>OX439035.1:76158393-76758393 GCA_949317995.1 Acholoe squamosa | reverse complement strand
CAATCCTCTTAGTGTGAGTCATACTGGGAAGCATTCCCAAATTTATGAAAACTTAAGAATCAATTCTACAAACTATTACCTTGCTGCAAAACAGGGGAGAAGTCATTGCCTGAGGGTAGTCAGTTCCCATTTGGGAATAGCACCTCTGACAGAATTGAATTCCTGTCCTTTCACAACACCCTCCTGGATAAAAATCAGTTTAGCACTGTATACACTAAACATCTAAATGAATCAACCAGTTGATTCAGCATCAGAATCGAATTCATTTCATTTTTGAAACATCAAGAATGTTTCCCCCATAATACTTCAAAATGGCATAACCTTTGTTCTAATCATTGGATTTTCAATATTAAGAAAAAGCTAGGTTGCAATAGCGTTCCCCTAATTCCACAACCTTCTTGTGGCTGCAACAATGTGATTTTGTATTCACATGTATGTGAGGTGCTACTCGAGTTCTAAGTCTATTATTACTCATGAGGAACTGTGTAGGATTTAAGGCACTGTAGGATGAAGTAGTCCTCCGTATATAAGTGGATTATAAAGAACTAACTGGTCCCTCTGGTCAGCACATCTAGAATGAGAACCAGCTTAATAGATGTTAACTGTGCACTATCCTTCCCCCCACCCCCAATATACAACAGTCTTTGTTGTATGTACATCAGACAATCGGATATTATCAAATCCGCTCACTCAGGCCTGGACATTTGCAGTTTGACCAAAATAATCTGTTGAAATATAGGGAACGATTGCACATGCAGATGGCAGGCCCTGAAGTTGATATTGACCATTCAGAAAGGGGATTCTCATCATCGCCTGCACTATAAAAATCACGTTTTTGCGGACTCATTTAGGAAGAAAAGCGAACCTGTGACTCATATTTGGCATCTCAGTTTATAATACCTGCCGAGTGGGTGCTGCAGTGATCTAGAATGCCGATAAGCTACATTTTTACACTGGTGTAATGGTTGCATGCTTTCAAAGTATCAAAGTATCCTCTATTTGAAAGTAAGGCATGTTTGAAATACTTTCAGCCACAAATGAACAAGGAAACATTGGTATGTGCATTGATTACGATTACCTTTTCATGAGAAACGTCAGATTTTGATCATCTGAATTATTTCTTACATGTATACAATCACCTCATTTATCCAGTGAATATGACATACTTAAAGTATAAATAAGAAGGAATTCCTTATTCATGCCATGAATTGTGAGTTTCGAAATAGAAGCAGAAAGCTTCACCTGGTCGTGTATATGTGTATCCCATTTAAGCTAATAAATCACACATTTGTATTTCAAATTATTGAAATAAATCCCTTTATATTTACTGCTGAATGATCCTCTGTGGTCAACCGCATGGTGCACTTCGTGATAACTCTTATCAGGAGGTGAAAAGATTGGGAATCGGACATGTCGTAACTCACCTTCCAGTTCCTGGCTATTCTGCTTGCTCAGAACCCACACCAGGGAATTGGGGGAAGGAACTCGACTGGAATTATGTCTTACTTGGGAAGCATTCCCCAATATTTAACCCTATCCTGCTGGCTGTTATCAGTTCTCATCTCACGAGATACCAAATTAAGCAATGTCATCCCCGTCTGGGGGTCCCGCTACCCGTCAATATAGGTGCTGCGATTAATGTGTTGATTACCTAAGGTAATCAATGAGCACAGCACTTGATCCCTATAACCCCAGCCATTACCCAAATATCCAACGTTAGGAGATGCTTATGTGATTCATTAGTAGATTAATTCATAGGCTAATAACAGTAGTATCCTCAATGGAGAAGTAGCGCTTGAACATGAGCCGGTACAAAAATGTTAGCTTTTTCAAAATTGAAACTGTGTGAGTGAATTCCAGACACCCCCCCCCCCTCTCCGGGTACATCGTACGGGTAACGACTATATGCGACCATGTAAATCTGCCTTATTGACCAAAATGCCACAGACCGTTTATGCAGTGTCATCTTTACAAAAGAAAATATGCAAATCTACTGAATGAAAAACTGGAGCAAAATGCCATGCAACAATATACGTATGCATACCTAGAGGACCTATAGAGGAATGATGGAGATTGAAATTCCACTCACCACGACTCTTTAACCCCACACAAATTGAAGCGTTTCTATCCCAGCGGTTAGGTCGGTTCACACTTGTTACTGATTTGGTTTCATATTTTAGATTTCAAGCATTTACAGCATGGTACTATTCACAATCCTTAGAATTGAGCAATTTCGGTCGATTATTCCTTGTTCAATGGCATGATCCATTGACGCATTTCTGGTTATCCTCATTGGTATGAAGAAAGCCCATTAATTCCTGTTTCTAATTCCAGCAACAGATGAATCCTCCGTGGAGTATACCTTGGGTTCTGCCTTGAGTGGACAGTGGCTGTGTATCAATGGATAGTTCCAGTGGACAGCCTGACCAGTGGTCAGACTGTGTGAAGTGGTCAGTGTTGGTCAGCACCACCTCCTGCCGCCTGGAAACAATGCCACTCCAGGACTAAACCCATTGTCGACACCTCACTGGTCAAAGCTGCCGGCCTCCTCCAGGGCATGAGTAAATTAGAACTATGCCTTAGAGCCGCAACAAATGCGATTAGAGGGACTGGCACTGTACTGCTATCCAACAGGGCCAGTAGCAGGGATACACTACAACAGAGTACATATTGTACTTGCATTACTATTAGGCAAACATAAACCATATGGGCACTATACATACTGCCTACTCCTAAATTAAGACATTGGGACCGTAGGCATTGGTGTGCTATATACCAAAGGACCCTCGCTATCTGCAGGCATGCAACATGACCAGAGAGCAATTTAACCTTGCCTTTCATGAAAAAAAAACACTTGGTTTTATGTGTGTTTTCTGTTTCTCCAAAAGAATGGACAAGAAAAGAAAGCCGCCCTCCCCTTCTGTTTCCTGTTTCGCTATAGATATTCTCAGTTATACAGCTTGACAGACATTATTTCCATGTTCGATGTCATAACAGTCCCAAACTTGTTGATATATTGATAAAGAATACAGGACTGGTCCTCTGTTTCAGACTTGATTGATTGATTGATTATTTATTCTGCAAACTCGTTCCGATGGAACGGTTTTCCGCAGCCAGTCACGGTTACATCTAAAGGCTGAGTCAGTTGGTAGAAAATAGTTTTTTTTTTTTTGTTTTTTTTTTGTACAAATTAGTTTTGTAACTGCTACGGGTTTAGTAAGCAAGCTGATGTAGTATTATTCATATAAGGTTCAGGTAGTTGGCATGATATATACTCAGAGGTAATTAAGAAACTGTATCATCCAATTACAATGATATGCTGAGAACATAATATAAATTATATGATCAATTTATGTACAGCAGTGTTGAACCGCCACATTGTAGGTAGAGCTTGTATTTCAGCTGATAATGTATCCCATAATTCAACCCCCCTATAATAGGGTGATTTCTGGTAGAAAGTTGTTCTCGCACGGCTTTTGACAAATTTCATCTTTCTATCCCCCTGGTCCTAATATTTTGTATAATTGTAGCCTCTCCATTATGGGCTTTTTTCCACATTATTTTTATCAACTGTAGTTTTCTGCGGCGGTCCAACTTATCTGTTATACACTCAGTATGCAGAGCATCTACACTTACTTGTCTGATTCTTCACTTTAGACAGGTTCTCAAAGCAGAGTTTTGCATGCACTGTAATTTGTTAAGCTCATTAATTTGACCGCTACCAGTATAGAAGCTACAGTAGTCTCTGGCAGGACATATCATAGTTTTGTGGATAGTTAGACTCACTTCCTGTGTCATGGAATTCCATAACTTTGATAGTTTATATAACTTGTTACCTAGTGATTTTTTAACTTTAGTTATATGGGGTCCTACACTCAGTCTACAGTCCATTTCAACTTAGGACAATCTCCAAGAGGTCCTAAATAAGACACAAATCAGCTCTCGGTTTAGACAAAGACTACGTATAGAGCTTTTTTGAAGTTGTTGAATGGACTTTGTTTTGCACTTTGGCTCCACTTCAACAATTATATTGGGATTCCTGTAAGATTACTGATAACCTGGTTGTGGCGACCTTTATCACCATTCAGCATTATCAATGTTTCGATTAATGTTGCCCATTTGACTGAATGATATTATTTCATATCTCGGTTATATCCAACTGAACTAGGGATCAATGGTGAATACTAACTACTTAATACACCCATGGAAAAGAGTAACAGTTGAGTGTTCTATTAATCTTATGAACTCTAATACAAAAACAGGAGCCTTCGGTGTTTTCTATTTTCACAAACATGAAATTGAGTGATTTTTACACTGTTCCATTACATCAGAAGTTCGGAATCATCCCCATGTTGATGTCAGGGGGGAATCAAACTGGCCTCAGCTCGGATTGACTGAAATTCTTTAGATCAATCCGAGTTGAGGGGCAGTCTGGGAGAGAATAACAGACGTTTAACCTAGGTGGCGCATCTAGTTACGGAGTATGTATAGAAGCTGCTCACTCCCGCCACCTACTTGGTCACATGCGGGGCTTAAAGTAGATGTAGATGTGGGTATTACTGACATGGTGGGTATTCCCGGGGGGGGGGGGGGCACTGACTCTATGTAGGTCACTCTCAACTGCCGCCCTACCGCCCTATCTCCCAGTCATCTTGAGAACTGACCACCCTACTTGACTGATAAGCTAGACATTGACCGCCCCCCTTTTTCCACAATCCCAAATATTGACTGCACCGCCCCCCCTCCCTCAAGCCCACACCCTATTGCAGAGGCATAGGAAGCAAATCTTCATTGGGGGGGCCCGGCGAAGGCTCCATCGCGACCACCTTTAATTTTCGGCTGATGCGTGATGCACATTTAGAATTCATATAGAAAAGTGATTTTTGGTAAATTTTGGATCTGACTTTAGGCTCAGACCCCCATTCTCCCTATGACATCACCATAATAATCTAATTTGAGATGTAAAGTTTTAGCTTCTTTTCCATTGTGTTTATGAGTTCTTGGAAAATATTGGGGGGGCCCAGACATACTCAGGCCCCACCTCCTTCATGATTGGGGGGCCCAGGCCCCCCTGGCCCCCCCTTTACCTACGCCCCTGTATTGTACTCATGTATTTTGTACGGATCAGAATTTTTCATTGTCCAGCACTGCGTCTTTGTATAACAATACAATCCTTTTGGGACCTAATGGGATTCCACCGCCCTGCTATTAGAGATCTGATGGGAATCCACCGCCCCCCTTTTTCGGGATCGTGGGTGAATCCACCGCCACCGCTCTGGAGAGTTGGGCTGCAGTCGGTATTCATTTCATGGGGAAGTGCCCCCCCCCGGGTGGGTATTACTAATAGTACAATAGTATTTTTGCCACCCCGGGTCTGGTACTCTATCATAGTGAAGCGGATTTAGCAATATGCAAATGATATTGCAGGTATTTTTCCATTTTTAGCCCATTGTTCCCAGTAAACACACTACATGTTTCAACGTAGATTTCTGGTAGATCTAGGTTGGTTTTCTACTGAACCTCTATATGAGGTTCCAGCAACGTAGATATCAGTTGGTGGATATATGTTGATAAATAAGGTTTATGCTTCGCAATTTTAAGAGGTTTATCCACGTAAATCTTGATCCATATTTTTGAATGGCTTTGTTCGTAGGTAGAACGATTGTAAGACGTAGATATTGGTTGGTTCATGTATGTAGATTTTGGATAAAAACTTCTAATGATAAAAAGTATTGTTTCATTTATCTAACCAAACTTTCATTTCATTAACAACTGCCTTATAAAGATCAGGGATGAATAATGATGAAAATCAATCACTTGACATGAAAAAAGATAACTCAGCTGGGCCTAGGTCTACAAGAATCCTGTACATATCATGGTGTTTAGAGTCCAGTACAGATAGATAGGATAAATAACAGATTGACCCTGGAATAAACCATGTTTTCTATCATAATCAAACCTATTGGTGGACAGGCAGCTGACCTACATGCAGTAGTTGTAATTATGTGCATTTTAAGGTAATAATGGATAATAATTCCTATTTTCATATCCCTATGGGGATTAACACTGTATTGAGATTACATCTTAAATATGCATTATTTAAGTAAGAGTATTTGTTGGTCATATAAAATATATGTACCATATGGGTTAGAGCATCATGTGGCAAAATCTCATTCAGTAATGAATTCTAGATTCCAAACAAACAGTGGAAATGTAGGTGTGCAGAGGGTGATAATAGGGAATATAGAAAGCACATGGTCATAGAGGTTGGAAATACGTTAGATTACGTCCCACATACGTTATTTTGTGCTTCACTCCTATCTCACTAGATGGCAGCATATCCAATACCAGTACAAATATGAAAGCTGTATGGTTACAGCTATCAAACATAGTCTGGGTCTATCTAAATGTAGAAAATAAAAATCACAAGGCAGATTCATTTCCATTTAGTGCTCACCTAATCTGTTCTAAATGTTTCTACACGAAAAGAGGTCTGAAATACGTAAAATTACGTTTATCTACGTATTTCTGTACTTTCAGTTTATTTCAACAGGTGTCACTATTGCTGAGCATTGTATTTAATTTAGACCTCCATGATGATTGTCATCTATATTAATCAACTATACTAATTAAAAACACATTATTGAGAACTCATTGTATCAAGCTTTCATTTGGGAATAGGTTTGTGCAAAATATTCAATGATTGATGATGCTACCATGTATATTTTGGGATCCAGGTATGGTAAACACCCATGCTGTAGCATTAAGAAATAGACTTATACACCTAGCATCACAGAACCTTCAACATACAATCAGGAGTTATGCTTGACTCTTAATTCAAATGATGAAACTGATGGCTAAATCATTGGTTTCTCTTGCTAAATACTGGCCCTGAATATACCAGTATTATAGAATGAGACAAGGAAATAACATTCTTAAATGAATAAAGTTAACTGAGGGTATAGGGGTAGGTATATGAACGTCTCTTTGAGGTAATTTTAAGTATATTGGAGCATAACCAGAACCTGCAAGACTACATACATCGTAGTTATTAGTATAAAAGTATTGAAAATATACGTTGGATATCTAAATATATAGGAACATTTACGTTTAACGAACATCATTTTTCTTCGTTAATTCGGGTAATAATGAGGTATATGTACGTAAATTCTACATCTACATCAGAAATACGTACATCAGCATACACGTTTATACGTTATTCTACGTTGAGAAAATACGTAAATGTACTGAAATTTCTATGTGCAATCTACGTATGTATAACGTAACTGTGTTTACTGGGTTGGGACCTTCATCTGTTACCCCATATGCATGCAAAGGAACATTTTGTTTATAAGTTATATGATACTTCCCTTTTAAAGTTCCATTCACAATTCACCATCCAACCTAAAAAATAGTGTTGTTGTGGCTTTTACTAAGTGGGTGGTCAACGTCAGACCGATTTCTACCTTATTCATTTCTAGCGTTTTGTAAACTTCATTGATATTTCCTTTACCTAAGGATGTCATTTGTCTACCAGGACAGTTATTTTGAATTTGACTTTAAAAATGGCAGACTTGAAAGGGGGTTCCAGTAATACCATCGGATCTGTGAAATTGTTGGTATTGCTGGCACCCAATCATTATGACTTGAGGAGAATGTTGGAAGTTGGGTAGGTAGGGGTCTTTAGTTTCCCAGGTCACCATCCATTTCTACTTCCTTTGTAAAATACATCATGTGGCTCATTCTAACCAACTGAAGTGCCTTTAAACGGTGACACTATGTTGGTGTTCACTTTATAGAATGTGACAAGTCTAGATGAAAATTTTAATGTATTCAGCAATGTATTTGAAGGAACAAACAAGAGAAACACAAACACCTTTTCCATGGATATTCAATATACTCATATACCCATATTGTCGGATCTGTGATGTTGTAATTAACCCAGAGAAACTTTGCTCATGGGGTTTGAATCATTTCAATATGAGGCATTGAACTTGTTTCTTAAATGGCAGGGCTCTGTTGTGGGTCTTTTAACCCACTGCAGAGGTTAAATTAATCACTTAAATCGATTCAAAGGAATACCATGAAACCTTACTTATGAGCTACACCCTGAGCTTTAATGTATATTTTGCTTAAAAATGGCTAGTTTAGTAGTGTTTTGTGTTTAAACTCCATCTTCAATTCTTTAGCGTGCACCAGAATTAAAAAATAATTCATGAATGGCAGTCAGAAGACCTCCGAAATGTCCTAAGGAGCCTGGTCAAAATCAGGCAATTTGGGACATTGTCCTAATGGTTAGTCGTAAAAACCTTCAGAGGTTTTCAAACAGGTTAACTTGGCTGCTCAAGTTAACCTGTTTGACTAACATCTGACTAAGATAGTTAGTTCCTTTTTCCCTGTGTGCAATGGAGCAGAGAAGCCTGCTTCATGCTCTTACATTAGTTAGATGTGTCCATTAGTATGTTTGATTGTTCTCGTTCAATGCAAAGACTATCAAATGTAGTCACCATAAGAATAGAGTGGTCTTTTCCTTTAAAAACGGATTTTGTCATGTGCAAAGGAGGTTTGCCACCAGGTGGTGCCACAATACCGTTGGCATCCTGCATGCATCAGGTCCACGCGCAGCCTGCCGCACGCAGGACGCACTTTCGCATCCTGGTTTATGCCCCAAGGGCATCTCACGCGCGCCACCCGCGCCAACATACGCGTCACTGTAGCTTGGCGTGCCGCAGTGCACCTATCTTGACCCCTGCGCTGCACCCCAAAGAGTCCACAAACTTGGACGCTGTATCTAAGCCACGTTTTTATATCCACCTCATATAACAAACATATCTACCTTCTATAGTTGTTTTTTTTTTCGTTCTCTATCTTTCGTAGTCTTCAAAATATAGCCTTTTCTTCTTCGATTCACTCCTGTCTCTCACGTTTATTTCTGCACACTGCTGAGCTCTATTTTTGGAGCATATCACACTGCACTTCTTTCTCTCAACAAGTAAAGCCACAGAAAGGTCAAGGCCACTTGTATTTTAAACTTTGCTTCTGAGTAATCCAGTAGTCTCAAGCCTCTACAAACAAGGATCTATGAAGAAGGTAAGTTCTGTCACATTTCAGTTATGTGCATCGACAGTTGTTCTTCTATGTACAAGCCTTTAGTATAGCTGACAGTCCTCTAAATAAGCATATTTTCGCATTAGGCTGTCACTGCCAGTAGCTAGCATTTTCAACTCACAGTCGTGCGTCAGTGACAAAACGGGTCACGATCGCCGAGTGCCGATTTTCGCCGGTTTTTTGCTCAAAACAGGGTCTTATCTTTTGATTTCAGGGCTCAAATTACATCTATGGATTCGTTAGAATGTCCTCTATCTACCCTGTTAGTGAGAAGTATGAGGGTTGATTACTGTGTGATGTACGACCTGAAATGTGCGGGAAGGTTGGGGAGTCTAGTATTTTGCAGTGTGGGGGTTTCCTACGGAGCCCCTAAAAGGACATCCGTTTTCTACACTTTTTTTTCTCTAGTTTGTTTCCGCAACTTTTATTTTCGTTTCCACAAGTTTTATTTTCGTTTCCGCAACTTTTTATTTTTGTTTCTGCAAGTTTTATTTTCGTTTCCGCAAGTTTTATTTTCGTTTCTGCAAGTTATATTATGTTTCCGCAAGTAAACATTTTGTTGACGCAACTTTATGTTTTGTTTCCACAACTTAACATTCACAATTGATTGACTATGCACTAGTATGCACAAAGAAAAACTATTAAGTTGTGGAGACAAAAGTATAAGTTGCGAAAACGAAAATTAAAGTTGCGAAAACAAAAATAAAATTTGCGGAAACGGAAATACAGTAAAATTCCGTTATAACAAACTCATTGGGAAAGCCAAAAAAAATTCGTTATAAACGAATTTCGTTGTATCCAAACAAGGCAATTTAGACAACATTAATGGGGTAACAGAATGCCTACCAATTAACTCCTGACGTCCTATTTCAAAATGAGTAGACAATACAGGAATTATCAAAAGAATTTGTCCATGATTTCCAACATTTAGTGCAATGTAAAACCAAACAGAATAAAAAGTTCTGTAAAAGTGTAAATTGTACAAATTATACATAAATGTAGTCGACTTTAGTTGCATTGGACAGAGAAATTTCTTGAAATAACATGGGACATGGGGAACTGCTATCCATCCCCCCACCCATCCTATGTTTCCTTAGATCTCTAAACCCCCCCCCCCCACTCCATCGGTCCCCCATACCCACCCTATTACTACTCAGGGGGGGGGGGCACCCAGGGCCGGTTGTGAAGTCCTGACACAGGTCCCGCCATGCCTGTGATGTTAACAGCCCCCCCCCGTCTACACTTACATAGAGGGAGCCAGGGGCCGGGTGTGAAGTCCTGACATAGGTTCTGACATGCCTCTGTTTTTCCCCCCTACACTCACAAGGAGAGGACCAGGGCCCGGATGTGAAGTCCTGACAGAGGCCGTGGCATGCCTTTGTTGTTTGCCATATTTCATTGTAAAATTTCATTACCTTTTTCTCCGTAAAAAGTCATTGTACAGCAAGAAAAATTCGTTGTAAACGAATTTATATCAACTGGAATTCGTTATAAAGGTACTCTTTTAATAAAGAAATGTATGGGACTGAATTGGGAAAAGTGAATTTGTTTGTTATAAGCGAAAATTCGTTGTAACAGGATTCGATATAAAGGAATTTTACTGTACTACTTGCGGAAACAATAATACTACTTGCGGAAACGAAAATACTACTTGCGGAAACGAAAATACTTCTTGTGGAAACGAAAATACTTCTTGCGGAAACGAAAATACTTCTTGCGGAAACGAAAATACTTCTTGCGGAAACGAAAATACTTCTTGCGGAAACAAACTCTAGAAATAAATGTGTAGAAAACAGATGTCCTTTCCAGGGCTCCGTAGTTTCCACACCGTCTGCCGCTCAGGGAGCCAGACAGTTTGTGCTCCCCCCGGGGGGCCACTCCATATATATATTCTATAGTAACCATGTGTGTACATCACTGTTGACTTGGTACCCCTTATAGTGGGGCAATTTTCGAGAAATATATACCCCTTTTGGCGGGATACACCAGTGAAATCTCCCTTATTTTCTCTAGTTTTTAAAATTGCACCCCTTTGATGGGAACCCCTTTAAAAAAAATGGCAAAAAAGTATACCCCCAACTTACACCTCACTCTAAAATTGTGAAAAATTGGGACCCTTTCGAAGGGAAAATTTTCCACAAAACCAACCCCTTTTGCTGCAACTTTTAAGAATCTTCCAAGAGAATTCCTCCTTGAAACTGATACCCCTTTTAGCCCAAAATGTCCAAAAATAGGCCCCTTATAGAGGATCCTGCAGGATCCGTTCATAGTGCAAAAAAGCACCCCCTTTCCCTCTAGTTTTTGTACGCACATGGTTGCCATAATTCCAGCAGTGCTCCCCGATGTGCTCCCTGTCGGAACCAGTGGCCAGAAGTCACAGAGATGCATTTGATCTTGGGCTTCAGGGACCAAGGTCGTAAAGTGAAGCAAAAATAAGCGGGGGGGGGGGCATTTTCAGTTGTGCCAAATACCTTTGCTGCAGTTTGCAAGCGAAGCACAGCTGTAATATTCTTGTAGGGGGGTCTGGCACTCTGGTGGCATGGCCCCCAACAAAATTTTGAAGTTTAGAATGAAACTCTCACGCAATTGCCGTGATACTTACACATTTGGCCCCTTTCTCATGCGCTCATACATGTCTTATGCATTCTCACGCATTCCTGGCAACCTGAGCTTCCCAGTGGTGAAGGAATTTTTTGGATATTTTTGGAGTATTGCTGTCAAACATGTTGTGGGACGACGATTTATTATTTCCGCTGGCCATAGCTGTGACACTGACAGTCTCAATGCCAATTCTTATCTTCGCAAATATTATGGGCCTAACCCGTACATCCACCTGACACTCCCCGCCTAACCCGTACATCTATCGAACAGTCCCTGCCTTATATTTCCCTAGTCAAATCCTTGGACATAACAGATACATATCCCAGTCCACAAAAATCGTTGCAAAATGTTTAAGAGCGTTTCCCTATGACTGCTTATCAGGGCAAAACCATTTAAAACGTTAAAAATGTCTTTTTTTTTTACTATAAATAACGTTTTCTTTGTTGAGTGGGATGGTTTTTTTCGGTACCAAATTAAAGCTTACAACAAGGGCAATGCAATGGGATATATATATTACTCGATTAATTCTCACTTTTGATGATATAATTACACTATATATAAAAATGGGTTACTAGATCGCTGGTTAGATATTCACAATCTGTGACTGTTTTAGCCTAGGGTACTCGTGGGGTACCAGATGAAGCAAAATTCTCATGCTATGAACCAGTTAGGAAATTGCCAGCTAACTCGACCTGTTCTTTGTACATTCTAACTAATATATTTTCATAAATCGATTATAATTTACCAACTCAATTGGCCCTAATGTCCTGCTTTTCAAGTTCTATTTAGTTTAGATTTTGTTAAACTGTTTCATAGCCTCAAAAATCGTCTGACAAGTTGAAATGGCCGCCATCTTGGATCTCGATCAAAAGAATTCAGCACTTTTTCCCGCCAGATCGATAAAGGAAACATCTCAATTCTGGTTCATCTGCATTTTATACATCAATAGCTTTAATTTGATGTGTCATACATCGACATCAGATGTATAGTTCCAGAGATATATATAAACTCAAACCTCCGAGAGTATCAGTTGGGAGAGTGCAGACGCTTTTGGTGCAATATCACGTCACTAAGCAACGTCACATCACTTAGCAACGTCACGTCACTTAGCAACGTCAGTAGTCTTGAGAAACAAGCCACAGTTTCCTGTCAGAATGGGCCCCAGTTTGCCGTGATGATAGGTCCCAGTTTGCCATGATGATAGGCCACAGTTTGCCGTGAAGATAGGCCATGGGGACAGTTTGCTGTGAAAGAAAATAGTTTGCCCCCCCCTAGTGCCGAAGGCACTAGTTAATCTAAAAAATGCACTCTACTCTACTCCTTAGTTATAGGGGTATCATTTACCCGGAGAGTTATGGTGCACATAAAATTCATGTGACAGGTCACAGTTTTATGGTGTTTTAGTGTTGTCTGTGTTTGTGTTACCTCTAATTTGATGCTGACATACAAAACTTTCATGTTTTTCTTCTCATTTTTCATGAGATGGAGTTCCGGATGTCCTCTCGCGGGCGCCGTATTACACCAAAATCATACAATGACGACTCCCCACCATTGAAGTTGAGGAAGCGCATGGTAAATTCAATCTCCATCAATTATATTAACCTCAGGTCTCCATAATTTTGTCTTCAAATGTTCCTGCTGAATTTGAATAGAGTTTTGTTCAATCTTCTATTGATAATACCAGCAAATTCACGAAGGCTCCACTTCTTATACATTGAGACTTGACTGTAGTACCGGTACCTCACATATAAGGTGTCCCCCTAAATCACAAAGTCCAGTCATAGTTGTCTTTTGACATTTTAAAGCCTGCTAGTGCAGCATGCCCATTAGTCATCATAATATATGAATGTAGCCCAGGTGAGTTGCTCTCCAGGGTATAATGCTGACCCTACAAAGGTTGGAATGAGGCCCTAATAAAGTCATTGCATGCAGTCACTGCAATGCATGCCATCATATGACCCAAAATTCAAGAAAAATGTAAAAAAAGTCAATATTTAGGCATGTTTGGTATCAAATTAAAGCCCACAAGCTGGAAATAACCAACATTTTTATATTTTTTTAAGTTGGTTAAACCTTTGAACCATGTTTAATATCATTTTGGCGGTTTTCGGCATCCAGCAACTTAAAAAAAAATTCCGACCTACATACCCTAATTTTTTTGGGCTATGTTACCTGAACATAAGAATTTTTTTTTAGGCCTAAGTTAATCTCTGGGACTGTGCATTAGCGGCTCTTAAAGGGTTAAATACATCACTATATGTATATCCTGTTAAACAAAATAATTATCAAGTACTTTTTTTTTCTTTTTATAAAGACCGATGCTACTGTATATACAACCAAAGCAGTCATCCACCCAATGCCTAATGATACACCAGTACCCACTGTTTGGGTTACGAAAAAGAAGATCAGAGGCAATAAAAGAGCTGACACAGTAGCTGAAGCTGACAAAATTGTGGAGGCCAATAATGATGATGATGCAGAGTCCAAGAAGACTCAAACAGAGAAAAGCAAACAAAACGACAGAGGTCAGAGGCTTAAAGAAAAAGCCAACGGTTGTAAGTACCAACATTTTTACACTTTATTACCATTTGCTGGCACAATGAATGTTCAAGATTACTACAATACTACAAATTTTATCCAATTCTAAATTTAATTGATTTAAAGCCCTTTAAAGCAATCTGGGGGCATCGTCCTACTCCCTCTACATGTAAAGATATCTATTCATGCCCTGGGGGCATTGTCCTATCTCCTATTATATGTAGATATGTATGCATGCCCTGGGGGCATCGTCCCTACCACGAATGCCCTAGGGGCATTGTCCTACCTCCAGTACATGAAAATATATCTATGCATGCCCTTGGGGCAAAGTCCTTAGCAAGAATGCCCTGGGGGCATTCTCCTACCTCCTGTACATGTAAAGATAAATATGCAAGCCCTGGGGGCATAGTCCTTAGCGAGAATGCCCTGGAGGCATTGTCTTACCTCCTGTACATGTAAAGTTATCTATACAGGCCCCAGGGCATCGTCTTTTCTGTGAATGCCCTGGGGGCATTGTCCTACCTCTTGTAACATGCCCTGGGGGCATCATCCTTTCAGTGGTCCTACCTCCTGTACATATAGACATCTATTCCCGGGGGGCATCATCCTTTTCTTGAATGTCTGGGGAGCACTGTCCTACCTGTACATGCACACATTTTCAAGCACTTTGTTTCTTACACTCTAATTTCTGTTCAATGTAGTTGCTAAATCCGGAGTGCATCATTCTGACACAGCAAAGAAGCAACCTAAGGTGGCAACACTTCACCAGTTGCCTAAAACAGCCAACTCCCAACAACAGAAAGAAGATCAAAATGAGGAAGCAGATGATGATCAGGAAGGTGTCCAAGCTTTTAAGAAAAGGACACTCAAAGGGTGTAAGTACGCAATTTTTTATCACACTTGATTACCATTTCCTCTCAATATTGGATTGAATGTGCAAGACATTGTACAAATACTGCAATACCTCGTGTATACCCTATCCCCTTACAATGGGAAAGGGGGATGGGGGGGTGTTGGGGAAACTCTGAAATGGCCATAGGTCCTTAAATTTCGAACATCCATTGATTAGAACAGAAATTATGTCATTTGTATTTTTTGTATCAAGTCTAGGTCTGCCCTATATGTGGGGTGCACTTTATATGTCAGGTATTAAAGTATTACAAATAGAAGATTTTACCCAATTCTCAAATTGTTGAAAATGTTCATAGAATGCTTACTGAACACTGACATATCTTGCAAGTATATAAAAGCCAAAACTTTCTAATACTTAATTTAAAACCCTTTAATGCAATCTGTCACTGCCCCATCGATATTGTCCTTACGAGAATGCCCTGGGGGCACTGTCCTACCTCCTGTACATTTAAAGATATCTGTACCTGCCCTGGGGGCATCATCTTTTCTGTGAATGCCCTGGGGGCATTGTTCTGCTTCTTGTACATGTAAAGCTATCTATGTATGCCCCAGGGGCATCATCTTTTTTGTGAATGCCCTAGGGGTATTATCCTAAGTTCTGTTCATGTAAAAATATCTGTACATGCCCTGGGGGCATTGTCCTGTCCTTGTGTAGTGGTTCAAATGAATAACTCGAATGGTTCGAAGTGAAAACCAGACAAGGGATCTCGGGTTAGTGCAACTGGCACATGTTTATTTCGGTGTATGGTTCACATCTACCTCGATATAGGTTGCCTAATCAAATGTTAAGCTCGATGAAAAGTGGTCCATCACCATCGACAGGCAGAGCCAGACTAACGCCTTCCCCGGCCCCAGGTAGGAGCTGGAGCGAGGCGAACAGTGCTGCCACCACACCGCAGCGACCAGGGGTCGTAAGGACCTCTAGTGACTACCGGTGATGGGCGCACTGCTCGAAACACCCTCTCGAGGAAGACGCTCACACTATATCACGATCTATGAGCCCCTACACTTGAATGCCATTGTCCTACCTCCTGTACATGCACAGATTTTCAAGCACTTTGTTTCTAACACTCTAATTTCTATTGCGCAGTAAAGAAGAAACGTAAGGTGGCAACACTTCAGCAGGCGCCTGAAACAGCCAAGTCCCAAAACCAGAAAGATGATCAAATCGAGGAAGCAGATGAAGTTCAGGAAACTGTCAAAGCTGTTGTTCCGAAAAGTACCCTCAAAGGGTGTAAGTACCCAATTTTTTTATGACACTTGATTACCATTTCCTCTCACTATTGGATTGAATGTGCAAGACATTTTACAAATACTGCAATAACTCGTGTATACCCCATCCCCTTGCAATGGGAAAGGGGGACGGGGGGGGAGGGGTTGGGGAAACTCTGAAATGGCCATAGGTCTTTGAATTTTGAACATCCATTGATTAGAACAAAAATTATGTCATTTGTATTTTTTTGTATCATGTCTATACTGGATTTAAAACCCTTTGATGCAATCTGTGACTGCCCCATCGATATTGTCCTTACCGAGAATGCCCTGGGGGCACTGTCCTACCTCCTGTACATGTAAAGATATCTGTACATTCCCTGGGGGCATTGTCTTTTCTGTGAATGCCCTGGGGGCATTGTTCTGCTTCTTGTACATGTAAAGCTATCTATGTATGCCCCAGGGGCATCATCTTTTCTGTGAATGCCCTAGGGGCATTATCCTACGTGCTGTACATGTAAAGATATCTGTACATGCCCTGGAGGCATCGTCCTGTCCTTGAATGCCATTGTCCTACCTGTACATGCACAGATTTTCAAGCACTTTGTTTCTAACACTCTAATTTCTATTGCGCAGTAAAGAAGAAACGTAAGGTGGCAACACTTCAGCAGGCGCCTGAAACAGCCAAGTCCCAAAACCAGAAAGATGATCAAATCGAGGAAGCAGATGAAGTTCAGGAAACTGTCAAAGCTGTTGTTCCGAAAAGTACCCTCAAAGGGTGTAAGTACCCAATTTTTTTATGACACTTGATTACCATTTCCTCTCACTATTGGATTGAATGCGCAAGACATTTTACAAATACTGCAATAACTCGTGTATACCCCATCCCCTTACAATGGGAAAGGGGGACGGGGGGGGAGGGGTTGGGGAAACTCTGAAATGGCCATAGGTCTTTGAATTTTGAACATCCATTGATTAGAACAAAAATTATGTCATTTGTATTTTTTTGTATCATGTCTATACTGGATTTAAAACCCTTTTGATGCAATCTTTGACTGCCCCATCGATATTGTCCTTACCGAGAATGCCCTGGGGGCACTGTCCTACCTCCTGTACATGTAAAGATATCTGTACATTCCCTGGGGGCATTGTCTTTTCTGTGAATGCCCTGGGGGCATTGTTCTGCTTCTTGTACATGTAAAGCTATCTATGTATGCCCCAGGGGAATCATCTTTTCTGTGAATGCCCTAGGGGCATTATCCTACGTGCTGTACATGTAAAGATATCTGTACATGCCCTGGAGGCATCATCCTGTCCTTGAATGCCATTGTCCTACCTGTACATGCACAGATTTTCAAGCACTTTGTTTCTAACACTCTAATTTCTATTGCGCAGTAAAGAAGAAACGTAAGGTGGCAACACTTCAGCAGGCGCCTGAAACAGCCAAGTCCCAAAACCAGAAAGATGATCAAATCGAGGAAGCAGATGAAGTTCAGGAAACTGTCAAAGCTGTTGTTCCGAAAAGTACCCTCAAAGGGTGTAAGTACCCAATTTTTTTATGACACTTGATTACCATTTCCTCTCACTATTGGATTGAATGTGCAAGACATTTTACAAATACTGCAATAACTCGTGTATACCCCATCCCCTTACAATGGGAAAGGGGGACGGGGGGGGGGGAGGGGTTGGGGAAACTCTGAAATGGCCATAGGTCTTTGAATTTTGAACATCCATTGATTAGAACAAAAATTATGTCATTTGTATTTTTTTGTATCATGTCTATACTGGATTTAAAACCCTTTGATGCAATCTGTGACTGCCCCATCGATATTGTCCTTACCGAGAATGCCCTGGGGGCACTGTCCTACCTCCTGTACATGTAAAGATATCTGTACATTCCCTGGGGGCATTGTCTTTTCTGTGAATGCCCTGGGGGCATTGTTCTGCTTCTTGTACATGTAAAGCTATCTATGTATGCCCCAGGGGAATCATCTTTTCTGTGAATGCCCTAGGGGCATTATCCTACGTGCTGTACATGTAAAGATATCTGTACATGCCCTGGAGGCATCATCCTGTCCTTGAATGCCATTGTCCTACCTGTACATGCACAGATTTTCAAGCACTTTGTTTCTAACACTCTAATTTCTATTGCGCAGTAAAGAAGAAACGTAAGGTGGCAACACTTCAGCAGGCGCCTGAAACAGCCAAGTCCCAAAACCAGAAAGATGATCAAATCGAGGAAGCAGATGAAGTTCAGGAAACTGTCAAAGCTGTTGTTCCGAAAAGTACCCTCAAAGGGTGTAAGTACCCAATTTTTTTATGACACTTGATTACCATTTCCTCTCACTATTGGATTGAATGTGCAAGACATTTTACAAATACTGCAATAACTCGTGTATACCCCATCCCCTTACAATGGGAAAGGGGGACGGGGGGGGAGGGGTTGGGGAAACTCTGAAATGGCCATAGGTCTTTGAATTTTGAACATCCATTGATTAGAACAAAAATTATGTCATTTGTATTTTTTTGTATCATGTCTATACTGGATTTAAAACCCTTTGATGCAATCTGTGACTGCCCCATCGATATTGTCCTTACCGAGAATGCCCTGGGGGCACTGTCCTACCTCCTGTACATGTAAAGATATCTGTACATTCCCTGGGGGCATTGTCTTTTCTGTGAATGCCCTGGGGGCATTGTTCTGCTTCTTGTACATGTAAAGCTATCTATGTATGCCCCAGGGGCATCATCTTTTCTGTGAATGCCCTAGGGGCATTATCCTACGTGCTGTACATGTAAAGATATCTGTACATGCCCTGGAGGCATCGTCCTGTCCTTGAATGCCATTGTCCTACCTCCTGTACATGCACAGATTTTCAAGCACTTTGTTTCTAACACTCTAATTTCTATTGCGCAGTAAAGAAGCAACGTAAGGTGGCAACACTTCAGCAGGCGCCTGAAACAGCCAAGTCCCAAAACCAGAAAGATGATCAAATCGAGGAAGCAGATGAAGTTCAGGAAACTGTCAAAGCTGTTGTTCCGAAAAGTACCCTCAAAGGGCGTAAGTACCCAGTTTTTTATGAAATTTGTTTGACATTTCCTCTCAATATTGCATTGAATGTGGAAGACATTGTACAAATACTGCAATACCTCGTGTATACCCCATCCCCTTACAATGGGAAAGGGAAAGGGGGAGGGGGGTTGGGGAAACTCTAAAATGGCCATAGGTCTTTAAATTTTGAAGATCCATTGATTAGAACAAAAGTTATGTGATCTTTAATTTTTTCTATCATGTCCATAAAGTTGCCTTATATGTGGGGTGCACCTTATATGTGGGGTATTAAAGTACTACAAATAGACTCAAATTGTGAATATGTCATGAAATGTTCATGTTTACTGCAGACTGACAGGCTATCTTGTAAGTATAAAAAAGCCAACACTTTCTCATAATGGATTTGTGGTGGTAGGGATAGTACTTAACAATTTAACTAGGATATTATCTTTGCAACATATACACATTGTCAAGCGTTTTCCTTTTTGCACTCTTAATAAGTATTAAACATATCTACTACAGAGTGTAGGATGCACCCTTTACCATATTCAAACAGGCTTCTAACCCATTCTCCTTGTCAAGTAAAATGATAAATAATGAATCTGTCAGTTACTTGGATAAACCTAATGCAGCAAGGCTATGGATTTCCTCTTCATTTTGCTTTTCTTTCCATTCTGAATATCAGATAGCTTTTTTCAAGTTTGATCCAGGTCTATCATGTTTTTGGTGTGGATGCTGTACGCAACATGTTCTGTACCCAATAATATAATGGTGCTTCTGCTGTATCCAGCCCATGCTTTAGCCAAGGGCCACATTCTTCACCATTAAAAGTGCTGTCTAAATCTATGTCTACTGTTGCTTGCTCGTATTTACATACATGAACAAATATCATTATCCAATACAAAATATTTCACCTCAACTACTTAAATCAAAATATTTCCCTTATCCATCAAATTCACCCTTGTGTCAGTTATCATATTTTTCCTCTAAATTTTCCTCCTTTTCTCTGTTATCATGGCACTGTCAAGGACAAAAGTTGCACATGCCACAATAACTAATGAGCACATAAAAAGGACATAAATAATTGATTACTTTATTCACCATAAAGTTATTGGTCAAATATTTCCTGATGTTATATGAAATTAGGATAAATAGACATGTGCATGAGAAATGACTACTTCTTATCAAGATTTCTGTTTGATAGTTATTACAGTTAGAAATCTTTAAAAAAAAACTATATTGTGTAATATTGATGAGGGGTTATTACATGATAGGTGTGAGGAACACAGCTACCAGGTATTCCATGTTCCCATATTCTACTGTATTTAGCACAAAATAAACATTTTAGTGTGAAGGGTTTCACAAGTATTTCCATTGCCAATTCCAGAAGAAGGAATGAGTGATTGGGCAGCCATCAAAACATTGGAGGAGCTGCGCACAGCAAGTGAGTCCAGTCATATGAAATATAGTTATAACTAATGCAAAAGCTTTTCATCTTAATATTATCCTTTCTGCTTGTATGAAAGGGAAAAACTTTCACATAACTGTAAATCTGCATATAACCCACACCTTATAAAACTTTAACCAAGAGCTGTTTACTATATATACTCTGGTACCCTATTCTCAATACTTTTAGTTTCACTTTGACTCAAGCAGCCAGAATGAGTCTAATGTGCTTCTTTCTTCAATACATTAACAGAATTGAGACTCATACCAAGTAAGGTCAGAACAACTACAGTTAACACCTCCCCACCATTGGTCACCTTCACTGGTGCAGAGCTGATCCGTCGTGTGGGCCCGCCAGAGTCCCTCCATGCCAAAACAGTCCTCCGGCACCTACTCTGTATTGGGAAAACTTCAACGAATGGTAGGCATTTTAATTGTCATGACATTGCAGCATTTCCAATTGTACATCTTATATCACCTCAGTTTACCATGGTGTCAAGTTCAGGGTTGGATGTAAGATTTAATCTGCCACTAATATCCTTGAGATACAAATGTGCATAAACTGTAATTTTCTCAGTCTGTGTTTTTTCATTTTAGATGTATGTCTGCCAGTTTGTTCTGACAGGGTATATGTTCTAATATTTCCATCTATCTTGGTCAATGTTACTTAGCACTGCCTTCTCACTGTATGTTAACACATCCAAGCATTTGCCGGGAGACTTCTGGATTTTTCTTTCCAGAATGGTTTTCTCCCATCAATTATCCTGTTTAAACCTGCTTCTAACTTACAGATCTTCTGCATTTTAATAGGCTATTTGTCCTACCTCCTATACATGTAAAGATATCTATGCATGTCTTGGGGGCATCGTCCTTTCCGTGAATGCCCTGGGGGCATTGTCCTACCTCCTATACATGTAAAGATATCTATGCATGCCTTGGGGGCATTGTCCTTTCCGTGAATGCCCTGGGGGCATTGTCCTACCTCCTATACATGTAAAGATATCTATGCATGCCCTGGGGGCATCGTCCTTTCCGTGAATGCCCTGGGGGCATTGTCCTACCTCCTATACATGTAAAGATATCTATGCATGCCCTGGGGGCATCGTCCTTTCCGTGAATGCCCTGGGGGCATTGTCCTACCTCCTATACATGTAAAGATATCTATGCATGCCCTGGGGGCATCGTCCTTTCCGTGAATGCCCTGGGGGCATTGTCCTACCTCCTAAACATATAAAGATATCTATGCATGACCTTGGGGGCATCATCCTTTCCAGGAAGGCCCCGAGGGCATTGTGTCCTACCTCCTATATATGTAATGAAACTATGCATGCCCTGGGGACATCATCCTTTCTGTGAATTTTCTAAAACAGACATTGGCCTCTCAAATTTTATCATATATATTCAATGATATTAAAGTCATCTATCTTTCTAGACAAGAACCATGACCAGGAGCAGCTCCACCGCCTGGTGGAGCTTGTCCCGAAAGGCAAGTTTCCATCACCACCAACATGCTACTCCCTGCTCAGTGAAGGTTTGTCTTGACATCCATTTCTAACTTTCAAAAGTCAACCATACATGGTTATAGACACATTTTTATTGTGCATAAAAGTTTTGTGCATCTGTAGTAACTGCATAGATTTCTTGGCGATCTGGAAAATTTCATCACAATTTGAATATCTGGGATCTTTATGTCTGTTATTTTTTGCCAATTTCTTTATGTTATGACTAAAACATAATTTGTTGATTGTATTTAACTTTAAAGAGGATGTAAATACCCTTGGTGTTGGGCTGAACCTCCTCGCCGAGGAGCATCTGAAGGAGGAAACTGTGCTTTCACTCGTTAAACAGTCCCTGACCGAGAAATTTGGACAGGAGGCAAATACTGCCATTAGACAAAGTGTGTAAGTACCATTTCAAGTTTTCACACCTATTATTCAGTCACCAAAAAAGGTATTGCAATATGTGTTCTAATGATCTTTGTTCCCCTAAGAACTTAGACTCTACAAAAAATCATTCGTCAAGGTATAACAGTAGTCGTAAATCTTTCAGCAATCCTACAAGGATGGTGTTTTTAATCATTTGAGTGCACAGCACAAAGGATAAATGTCTTATGTGTGCACAATAATTCATCTGAGGTTTTGGCAATGTTACCCAGTGTCATACAAATGACATCACAGTAGTTGAAATTCAGTATACTAAACATGATATGTAAAACCTTTATTGTTTACTTCTGTTTCTCTCTCTTTCAACAGTGATGTCCTTGACGCTCTTCTGATGGGGCTTAGAAATGAAGGCGCGAATTTCAACATAACAACCCATGGCGGAATAACAATAATGGAAAATGTCATCCAGGTCTTTAAAAGGTGCCTTGGGTTTCGACCCAAGCCCAAGGTTGCTGTTGAACCACAGACAGTATGAACACTTCAAATTTTGTGCACTGCTAGTGGCATAGTTGCAAAAGAGAGTGCCCTTGGGGCATCATATCTTGATATACAATTATTTTATTGAAGAAAATATATTAAAGTGGCAGTTACATGGAAATAACTGTGTATCTACTATGTACATCAACTAAGTATGTTACAGTTGCGCCATTTGTTCTTGATATAGTGCAAGTATAGTTAAAGCAGCTACAAAAGAATGCCCTTAGGGCCGAACTATCATCATTAATTTCCTGGCTACTATAACGTGATAAGAACTGAATGCTGCACAATCTGGCCTGCATATTCTGAAGTCTGGTGCAATGGGACATGCCTAAAATTCATATTTTGAGTTAATATCACAACATAGAAACATAGTACAATGACAAAGTGTAGATATTGTGTCACATTGTCAACATAGGTTAATACAAAATACTCTGAGGACTTAGTTTAACTCTGTTTTAACTTTTATCTGGATCAAGGCAAGGACCCAATACCCTGGACACATCTTTGTTGACAATAAAAGTCTATTTGGTAAACCTGAATTGCTGTGTCTCATGTTTGACATTTGGCCATCTGATATGTAGTATTGACCGATGACCCGTCGGGCCAGTAAACAAAGTAGCTCTCCTCTCAACTGAGGCCCTGGACACACAATTCTTATCAGTAATGCCCAAAGGACATAGCTCAATGTGATCCAATCCTTCTACAATACAGAAAGCTCTGGGAGCATACTCACACTTATCTATTTGTCATGCGGGCACCCCCATCTGCCAAACGCTTAGATTTCTTCACTTTGCTCACCCGAGGTGAAAATGAATTGTTCTCTCTCTTCCTTTTTGAAATTTTTCGACCAGTTACAAGAGGATGGATCTTGTTTGCATTCGTATTTTTGGTGTGGGTACTATACATAGCTTTGTATGCTGAGTCTATGTAATCAGCAGCTTTCCTTTTGTTAACAATGCATCCTTGGCCTTCAAAAGCTTCCAGCATCTTTCGTAACTGCTGCACTGTTGTTTCATCATGGTTGTCCTCATGTGCAGAGGTGGTTTCTGCTTCATGATGGGCTGAAGGTTGTGATGTCCATGTGTCACTTGGTGGATACACCATCGCTGCCACTTTCACACATATGCATTCAATCCCATGGCTGAATGCAACACAGACACATCGCCTTGACTCAATCTGCACATAGCCAATAAAATTGTCATCATAGACCTCAATTGATCCCTCAGCCTCTAAGAAGCTACACTTGTGATATAATTCACTTGCCCTGGTTTCACGAGCCCCCATCACATCAATTTCACGAAGGCTAGCAAGGATGAGTGCCAAACGATAGTGTTTGCAGTGACCTGTAAGGATGCAATAAGAATAATATTTAGTTCAATATATACAATATTAACTAATTATTTTGAGTTGGTTTACAACAAACTATCTATAAATTCAGCATATCAATGGGGCATCAATGGCTCATCTAATGCCCCTGGGCAAGTTGTCATTTTTAACCATAGAACCACAGGATGCCCTGGGGGCTGGCTCCACTGATGCCCTTGGGGTATGATGCTGTTGTCATGTCTAACCCATGTAAGTAGAGGATGCCCTGTGTGCATTGGTGGCTTCACTGATGCTCCTAGGGCATGTCATCATTTCTATTAAGCCTAGACAAGTAAGGAGGCCCCAGGGGCATAGGCGGGATCAGTACTGCCCCTGGGGCATGCTGTACTTCTTTATAGCCTAGACGGGTAAAGAAGAGACCTCAGGGGCATTGACTGCATGAGCAATGCTCCTGAGGCATGCTGTAGTTCTTTCTAACCTGCAGGAGTGGGGAAGAGGCCCCAGGGGCATAGGCCAGGCTGCAAAACTGTGTTCTGGGAGTGGGCAGGCACCTACAGGATCCTGCCAGTGCATGTGGTTTCTGTACCATACAATGCTGCTGTTGGCCCCCACCTCCCCCAATGCCTGATTTGATACATGCATATTGAAAGAGCTTACCCTCTTGTGATGCAGCAATGCACTCACAAGTACCATGTAGAAGGTCCACTTCATAAGCTTTTTCTGCCTCATGTTGTGATGGGACCAGGCAACGCAAGTCGGGTAGCCACCATGTCTTTTCTTCCCATCCCTGCTGGAGCATGGATTGCACAAGGTCATCTGTTTGTTTCCTCTTCCTACTTGCCTTCTTCTTACCCAGCCTTCCAATGGCACCCAGTGCCTCAATGTAGCTGCAATTGTACAATATGTGTGTCACAAATGGATACCCAAGTTAAAATTCCCAAAATGCTCAGGGTGTGGCTAATATGCTGGTACAGTTTCTAAATGGGAATAATTTATGGTACTTACTCATAAGTTGGGTTGACTTGAACAGAGAGTTTGATGAGGAGATCATCCACTCGTTTATTGGCCTGTCGTGCCAGGTGATGGTACTTGAGGCCCAGAAAAAACCTGTATTAAGATTTTGGATAATAAATGGCATGTATGAAACAATAATCTGTTATATTTACTTGGTTAAACATGACTGACATTGGAATGTCTCACTGAAGAGATATGGTACCGGTAAGTAGAATGGGAATAGACCATGTCCAGATTCAGAGCTCTTTTATGAGAGAAGTGCTAACCTTTCTGCCAAGTTGTTGGTCTCGTGGTCTCCGTGGTACACTCTCCGTCCATAATTAGCCCACATCTTCCCACATGTAACCCAGTTGTTCTCAAGGTATGTGGCCACTGCACGAGTTGGCATTTCATTGGGCAGTTGCTGACTGAGTTCAAGAAAGTCAGAGACCTGTAGTGGATAAATATTTAAATTATTAGTTATCATATTTTGCTACAAAATTTCAGCTTTTCAAGTTTCCATGACTCATTAGCAAATTTCCTTTTTACATTTACATTTTATTTCTCTTAACTCCATGACCTTCCGTGAGATGTGGGGAACCTGTGTGCTGTGTCACACATTGACTTTAACAAATTCGATTTATACAACATAGAAAATCATACTGAAATTAACTAACCATTTAAGTTCATGGGATAGAACCAACTTAGATTATTAAATGAGTAAAATGACACTGTACTGGTGCATTTTGAATAAGTATACCAAGTACCGTAAATCCCCGGTCACAAGCCGGGTGAGTTCAGCAGAAATATAGAAGCCGGTTTTGGTCCATTTTAAGGTTTTGCAAAACCCTGGTCATAAGCCGGGGGGCTAGTTTGGGGCCCTGACCCCCCTTACCCCCCCTAAGACCAAAAAATCTCACCTCCTTTGGGGCAGTTTTGTGGAAAGTGTGAGCATTTTACACAGGCATTTCTCTCTGTTAGCTATGTGGTTTGATTGATTTATTATATAACAGACCTAAAAATGAACTATCAGAATAAATTATCAGTCTTAATTATTTGTTTACATTGATTTCTATTAATATATGGTTCAAAAACTTTTAAACTTTTGTAAAACCCCGGTGAGTTCAGCAGAAATATAGAAGCCGGTTTTGGTCCATTTTAAGGTTTTGCAAAACCCTGGTCATAAGCCGGGGGGCTAGTTTGGGGCCCTGACCCCCCTTACCCCCCCTAAGACCAAAAAATCTCACCTCCTTTGGGGCAGTTTTGTGGAAAGTGTGAGCATTTTACACAGGCATTTCTCTCTGTTAGCTATGTGGTTTGATTGATTTATTATATAACAGACCTAAAAATGAACTATCAGAATAAATTATCAGTCTTAATTATTTATTTACATTGATTTCTATTAACATATGGTTCAAAAACTTTTAAACTTTTGTAAAACCCCGGTCATAAGCCGGGGGGGACTTTGGGAAAAATTTAGAAACCGGTTTTGGCCCAAAATAGAAAAAAAAATCCGGCTTATGACCGGGGATTTACGGTATGCTAAGGAAGAAGGAATGATGACAGTTACTAATAAAGTATTTGAAAACAACTTACATCGGTGCAGTTCTTCATCTTCCGTATGTAGGTGATGACACCTTTTCGTGTTTCTGCATTATCTGCTCCAGAGATGCCAGAATCATGTTTGTTGAGCCAACGGTATATGGCCTGATACATAAAAACATATTAATGATATTAAATACTGAAAAAAGAAAATTCTGCTTTAAGTCCTGCAGTACCCTGCATTCAATGCATCATCTGAGGTTTTGGCAACCTCTATGCAGATCATACCTTATATATGTGTGCCAAGTATTGAACAGACACTGGGGGATTTTACACAAAACAAGGTGAGACTAGCAAGTAATTCTTTTGATTCTGATACAAGGTTAAACAAACACCCACCTGTAGAACATGAAACCAACATAGGAGGATGTTGGCCTCGCGAAATACAGCCTTTATGGCCAGATGCTCCTTTATGTCCTTGTCTACCATGAATGACCTGTGAAGAAACATGCAATTCCAGAACAGACCATCATTTTGGAGACTGGATTGTATATATATATATATATATATATATATATATATATATATATAATATATATGAATACATATAAAATAAGTTTCCTCTTTTAAGATGGTACTTTGTATGCCATAAAAGAAACTGCACAGTCCTTGATAAAACGCTAGCCTGCTGAAGGTACGGCTGTGCAGTCTTATATAAATAAAATTACTACAAACAGCAACACCATTCTGCTGTTAAGCAGCATAAACACATAACCTCTTTTACATACATTGGAGAGAAGACGATTCCTTGTTTATCAGCACTGTCCTTGACACTCCGCAGTGCCTTCTCCAGAAGAGGGGCAGAGTCCTCAGATGCAATGACATAAAATAGTGGTGTTCCATGCCCTGTCTCTGTCTTTGCGATTAACGCGTAGAAGGCATAGCCGTAAGATGTTATGCCTAGGAGATTGTAATGAAAAGAGATGATTAGGAACACCTGCTGAGACATAACAGTTACATGTTTATACACCATGTCATCCTTCCAACTACAGACATGATGTATTGCTAATCTCATATTTTAGTTGGTACACTTTCACCCAATTTATTGGTTATTTACAGACTGAAAATCAAGGCAGCCATAATCCAAATGATACCTCACTTGTAATGAATGATGCATTAATACTCAGAAACTATTCGTCATAGCAAAACTGTTACTATTTTGTTAACAGATCGGATAGATGCTGACCTTTGTAAGTGGCATCAAGGAAGACAACCTGTTCTCCATATTTTCTCATACGTTCAAGCTGCTTTTCGTCTTGATACACAATTAACAACTGTTGTCCTATTGACCTGTAAGTGTAGATTAACTAAGTGTTACAAAAACATAATGATAAGAGGTTTATAGATACATATAGAGTGGCAGCTGATAAATTCTGATCCCAAAGTTCAGCAGCGGATTTACACTGCATCTTTTTGATGCACAAAAACCATGACATAAAGGCAACACATTAGAGTCCACTCATTGGTCTAGAAAATGGCCGAACGACTTATTTCAAGCACTTTACTGACTTACCTGTCAAGTGGCTGGTACAAGATAATTTTATCCTTCAGGATATGTGTGCACAGAATCCCTACTGCTACGGAATCATCTGCATGATACCTGAAAAAAGTTATACACATTACGTGCTATGTATACATATCTTCATTTGTTACAAGGATTTCATTCAAAGAGTCCAGTGTCTTCTAATAGGTGCCAAAGTAAACCTGTATCTGATCTTATATTTCCATACTATAATTTCATGAAAAATGTTCATCATGCTTTACTTATATTAGGTAACTAGTTCGGCCATCCCATGTTCGAGTATGTGGTTTAGTAGCCTCCCTATTAATGAGATATTAAGAGATAAGCATTAAGTGCCTGCCTATTGCATGCTTTACTCACCATTTAAGAAATATTATATTGAATGTGTGCTTAGTATGTTTATTTGATACTAATTGCTTACCGTTTGGATGCTTTGTACGCAGCTACTACTTTTTGAACATCTTTTGGTAAAGGGTAATACCTGCGGTCATGAATATCTTCCTTGCCACTGTCCTTAGCCCAAACCAGACAATCAGCCATTATTTGTGTGCATGTCTTCCCCTACAAAAATAATCAGTTTTAAAACAGAGTGTGAGTATCTGCTAAATGGGACAAAAGATGAATGCCTAGGGGGCATTGTGTACATGTAAAGTGTGAATGCCCCAAGGGCCTTTGCCTGAGGAGAAAAGCCCTGGGGACATTGTGTCCAAGGTGGAAGCCTTCAGGGCATTGGCCTTACTAATGCGAAGGATCAAACAAAAAATGAATGCCCTGGGGACATTGTGTATAGTCTGGATGCCCCAAGGGCATTTGCCTAAAGAGAAATGGCCTGGAGTCATTGTGCATAGTGTGAATGCCCCCAGGGCCTTTGCCTGAGGAGAAAAGCCCTGGAGGCATTGTGTCTAAAGTGGATGCCCTGAGGGAATTAGCCTACACAATTATTGAGAAGTGAGACAAAAAGGTATTAGCACTAGTGCCATCATTGGTGCCCCTAGGGCCTTTGTCTAAAGTGAAAGGCCTATGTATTGTTTGGATGCCGTAGGGGCATTAGCCTACACAATGGAAGCATTAGACAAAAGCTCAAAGCCCGGGGGCATTGTGTATACTCTAGATGCCCCAAAAGCTTTTGCATAAAGAGAAATGCCTTGGGGGCATTGTATATAGTCTGCATGTTCGGAGGGCCTTTGCCTAAAGAGAAAGGTCCTGGGGATAAAATGCGTAGCAGGCACAGAAGGCTTATGACCACATTTACAATTTACATACCTCAGCTAATGATTGAATGAGAGTAACTAGTTCTGGATGAAGTGGAGCCACATGCCTCTCCTCTGGATTATGAAGATTATGACCTTCATGCTGCAACTTTGAACGTAAAATCACCGCCTTCTTCCCATTAAGTTCCACACTCCTTGTTCAAACAAAAGAAGACAGCAGTTAGATTCTAATTTTTGAATGATCTCCCAGAGACTAGTGTGATGGTAAAGACTACCTTTTGAGCATGATCGGTGTTGTGACTCAACTACACACTTCAGATACTTGCGTAGTGACTAAACTGCTGTGGGTGTGTGTATTGTTTCAAAAGTATTAGACTATTTATCAATGACATGTAAAGAAAGCTTTAAAATGTTGGCTAGTCAGGGCTTACTTGAAAGAGACATAAGCAGGGCAGCTGTTACATCGGGTTTGTGTGGGGCCACGTTTCTTCCCTGTGGGGTTTCTATGCCTGCATAGGAACAGAACGGACATTTCACGTAATTGCCTAGTGGGACCCATGTGCATCCGATGTCCCATGTATAGGTATATTATAAAGACAGTAGTGTATAAGTGTGCAGTCATGTACTGAATAGAAAAATGATAAACACATAGAATGAATTAGAATAAAGGCTTTGTATCATTTTTTCACGGTAGATAAGTCATGATATGTCACTAGTAAAAAATATTAACAGTATACCTTTCACAGTAGTATTGTGTTGTTTCATTGCATCTATGTAGTCGAGAGGAGAATTTGCCTTTACCAAGGACATAAAGTTTTTCTAGGTAGTTACAGATGAAGTCCTCTAGATTACCCCTAGATCAATGAAAGATTGACAATAAGCATGGACATGTAGATTGGGATGCTATATGGGTGAAAACACAATACAGCTAATTGAAGAAAGAATATGCATTATGTTTAAAGGTGCAACCTGATCTCCAGTATGGAAAGAAGTTAAAAGTATTGTAAACTGTGGTGATTACTTGATAAGACACACTAAACTAAGTGGACAATGTATATGCTGCGTATATGCACTTACTCGAGTCTCTCTATCTCAATTCCTTCATTGCCATGGTTACGGCAAAACTTCTTTCGGATGACAGCTTTGAAGGCAGCATCAGGATCATACATTGGCTGATCTGTGGGGAGAGAAAGTATGGTAGGCACAATCACGGTGCAACATAAATCCTATAGATTATGTGATGAGTTATTTTTGCTTTAGTACTATTTCAGACAATCAATATCTCACCTATAAGGCATTATATGAGGCAAGGGTAGGGTTATTTTACCCAAAATACTACAGTATTTGTATTACCTACGGAAATTACGCATCACTCTCCCAACACAGTATAGAGCTAGATGCTCATTTCTTAGAAGATGTTTGGCACTTACACTGAGTAACCATAACTCTATGACACAACTACCGGAACGGCATGCCCCAGGGGCCTTCCGTCAATGCCCCTGGGGCATCTTCCCTACTCCTCCAATTTAGATATCACTTGAGCATGCCCCGGGGGCATTCCTGATGCCCTCAATTCCCCCGGGGCATCTTCCCTACTCATCTAGGCTATGGAGAAGTACAGCAGGCCCAGGGGACATTACTCTCGCTGTCTATGCCCCCAGGGCCTTTCCTACATGTTTATATAAATATGGTACTATATATGAGTATGGCATGCCCTAGGGGCACCTCGCACCGATGCCCCTGGGGCATCAATCAAGGCCGCGCTTTTAAGGTAAATGAGAGGGGACCAGTCCCAAAAGCAGGTCATGAGCGATGCGTTCAGTACCGCTGAAAAACAGATATAGAGTTAAGAACTAACCCCCACTCAAATTTTTGAATCTAAAATGCCCCCAAAATAAACCTTTATATATGCCCCCTAAAATTGTAACATTTGGTCACCTTTTCGCTGAATCTTCAAAGAATCTGGCATATGGGCAGACGTAGTAAGAGATAAATGTTAGCAACCTAACGCACCCCTCATGACCTACTTTCGGGGGTGGTCCCCCGTCATTTACCATTTGGCTTTTAGGTCAATCAACCCCAAACTTGTAGGACTGTCAGCGTATGCCCCCAGGGGCATTTCTTGCATATGTAAGACTATTGCCCTGGGGGCATCGCTGGTTCTATCCTTGCCCCCCATGACTGTAAAGAGTAGAAGGAAGAACCAAGACTTTACATTTTGGTGCCTCATGCTAGACTGACTTTTACTTCATGTATTATCACTCAACTTCCAGTAGTTACAATTCAATATGATAGATGACGCTTCGCGCATCATGCCATTACAAGGGCCAGTGCAGAAAAAAACCACCATGTGATGCCCTGGGGGCATCACTAGTGCTATTAATTTCCCAAGGATCTAATAGTCCAGAAATGATGACAGCATGCCCCGGGGGCATTACTGATGCCGTCAATGCCCCCGGGGCCTCCACTCCACTCATCTAGGCTAAATATGAATACGGCATTCCCTGAGGGCATAGATTAGCATTCGTAAATTGCTGATTTCTAGAGGCCCAGCAATATGCCCTCAGGGCCTGCGTAAATCCGCCCGGCAGTCCCGAAAATATATGATATATGTGTCACCACAGGGAGCTGCGCTGAATGCCCCCAGGGCATAGACCGATGTAACAAGTTGTATCCTGCACCTTTTCACCGGCCAGGCCTGTATTTATATACTTCCAAATTGACTCTGGTACCTTCTAACCTTTTCGTGGTTATAATACATTTATTGGAATATTTCTAATAGTATTCTTATCCCTTTACTCTTGATTTCTCTTTGGGAACAGTAGAACTGAAGGAATTCTATTAATATTCCATATAGAAATGGAGATACAATCTGACATATGAATCTTATTGAACAAAAATAATGACCCCCGGCTTATACACGTTTTATACGCAGGAGATTACGATACATACCTTTTCTATGATGCGTATTTACTGCAGGTACATCTTGATCAGTCACACTGTCAGTTCCATTGTTAACACCAAAGGGGTTAATTCTGCTTGTATTGCTCATATCACCAGCTCTGCTTTCGGTCGCTAGAAAAAGGGATAAACATTAAAGAGAAAGTCAGTCTGGTGAATAAGTTTGGAGCAAGCTGTTAGTTAAATTCCTAATAACTGCCTGTCAAAATCACTAGATTTGCCATTTTACAGTTTTGGTTAGACGAGATATTTAATACTGTTAGTGCTACATGCCATGCCATGTTTGATTACAAAGTATACCTTTGTTTCATACCTTTTGGTGTTAGGGACTCATAGTGATTCTCCCACACATGGCCAAGCAGAAGAGGATCCCCGGTAAACCCTGGTTTCCCAGCTACCCAAGATACGACATTTTCGGGTCCAGCATCTGGGGAGCTAGTCACTATGAGAATGTCTCTGTGAAGATAGTGTGCTGTGGCCATCACGGCTATATGGTCAGCCCACTCACCATCTTGAGACATCCTGTTGCAGTACTCAGCTGTGGATGCAGTCATAAAGTGTGCAAGATCGACTTGGACATCTTCTACCTGCAATAACAGAAAAAAATAACAAAGTACATTTTGTACTACTTTAGTCTATTCCAATGTAAATTCCAGGCCAAAGAAAAATATTTGGTTTCCAGCCACCCGACCTACCTCAGGAAAAGGGGGCGACCTGAGATATTTTTGAAGATTTGAAGAATATTTTAATATTCTTTTTAATATTTTTCATAATTGTATCACATTTATTTCTGATATCTAATATCTAGAGGATTTGCAAACATAGTTCACCAAAGAAATCTTCCTACCTACCTACCTCAACATTTTAGACCATGCTACCTGAAACTTACAACATATTTTCGGGGCATTTGAGCAGAATTGTAAAATATGGGACCAAAGATGAAGGCCATGAGGGCATTTTGTGTAAAGCAGACACCCTAAGAGCACAGGCCTACCTAATACAGATATAAAACAAATAGTGAAGGCCCTGAGGGCATCAAGTGGGCAGTAGCGGCCCCCAGGGCATTGGCCTACAGTTTAAAGTGATGAGAATTAAGATAAAGGCCCTGAGGACATGGTGTGTAGAGTATATGGGTGAAAAGTCAACAAAGTCTGGGCGCATCCTATACATGAGGATTTACGGTAATAGAGATATAGGACAAATAATGAAGGCCCTAAGGGCATCGTGTAGGCAGTGAATACCCCTAGGGCATTGACTTGCCCAATAAAAATACAAGACAAACGATGCTTTCACTTTAAGGTTACCCTTAAGGTCAGGGTATTTGTACCATATACAACAGGTATTTAATAATCATGTAGACAAGAGTAGAAAATTGTCCAAAAAATAAGTCAAGGTGCAGATAAAAGAGTCTAGCACCATTTCAGGATGTGTGTTATATGCAAGTACTACATAAGTGGTATGGATGCACCATTCAAGAGTTTATGAGGTGAATGCCTCCCCATACAGTTTATGCTGTATAGATGACACTTTATACACTTACTAGAATCAAAGTATTTGCTCTCAGACTTGTAACAACTTCTGCTCGTAGTTGTTGATGTCCTATCTGAGCTTCACCAATCCGGCGGAGCTGACTTGAAATGGCACGGAAGAAACAGTTCCCATCTCCAGATATGGGTTCATATATCTGTAAGCCTGTCACAGCAATATTAGTGCGTAATCTGTCACTGCTCTCAGAGCTGCCAGACAACTGTTGTTTCAAGGTGGACGGGGTAGGGCAGCGCACACCTTAATTGAAAGAAGCAGATCTATTGCATAGTGGTAAAAACCTTTTCTTTTCTTATAAATTGCATAATATAATACTACAAAAACACACAGGATGAAGGGAAATCATGTAAAAGTGATTTTAAGAATGAATAAAAATTTTCATTTTCATCACCTTTAAGAAGTTACTCACCGGATGAGAGAAGATAAGTGTTCCTTATTTCCTGCATCCTTTCAAAGCACAGCTTTATTTCCTCATTGCATAAAAGTTGGTCAGTTGGGAGATCTGAAAAAGGAAATGTTATTAAAATATGATTAATTTATGTAGAGTACAGTCTTGATTTGACAATGCAAATAACAATAAAGAATTTCTAACTGCAGACATGTGAAATTTCAATCATGTAGGATGATGTTAAAGAAGGATGCTTGTAGACTTGTGGTGGTATATGTAAGATAAATAGATGTGGGCACGGGCATGGGATGAAAATAAGAAAGTGTTAGTTGATGGTTTAAAAAAAAGATTATATATACAAGTGCAACAGATGCCATTTGATAAGCTCACCTTGACCTTCATTCTTGGTACTTTTATACAAACTTCTAGCCTTCTCACAAATCTCCAAGATGGAGTCTAATGTCTGATCTTTTTCATCAGCCGTAGCTTCTATTAGCTCGATTGTTGAGAAGTCATCTGTAGATTAAAAAGTAGGGTACATAGAGGTTGGCGGAACTAAGTTTATAATGATAAGAAAAAAGCTGTAGGCCCTTAGGGCATTGTCTAGGATGCCCCCAGGGCATTGGCCTATCCTATACTGTATTCATTCTAATAAGCATCATTTCACATGTGTATCCGATTTCTTTAGAGGGGGGGGGGTCATGAGACAAAAGATTGTAGCCCTGAGGGCATCATAAAAATAGAAATATGAGGCTAAAGATGTAGGCCCTAAGGGCATTGTCTAGGTTTTGAAGGCCCCGAGGGCATTGACGTACCCAAAAGAGTCATGAGACAAAAGATGTAGATTTATTTCCTTCATATACAATGTTTACTATGCATGCTACCCAAACATGATTTAACTTTTAAACCCTTTATAAACTGATTCTCAAATAATCCAGAGTAACAGAGAATATATGATTGTACTTACCTAACAGTGCCATTTTGGAAAATTCACAGACGGAATGGAGGACAGCCTTAAAAGTATAGAAATAAAATAAAAACATGATAAGGACCTGCATGGGTGTGGACCACTAAAATTGATATGGTGACATGGGCTATTTTAGACTTAGTGACATGGGACATGAAAAGATTTCTTAAAATTGACATGGTGACATGAACAATTTCTTGAAATCGACATGGTGACATAACCATTTCTTAACACTTTAAGGGCAGAGGAAAAATGGTTGCACTGGCCATGAGGACGGCCTCAGAAAATAGTATAGTTCCCAGAGGACGATCCGATTTTCAATTCCTATACAAATCCTATATAATGGGCGTCGACTATAGTCGATGCTAGGCCTACCATGGTGTCGACTATAGTCGATGCCAGCCCTCAATGGGTTAAAATTGACATGGGGACATGGCCAGTTTTTTAAAACAACATGTGACATGGAGGGCCCCATCCACACCCGCACCTGCATTACCGTAAAGAAAATGGAAATCACCAAGTGTTTTCCACAAAAACAGAGTGCTCAAATAACATATATTCTCCCCGTCGGGAAGGGTTACGCTGGTCACGTGACCACCCGCCGCACACCAGCGGGAGTACTAGCAACGGCAGAGTTGCTGCAAACAACTGCCCGACAACCCATACTGCACATTGGCAGAATTGCTGTCAAAATGCAAAATCTCATGTATTTTGGGGCTAAATTGGCCATGAAATAAAAGTCAATAGTGTAACTTGTAGGAAATTGTCTGAAAAAGCTGAAAAATATAGTTTCAAAATCATAGAACCATGAGAAGATGGCTTAAATTGCCGTCAAATATATCGCGGGAGGGCGTTTTTGTTTGCCCTGGCCGTAGCTGTGGCAGAACTGCTGTCAAAATGTAAATCTCATGTATTTTGGGGCTAAATTGGCCAAGAAATAAAAGTCAATAGTGTAACTTGTAGGAAATTGTCTGAAAAAGCTGAAAAATATAGTTTCAAAATCATAGAACCATGAGAAGATGGCTTAAATTGCCGTCAAATATATCGCGGGAGGGCGTTTTTGTTTGCACTGGCCATAGCTGTGGCAGAACTGCTGTCAAAATGTAAATCTCATGTATTTTGGGGCTAAATTTGCCAAGAAATAAAAGTCAATAGTGTAACTTGTAGGAAATTGTCTGAAAAAGCTGAAAAATATAGTTTCAAAATCATAGAACCATGAGAAGATGGATTAAATTGAATTGCCGTCAAATATATCGCTAAGAGTAGGCCATAAAATACATTTTATTCACCTTCCCTTTTATTCCAACAGCTACATGGCCTTTTTACGTACCGTAAACATTATCTTAACATCGGATTCATGGGCCTTTTTGCCCATCGGTGTGGGCCTTTTACCCCAGCCTTTCAACGTCCGGGGTAAAATGCCCCGCTTTTTGTCAAACGTTGAAATGGAATATTCCATAAGGCTAGGCTGACAACCTATTCCACAATTATTATACCTTGTTCCATCCCTTGATTATTGTGGAAAATATGCATGATTTGGGAATTATTTTCTTAGAACTAGCTCATTTACATGTTATTAGGGTATTTCACCTCATCCTACCCTGTCATTCCTTGAACTTCAATATGAAATATCTAAAGCGTTACTTTAGGTTATTTACGATGTTCAAATCTTAGTTGTAGCTTATGAAGATTATCTTAAGTATCTTTTCTTATGATAACAATTTGAATTGAGTATTTATTCCAATTATGATACTCTTTTATGTGCATATGGGCCATTTACCCCAAAGGCTGTGGGCCTTTTACCCCAACCCCTAGATTATGGGGTAAAAGGCCCACTTTTTTTCACACATGCTTTATCGTAACATTCTATAAGGCAGGGCTGACAAGCTTTTCCACATGAAGAACATGTTATTCCATCCTTTGATTAATGTATAAGATGTTCCATAAGTAGCAATAAATTCCTTAGAAATGACACAGTTGTAAATTAAGGGCTTCTTATCCCACCCTACCCTACATATCAGTCGCAGAGTGTTCGGAGGGATTACGTATCAGTCACGGAGTGTCGGGAGGGATTACACATCAGTTGCAGAGTGTTCGGAGGGATTACGTATCAGTCGCAGAGTGTTCGGAGGGATTACGTATCAGTCGCGGAGTGTCGGGAGGGATTACACATCAGTCACGGAGTGTTCGGAGGGATTACGTATCAGTCACGGAGTGTTCGGAGGGATTACGTATCAGTCGCGGAGTGTCGGGAGGGATTACGTATCAGTCGCAGAGTGTTCGGAGGGATTACGTATCAGTCGCAGAGTGTTCGGAGGGATTATGTATCAGTCGCGGAGTGTCGGGAGGGATTACACATCAGTCGCAGAGTGTTCAGAGGGATTACGTATCAGTCGCGGAAATTCCCTATTTGATTGCAGCCAACACTGACAACATTAGTCTCATATTGACGTTTCATGTAGCAACTTTGGGAATACCTCCCTGATCACTATCAGTCAGGTGTTTGGGGCTGTGTACAAATGACGTCATGCAGGAGGGGGGAGGGGGGAGGGGGGTCCCACTTCCCATGACCAAGCATGAGCCATGACAAGGGGGGAGGGGGTCATGGGCTGCATGACATCATGTCATGAAGAAATCACAATTTGCTTTGGTTTTGGCCAGAAAAGAAAAATTGTAAAGGTAGGGAAATATAATACGTATAGACATCAATTCTGCCACAGCTACGGCCAGAGCAAACAAAAACGCCCTCCCGCGATGTATTTGAATGCAATTTACGCCATCTTCCCTTGATTCTATGACATTGAGACTACATTTTTCAGCTTTTTCAGACAATTTCCTACAAGATACTCTATTGATTTTTTTATTTAGGCTAATTTAGGCCCAAAATACTTGAGATTTATATTTTGACAGCAATACTGCCACATTACAGCAGGGGTTGTTATGGAGTTGTTTGCAGCTACTGTATTGGGTGCCTTTTGTTGTCAGGTGTTGGCACATGCGCACTGGGGGCCTGACTGCAGCGCCATCTACGCCCAGCGGCCATTACCGTCTCCTAGAATACTGTTTCTACAAAGAGTTGTGTACATTTTCTGATGAAAGGCCCCTTTACCCATTAATTAGGGGTTAAGGGATGTCAAATATGCCGATAAGAGGGCCCTGCCTATAGCAGCTGCCAATGTTATAGGGAAAACTGAGACGCGATGCCCTGGGGGCATTGTCGGTAATATCAAAAAGTCCAATGGGAAATCTCCCAATTTTCGCCCACTGTGCTATTGAATTTATGTTTTCTGTGAATTTTAAACTTAAAGTATTTGATTGGAAAAAAGAATTATCATCTTCAAGATTTTAGAAATGGTGCTGAGTAATAGAATAACTTTATTTTGAGTATAGAAGGGAAGAAAACGAAATTTACCTGGGAGAAATGACTGAAGGTTCTCTGCTAAGTGCCACATTGTTTGTTTGGCTATTCTTTAGTCCCTCCCATATGCAAGAGTTCCACTGAACAATCTCCTATGATGCACATGGGACCGAAAGGTGAGGAAGAATCTGCTAGGAGATGGCAGGAGTGCCGGCCTACTTTGTAATCCATACGCAGGCAGGGCGTCATACGCGCGCGTCAGGCGGCGCTGCCCTGAGGGCATAGACCAGGATGCGAAAGTGGGTCCTGCATTCCGCAGGATCACACCACAACGACCTCTTCTGGGACTAACCGGAACTTATTTCATGTCTGTCTGATGCTGAGCATCATCTGTATTATCATAGATATAGGCCTTCAGGAAGTCATTTCTCAAACACTAAGTTTTGGGCACCCTGAAATCGTACTGACCTGGCCAGGATCGGAAGGGAATTCTTTATTGTACAGGGTCAATCACTATGATTACAGCAGATACAGAGGGAAAAGGCATGCACCTGTATAGGCAATCGTAGGTAATACATGATCGCCAAGGGTCAATCACTACGATTGGACTGGATATTAGGGGTGGTTGGAATCGGAGGGAGAGGGGTAGGATCGTAGTGTTTGAGAAATGGCCAGCAGGTATACCGAGGTTCCAGGTTATCCAGCGGGGACGCCATTGCTTGATCTGGTACCTCGCGAGATAAGCACTGATAACAACCAGCATGATGGGGACCGGGTGTTATGTAATAGGCCTACCCCTTAAAAATTCTGCAGTGAATGAAATGAATGCTGATGGTTGTTAATGCATCCTGCTGGGTGCGAGCTAGCTGGACAATAACTCGCTAGTGATAAGCCCGAGCAATGACTGCACCCACTGGATATTTCACAACCTTGGTCGTACACCATGTAGGTAATGTAATTATGACAACACGTTAAGAACGGCGGGCCTAAAAGTTAGTTTCCTGTAGTACACATGAGTTTATCATATGACTGGCAAAATTTACTCCTAAAACATAATACAGGCTATTAATAATAGTGATAAGAGATCCTGGAATGGCTGTGTCAGACAACTTCCTGGGGGCTGCATAGAGGCCTAAGTGGTCAATATTGGTAGAAGTTCACTTATTATGTGGAAAAAAACGTCATCAAGATTTATTCATAATTATATGAGGTATAATTATTTGATAGTATCATTATCAACTCCTGCATACACACCGCTGGTCCTCACGGTCCAGAATATAATATAATTCATTGCATTTCTAATTGGTGTGGTTACATGTTATTTCATGATAAATTGTAAGTTCTCAGGGCAATTAGGCATGTTTAAGTTTACAAGCATGCCACTCCGAGTACATGTACTTCTAAACACGGTCCTAATTAACACTATAAGTGTCGGGGTTCTCAATACAAATAAGTAGATGCGGCCAGGTCTTTGAGACTCTGAAGTATCGCCCAATGCAGTAGGTGAGGATATATGTAACGTAACATTTCCTCGTTACGGACAGGCAACATAGGACAGGCCTATTCTGATATACATGTGTAATATTTACAGAAAGTTGTTTCTCCGGGAAGCCAAAGCGTTTTCATAGAAGGTTAATTCTAGTGCACAGGAAAAGCTTTTCGACGTTTGAGAGTAACTTTTATAGAACTTAAAAACGTAAGGACAACGTTATTTAAGGTTAACAAAACGTAGTATACCAAGTGGGGCATTTCTTGCCATTACAACTACACAATAGAAAATGATATGACTACATATGTCTTGGTATCTCTCACACTGCGACAAATATCATTTGGTTGCCATTTATCCTACACAGTTAGTGGTCAGTCGGGAGTAGTTTTGACAAAATCGGAGATAAGAGATCAGATTAGGGTCTAATTGAAGCCTCCTACTCCTGGCCCCTGGTTTACAAATCTCTCAATTTTTCCTAAACGAGTTATTTCTTTTACTAAATTGGCTGTATTTTTCTACACATCCTCATGTTTAAAAATTCCTGTTTGTTTTTTTTCGATTATTCTGTTCATTTTTCTTCTAACCTTTCAGTGATGTTGTAATTTTGAGAAATTTCTCCCTCATTATCTATGTCCCAGATGTTAAGAGCCCCACTGTTCCTGCCCGCATCACTCTCCCGGCTGGGGAGGTTTAAAAAAAACGACTGACCACTGACTGTACACTGCTAGCATGCACATTGTACGGTGTATATATAGACCATATTGGTACATGCATCGCTATAATCATGGCGGAGAGGTGCACATAAATCGCTCTATTTATTGAATAGTTCTTCGTATATGACATACGAGGATAAAAGGTAATGTTTTTCCTTAATAGTTTCAGTCAACTTGTTTTGGCAAGCTGTGCCAGGTATGAAGGGCAAATATACAGGAAAATATGTACGTTCACAATTCGCCCTGTTAGTGAGGAAGATCGGGGACAGTATAGGCAGCAAATTTACTCCTAGGCCCAAAGCTGAAATACACATATTAATTACACATTAGGGTGTTAGACTATGTCCATTTGCATGTATGGAGACTAGCCAAGAACATTGAATTCTATGGAACATAATTCTTTTTTTCTTACTCTTTAAGTTTTGTGAATTCGTGCCTTTTTTTCTGTTTGAATCAAGGTGCCCATGGCATTGAGCTACGTAAGATCTTGTCGACGTGGCGTCACAGGGAGAAGCGCTAGAAGCAATGCTTTTATTCCATGTGTCTTATATACATGCCTTTAGGAGGACATATGAGATATCTGGCTGTAGAACTCGGAGCGATACCTCCTGCAGTGAACGCTTTATGTGAGACCACCAGACCGTGGTCGGTAAGGATCAAAATGGGGATCCAAGTCCAGTCCTCAGGCCAGGCTCAATAACACACATCATGCCACTGTTTACGTAGCAAGTGTGAAGAGAAGTGGCACTATTCTAAGCCGCTGCAGGTTCCACCTTGCTGATATATTGGATTATGCCCCCTGTAGTAATCTGCTTTTATACGTAAACTAACAGTTACTGCTAGCTCTTTGTAAACGGAAACTCTTAGCCGGGCAATCTTTAGTGATATGGTTACCCAATAGAGGGTATGCTGCTCTTGTAATGTCCACTTAATCGTACATAAATGCCCACTTGTCGGTGAGCCAATTATTTTTGTATCCCCGGGAAAACGATGTAGGATAGAAATCATCGACAGATTGTATTTACAACTTGGTTCAAGGTTTGTGATTTTTTTTTTCAGTTCACTGATACATGTATGTCATCGGTGGGTTATCGGCCCAATCTTATATCGTAAAGGGGTTCGTGTCTTTGAAATTGTTAAAAGTATTTTTGTTAATTGTTTTAATCATTGATGTTCGAAATATGGTGTGTGGATGCCTACGAATAGCTATGCATGTTGTTTTTCCAGGAATCAATAATTGCCAGGTACTGGTAAATTTACCTGGTTAGTCTCATTAATTCACATTTGTATGCAGCAGTGTAAAAATTTCACAGTGAATCTGTGGAATTATCTCTCAAAGCTGTGGTGGTAAATAAAAATTATAATGCCTGTCATAATCTTATAGATTTGCATGGCTTGGATACAGGTGTTCATCCTTAGTGCTTGATTGGCCTTGTTGATATAGCTCACCATTACTATACATGTCACATTTTATTTGTTCACTCCTTCCGCTACAACCTAGGACACAAAACCACCCCTATTTTTTCTATTTCGTCAGAGCTTATACTATAGACATGGCTTATACTATCCTTCCTCTTTCTGCATTAGGCATATACTATTATGGGCAGAGCATTGAAAGAATTGCTTTAAATTTAATAGGAATATAGTCTGCATGGTAGACCTGATGCTATGTGTATGCCTTCACCGCAGGTGAATAGGGCCCCGTTGTCTATAAAACCCCGGTAAATGAATGAATGAATAAATAGAAAGGCCATAGATAAAAAAAAAATAAAATCACTGAAATAGGTAAACAAATAGTAAATTAATGATGAAATATAAACAAACAATTGGATAATAAATAAGTACACCAATGGATAAATAGATAAATTAATTAATTAATTGGTAAGTGATAAATGGATAAATAAATGAATGAACAGATAAATAAATGAAAAAATTAATTAATTAATAAATAAATAAATATCTAAGTATAAAAAAGAGACCACTCCACTTACTTGGGTGTGATCATCCAAGAACCGCATTTCCTTCCTTTCCATTGGTATTTTCCTGGTAATCATGGTGGATTGGTTTGTGTTCCTGGTTTTCTTGCAAGAATTCAATGGAAAGCATCTAAATATATTTGTTATTCACGTAGGAAGCGTACAGATAGTCCAGGGTACCTCCAAGCTTTACCCGGGAACGGCCCGGGAAACACAGCTCCCAAAACGCCGTGTATAAAACGTCACGCTTTGGTGGTAAACACTGAGATTGATGACGTCATACACAAGCACCTCTTGATTGGACAGATCTATGAAATTTCCTAGCGTATCTTTTGTACACTGTTAAACAGTCTACTGCGTGAGACATATGCCAGAAGAGTGTAAACTTTAGTGGCCATTTCACCCAGATACAGAACATCGCAGTCATCAGAGTTTATATTTCGTTGGTAGCAAGGTACACGATATTTGAGGACAAATGGCTACAAACTAAGGTGAGCGAGGCCGAGATAACTTCTTCAATGATTTGGTATTCTTAGTCTAGACGTTTGTCTTTCAGTATTCATTGTGGTTTATGGAATTCCTCGATGCAAGGTTGCTGTGTAAGACTACCTTTTTGTTGAGATTGCCACACGTCGTCGCACATCAAAACAACCCTTTCCCTAGACACAATCGTGTTTGGACACATAGTTATAGGCATATCCTTAGAAAACGCCTTACTCTTTGGCTTCACTAATAAATTAACCGTGAATAAGTATCATTCTGCACGTCATAATGTACCCTGAATGGTCACGTGAGTTTATTTTCGCCATACAAACTGCGTTCTCCAAAATAATAATTACGTAAAGTGATGGACTGGAGTGACTGAGTGAGTGACTGTCACTTTTCATGTCATTGTGTGTGTACTTGTATTGGCTAAGGGAGTGATCATTTTTTAACAACAGGGGGGGGCTGGTGGGTTTGCGCGTGGACGCGCGAAAAAAATTTCAACCCCCCCCTCTCGAGGGGGTAAAATTTTATCGACCCCCCCCATAAGGGACAAAAATCGCGCGCGAACGTCCCCTTTTAGCCTATAGTAACGCGCGGGGTTTTCCACTGAAAACAGGTGAAATTATTTTGACCCCCCCCCATCAGAGGTATTGAAAAAATTCTGACCCCCCCCCCGGTCAAGAGGTAGAAAAAATTCTGGCCCCCCCCTCAAACCCACCAGCCCCCCCCCCTGTTGTTAAAAAATGATCACTCCCTAAACTCAAATCTGTACGTGTTTACCCGGTGTTTTCAAGGGTCATATCAAAGAAGAAATGTACTAGAAAAGGTGAAATCCTTATCAGAAAGTACAACTACAATACGACAAAGGGTCTATTGCAAATTGCATCACAAATGACACAATGGACCATTCATTCAATGGAGTGAGTGAGTAATAGATGTTTAACGCCATTTCGACAGCTAAGGTCATATTCATGGCTAGAACATTACACAATTTCACAAAGGAATGTTTCAGTGCCCACGCATATGTGCACCACACACATCCTGAGGGGATAGGAAAGATGAGAATTAGACCCATTTACGTGGGCTAGGGAAGCCCGCATCACAATGGCGATCACAACTTGATTATAAGTTGATACCCACAACTGAATACACTAACACAATTACAGCCTCACAGACACAGGGATGGAAGGTTTTCTCCGATTTCAGGGATTTTTTAAGTTCCAGACCAAAGACTCACACATTCCTGTATACAATCTATAATATTCAAGAGGCTCTGAATCAGAGTCTGATTAGAGTCTGAGGATAAGCATTTCATGGATTTTTGTACCCAGTCTCTTCCATCTCTGAATACAGGATCCAAAAGATATTCAAAATTTTCATGATGGGAGGAGTTGTTCAAAATTTTTATGATGGAAAGCATTATTTCCTCTAATAATAGGCCTAGAGGCTAGGCTATGACCAGTCCATCACCAATTGTTATTTTCTGTTAAGGCCACACCAAAAAAATAAGTTGATCTACGGATTTTGGTTTTGAAAAAATGGTGCGAGCGAGCAATTTTTTTTAAGAATTTTTTGGCGTCCAATGGATTCCTTGGTGGGAAACTGAGGCAAGCGAAATCCGTAGACAAGATTTTTTTTCAAAGAAAAAAAAAAGTGGTATTTCCAAAAGTATGGAAAGGGCGATCCGTAGACCAACTTAATTTTTTGGTGTGGCCTAAAGGGCTTCTAGCACGGCAAAAAAAAAAATATGGGTACCGGTTCAAAGTTTGTTCATAAATTCTCGGGACCCAGCAGAAAAATTGCAGCACCCTGATTGGTCAATGGGTGGTCAGTGACTTGCAAAGACAGGTACGTCTTAGTCGTGCTAGCCACCCTTTAAAGGAGGGCTAGCGCAGCTATAACGTAACCATGTTAACAAGTCACGTGACCACCCCTTGACCAATAGAAGCATTGCCCAATTTTTCGCTGGGCCCCGCAGAATTGTGGCAGGTACCCATGTTGAAATTCGCCGTGCTAGCCCCCCTTTAACATTTTAACAAAGCTAAAATGGTTTTGCCACTTAGAATAGACCAAAAAAAAAGTTGTCCGTTTTAAGTAACATGCTGAAAAAAATAGAGGGTGCCGTTTCATCCAACATGTTTGATATTGTCATGCTTGATCAGAGATGTTTGCATACATCCTCAGTCGTCATGGTTGGCTGATTGAGTCTGGCCAGTCTGCGTTCACCTCAATCGAACAATCCAATTTCCAATTCATTTTTTTACTGGTCACTTTGTGACAACAACAAAAAACAGACTTAAATTTTAAAATTAGCAGTGAGTCACACCACCCAACACCCCCTCCCAAAGCTTTAGGATTACCGGTATGTCTTATGATGGTGACCATGCAAACAAAAACCAGTTGCAGTAGTGAATTATCTTAGGCTAACGATTAGGCTATGGCCATTTCAAATATATGATGGGGACAAAGATAATCTAGAGATGATAGGGTTTAATCTGTACATGTTTCGGGCTTCCCTAGCCCACTTAAAAGGGTCTAATCATCTTTCCTATCCCCTCATGATGTGTGTGGTGCACATATGCGCGGGCACTGACACATTCCCCTGTGAAATTGTGTAATGTAGTTCTTGCCATGAATATGACCATAGCTGTCGAAATGGCATTAAACATCTATAACTCACTCACTCTGTACATGTTTCAACTTCCATAGGAGAGATTGTCTGGTTTAAAAAAAAATAGACTATTAGGCCACACCAAAAAAATAAGTTGGTCTACGGATTTCCCTCTCCATATTTTCGGAAATACAAATTTTTTTTTTTTTTGAAAAAAAGATCTTGTCTACGGATTTTGCTCTCTTCAGTTTCTATAAGTTTTCTCTTTGTGATGTTTGGCAAAATTTAAAAAAAAAATAAAGTTTGTTCGCTCGCCTCAATTTCCCAGCAAGGAATCCATTTGACGCCAAAAAATTCTTTAAAAAAAATAAAAAAAAATTGCTCGCTCGCACCATTTTTTCAAAACCATAATCCGTAGACCATGGTGTGGCCTTACCATGAGACTCTCGAAGAGGATTGGACTTATTTCGGCTTAGCAATACTTTTGCTACATTATAGCATTACTATGGCCTATGGTGATGGCAAGTATGATATGTATGTCAAAGGTTGGGTAGAGGGGATTTGTTAATTGTGGCAACGCCATATCGGATCTTATCCACATGTAAGGGCATTACAAGTAGGGAAGTTATCTTTATTACCCTTGTAGCATTGCATAAGTCTCTGCTGAGTCATACCACAGTTCTGTTAACTTCCAGTCTACGATCACACCGAAGTGTAGGCCCTAGCTGACACAAGTATAATTATATATGATATAATTTTTGCACATCGACTTAAGTCAGGGTATTCCTCAGCGAAGTATTTGTGGTAAAGCCATTTGTATGCATAATATTATATCATCTGGTCATAGTATTCCAGTGCTGTAAATATCTATGCTGTACGTAATGATCTATGATGATGTATGAGGCCAATGCCCTGAATGGAGAGGGGGTCTAATCTAATATTGAATTCACCATCTTTTGCAGCAGGTACTAGCCATCAGCATCATCAGCTCTGTGCCAGGAGTACCAGAGCCTTCAGTGCATACATAAGGATACCTGTTATCAACTTAGGTGACCTACTCACCTACCCTTAACAACTGCTCTGAGCTGCACTGCCTTGTTATCACCTACCCCTGCCTGTACTCACCATGAGTAGGGTGGGTAAAAGTACCATAGAGACAGCTGTCAGTAGTGATGGAGAAATGTCGCTGCCGGCCACACCATCCAGTAACAACATGTTCACAGCGAGCGATGTATACCACACAGAGACCGACACAGACTCTTTTGAAGACGGTCCCGGGCGTGACCACCTCCAGCCTGAGGTGGGTCACCTCTTGCGCGACACACTCACAGAGGAAGAGGTATGTTGTCTACTTGCTCTCTTCTATTTCCTTAATTATGTGGAAAATTCTTGATTGTTCTCAGTATTTTTGTATGACATACTTGTGCCAGTTGAAGTCGATGTATATTCTCAGAAAACATTCAGATTTGAACAGGTGAGCTTTTCTTTTATCTTTTTTTTTCAGCCATTTTAGGGGGCTCTTCCTTATTCTGTTACCATAATCCTTTTTTCATGCATTTCGAATGCAGGTGCTGACATGTTCATAAAAGGAACCCTGGAAAATAGCATTTGTTTGTCAGTTTTCTACCATGGGTTCTATTTTATATATGCTAGTCCTATTCCTAATAAATGCGTATGATGATTACCACGATTGATTGACCCCAATCTTAGTATTGATCTTTTCAAAATGGAATGACCTATGTGTCATTTGTCTTCATAAATTATTCCAGCTAGAAATTATATAGATTTGCACATTGATTTTGCAGTTGGAACTGGCGGTATGTTGATCAATTAAAACATTTGGCCCAAGCATTCATACCTGGTTGAAAATACCTATGTTCTATCCAGTTCCCCTCCAGGTGTGGGCCAAGTAGTCAACAAACCGTTGTAGATAATAATTATATGTCAATTAATGTTTTATCCCATTTAACAAAGTGATATCCACATGTTAATCTCTTTCACCAGTCCAGTTGTGACCGACTTAGTTGTTAATAGAACATACACCCATTTAATACATAGGCCCATAATACAGACCTACAGTTGGATAAATAATACACGTCATTGTGCATACTAAATACATGTTTGGTCTATGTGAGAGTGTTGCTGTGGTGACATTAATGTGTATAATGACACCTTGGTCGGTCATAAGTGTCATTACCGTAGTACCACCTATAATCCACACCTTGCAAATCCATGGCCAACTGTGCCTTATACACATAGAACTTCCCAATTGAGTTATTATAGCAGTGTTGACGAAAACTTTTTATTGACGCCGGCCAAAGTGGCCTGCGTCTTAGCATCTTAAGCAGGCCATTTTCCTCTCACGCAGGCCACATAAACAGTTACATCTTAATCTACCTATATTAAATCCATTGTGACTAAAAGGAAATAGGAAAATCCTAGAATATAAAAAAAGTTCACAAAAATTACCCTATCTTTGGTTCTAATAGACCGATTTGAAAAATCGGCCATTAAGACTCTACACCGGCAAAAGCCGGCGTGCCAGCGTCATTTCAGCATCACTGTTATAGGTGAAGTGAAAATTAGATATAGATTAGCACTACTCTGGGGAAACAATATGGCCAATGTGCGCATAGTAGCTCTCTTCTCTACTCAGGGTGAATCTCATATGCGGGATATGGCTTATAAGCCAGGTACTACGGAAGGTCCCCATTTTCGACTAAAACTCATTTTTCAGACCGTCCCATTTTGATAGTGCAACAAGCTTGTCTCCGTGTCTGGATCACCAAAGTAAAAGGCTTCTCTGTGAGGATCCTCACAGAGGTACCTTTTACCTTATTGAACCTGATACAGTTACAACCTTGTTGTGAGGCGTCGAGACCTTTGATGGGGTCATTCTGTCATTTTATTTGTAATAATTATGCATTTACACAGCACCTCGCTGGGGTCTTTTCGTTATATCATGTTAGAGGATCCTTTGTGAGTGCATCATTTGCTACACCATCATATGTCCAGCATTTTGAAAAAAAGGTCATGTAGATTTAAAGCTCTATGCTTTAAGGATGAAATACAATGAAGGCTGTAGACGACTGACTTCACACATCATACTTCCCACTCTTTTGTACTGCATCAGTCCCGTACAAGTAACAACACTCTTCTTGATTTCAACTCTAATGTCAATTCGCAGACATTGTATTTCAAACATACAAAAAACCTATTTCTCAATGTATACAAAGTTTATATTAATATACAAGGTTTATTATCCAATATAAGACATACGAGGGAACTCATTAAATCATCCACAACACATGCAATGTTAACGAACAGCAAATTGATAAAAAGGTCATGCTACATACAGAAACATGAGACTATCAGAAAAGGATTTTTTTTTTTTTAGTTTAAAGTATAAAGTTTATATCCATTACCTTTGCTTCGATGCAGTATACCTCTAAAGGACACGCATGATATTTTCATATCGGTCTTTCCTAGCTGTCATGGTTTTGTGCCTGACTGTATAAATGCAATATGAGAGGTGGAATACATGTAGGCTATTCACGACAGTGCTGATATTACACAACAATCATTTAACAAAAATCTTCTTATATTCACAAAAACATACTTCATAAATTCTCCTTTACTGCAAGATAAATAGCAAAAAGATACAATTAGGCTCTACATGCTCCACACAAAATAGTGTCTTCAGCTGTGCTGACATCACATATGAAGACAAAAGTCAACTCTATACTGTGACATAATTTACTGGTGGTGTCCAGTCTAGTTAACTGCATTGTCATCGATGAAAAACACCATACGGGTGCCAATGCTGGTATATTGGGTGCTAAGTGCCTTAGTATATTAAACATTGGTCACGCCCTAGGCATTTCACAACATGCAATCATTGATTATGTTATTTATTATTCCAATAAGTAGCTTCCAGTTTTAAAACTCAAGATAAATATATCGGAGTCTTCAGGGTTTTTCCTGATTTTAAGGATTTTCAATGTCCAGGGACCTACGGTATATATTACTCCCTATGCAAAACCTGTATATCAAGTTTCAAGTTCAGGAGTCCTTTTAGAGCATTTTATGGTTATTTGAGCTCAGTCATGGATATATATACATGTATACCTGATAAACCTACCGGTGAGGACATTGAGTCTCTCATTTAGTGAGGCTGAGCTGCTATCAATACTGTAGCTCTACATAACTATACCCTAATTAACTTCAGGTCACAACCTCCTGGTATTACAATGTAAAAATGAGAGATTGTCCGAGTTTCCTGAGGTCACACCTCAATAGTCGACTGTAACAGGTGTGTCTACCAGTGCGGGTACATGGACATTAGTTTCAAAACTGGTCACACTTTTTAACCTATCCTCTTACATTCTTAACTCCTGACCCCCTGGAGTGGTTAGCCAGTGGCGGATTTAGACGGGGGGCGCGGGGGCGCATGCCCCCTCCTTTTCATTAATCCCTATTAAATCCATGATCCTTGTAACAAGATGTCACCATCCAAGTCAGACCTTACTTTCTCCCCAGTCCCACCTGTGTGTGCATGTATACATACCTGGACACATACATACACTGTACAAGGCTAAGTCACCTTCTGGTAGATCCACCCAGAAATGTGCCACATGATTATCATGGCACGCATACCTGCTATTTCATCTCATGGCACAAGTAGTGCACAACCTGCTATTTGGTGTCCTTATAAGGTCAAGTCCAAGAATAAATAGATTATACTGTACGCTCTTTACTGACCACACCTTGATGAGCATGTGGGGGCTCTTAGAGGGGGTGTGTCAGTGAGGTTAGGGTTAAGTATGGTGAAAAATAGTCTTTTGACATCTTACAGAGACTCCTTTGTCCAATCTTCCTTGTTAAGGATGGAGAGGCCTTCCTAAAATTGTCAATTAATTCTTCTAAGATCCGAGACAGTTGAGGTCGTAGCCTGACCCTGTTTAACCAGCTGGGATCCTCAGTCTAGTATACAGAGTCCTGGCTGTGTTAATAGCTGACCCATAATAGAACCTACTAGTACATATAGAGTTTAAACTTTGTGGAGGACAAGGTGAGCCGTCCTTAGCTGAGTGCTTGACCTTACTAAACTACCGTAATCTCTCGCGTATAAGGCGCACCTCGCATATAAGACGCACCTAGAGTTTAAGAATATGCTAAAAAAAAATTAAAAAATCATAACCTTTGTTCTACTAAATGGATTTTCAAAATTCAAAAAGCTATGTGTAGCTACAGCTACATGGAACCTCCTGGAACCTCCTACCGTAATCTCCCGCGTATAAGGCGCATCTTATAGGCCAAACAAAAGGCTGCTGAGTCTTATACGTGGGAGGAAAATTGCCTTGAGTTTGGGGTGCGCCTTATAGGGGGGGTATTTTTACTATAGAACAGTACTAAATTAACAAAAATCTGCTCTTAGAGGTGCGCCTTATATGTGGACTTGCATTCTCTGAGTTGGGGGTGCGCCTTATACGTGAGCTGCGCCTTATACGCGGGAGATTGCGGTATGTAATATTACTACTTAGGGGGAGTGTAATATATCAAAATGAAGGTCTTCATCTCCCCCTTGTGGATCCAGTGAGAACTGTAACCTCGCATATAAGATGCGCCTTATACGCGGGAGATTACGGTATGTCTTCATGGAGTGGGAGGCTGAGATGTGATGGGAAGTAACATATGTGATAATGATATAGTAGCACTAACATGTCAAGATGAGAAATTTGGTAACCCCCCTTGAAAGGTCAGGACTAGAATGACTGTGTGCTGGTGTAGAGACATTCTTTGCATGGGTAGTGTTGAAGCAGAAAATGAACAGTGCTGTATCAAAAAAGAAAGAATCTTTAATGTACGTTGGTGTAACCACAGTAACATTCACTAAACCCACGCTTTAAAGATGTGTGGCAAGATCATGAATGTGTAAAACCACATTAACATCGACCAAACCCACTGCTTAGAGGTCTTGTGACAAGAGCAATATTAAACGTGTAAAACCACGTTTGATAACCTGATACCCTCTGTTGAAGTCTTGTGACGAGGACATACATGTAAAAAAAAAAAACCCAAAAAAAACACCCTTATAGCGTTGTGCATTGCACAAGTAGTATAATGTCACATGGAGGTATATATGTCACATAGGTAGGTGCGGCTGTCCACAGTGCCCTGACCAAGTCACCGATTTAGACCATGACACATGTACCATGTACAAGTAGTAGTCTACGTGCAGATATATAAGGGCTTAGTATGGACGTCCTGTGGGTCCACCATTTTGAATTTTGCTGGTTGGGGTAAACCCCACTGATAAGACATACCATGATGGGTACCTTGTCCCTGGGTAACACCCACTTCCAGGGACATGCTGGTCCCATGTTATCAGTTCTTATCAGTGCATGTCGAAAGAACCAGCTCTAGACCCGCGTCCAGCCAATAACCTCTGCATATCTTTATTACAATCACTCCTGAGCTACCATTGAGTACCCTCCCCCAGGAGAATCACCGAGAAATCAATAGAATGGACATGTAGTGATATGACCCCTTGATGACCTTTTATCATAATCTAGACATTCCATACTTTATGGTCGCGTGATGCCTCTCTTAAACGCTTATTGAGAGGATTGAAGTCCATGTCTATTAATAAATGGGTGAGTTGTTTAATGAGCATGCATGCCGTGTGAAGACAGTTCAAACCCAAATCTCAAGTGTAGTGAGAAGTAAAACCTACTGAAGGGCACCCCCACCAGCGTTCCCAAAAAAGGAGGGATATTTTTCAGCCTCCTTCCTATAGGCTATAAGATGGAATGTCTATTTAAAATTAGACCCTGGGCATATCTATTAAGTATGATTCTTGCCTTGATTTGACCAGTATTATGCACTTACACGATCGTATTATTTTTCTATCTTAATTACAAAGAGGGGGGGAGTAATTTTCGGCCTTTTTAAACCTATAATTCTGAATATCTAACATCCTGGAGTCAGAGGATACTGAAATATCCTGAGGTTCAAACTTTCCTCGGGCTATACCCCCTCCTCCCATTTAGCCGCGCATTTCAGCCAATGAATTTCCCTCGGGGAGTTAGCCTTGCATTCAAGATGTGGTAGCAATGACAGCAAAAAGGCTGTTTTCTTAGCTGAGTGAGAGTGGAGAGAAGAGTCACCACTGATCTATTTCAATGTTTGCTCTTTTTGGATGTTTGCGCCCAGCGGCAAATGTTGAAACATTAGCTCAATTTAAGGGGTTTCCACTTGAGATATAAATAATTTTCTATCAGCAAATGTAATCAACTCCAGAGCGTAAAATCGATTTCGGTGGCATGCAATTTCAACATATTGGCTCCAGACAGGTATTTCACGCCCATCTTCATTTTTTTTCTCTCTCCAAAAACAGCAGAAGATTTGCCACTTCCATTTGCTTAATAAATCCATGCCTTTTCGCAAGAATTTCCTCCATGCTTTTTTGCAAGAATTTCCAAAATATCAAATTATTTGAATTTTATGAGAGAAAAAAAAAAAACGAAGAAAGAAATGAAATAAAAGAAAGGTAATGTTTTCGTGTTTTTTTGTTGACCAGGAAGTGGCATCACCACAGAACCACTTGACCATCCCCATGGCAGTGGATGCTTGATTGACCCTCGAGGGAAGTGAAAGAAGCGAAAAGTAAAGCCGCAAAAAAAAGTATAGTTACAGCAAGTACTGAGTATTCTTTGGCTGGGAGGGAGGAATGACTTAGGGGTCAGGAAATTGGATGTACCTGTACACATTGGCGGGAATCTAGAGATAAGGGCTTAGAGAGACGTGTACATCCTAAAAGCCTTATCAGAAAACTTACGTGTTAGATAAAAGGATGACTCAGAACTTGTTCAATGTCCAGAGTCTAAATCTGCTGTAATATGTCCCTTCAAAGTAAGAGGCCTACCCAATATTGACGTCTAGATTTACTTGGATGACAGAGGCAGACTTTGGACCTGGTGGACTTTGACTGTCACTGATTATTTTTGGTTTGTAAATAAAGCAGACGGCATTTCGCCACAAGTGTCATTCTACCTGTACATCAGTGAACAATCTGAGGACCACCTTATTCAAGTTAGAGCCTTTCAGTGGCAACCATCACTCTGAAACGCACACTCAGGACAATTATTTGAGGATTTATACCAAGATACTTCTTCATATATATTTTGTTCACTTTATCTTTCTTACATTGGCAACTATTCACCAAGAACATCAGGAACTAACACTCACACTTTCAACCTACCACATACAGCGTTTGATCACAAACTGTCTACAAGCTTTTTGTTCCACACCTCTACCAAAGAGACTAAAAAAAAACTTTCACTCTACTGTGTTCCCCACTGGCGTCACTTTGAACTAACCCATCACAACCACGTTGATAGAACCTGTCCTGTTTTTGTCTTACCCTTGCCTCCACACCACAGGACGCCATGACTCTCATTCGTCGAATGGTAAGCAGCAGTTTCACTCACTCAGGGTTCACTTTACCACCGTTTAATTAATTAATACCCCTTCACATTCTCCCCTTTTTCTCTAACTGCACTTTTAATTACTACCAGTTCCTGTTCTAGGCACGTTATGTTTTGACATGTTCAAGGTTGTAGAAGAAGTAGCAGCTGAGTCGGAGTCACCTGGTCACTTTTTTTGTCTTGGTCTATTCTGGACCATCTCGGCAGTGTTTATTGACCCTTGGATGGCCGTGGGGTGCCTGGAGGTTCATCTGCATTTGTCGTCATGATGCACTAATGCAGTGCTGGCAAGTTGTCACCAGCAGTGTATTGGTGCATCATGCTAACCCTATGAGACTGCATCAGTCCTGTAGGGTCAGCATGATGCATGAAAGAAACCCTGGTGAATAGATTTACTAGAGCTGTAACCATGCATCATATTAAACCACAAATGCCCTGCCATGACACCTTGAAGCACTATCCAGGCCTTAAAGGGTTAATGTTCATGACATGTTAATCAGTGTGCACCAGCAGATGGCATGTGCATCCCAGTAGGACGACCCTTAAATAGAGGACTACTAGGGCATTCTCCTGCAGCATTTTGTAGGAGACTCGATCTTAAGGGCTCCCTCTAGCTGATAACCCTTTAAGGACAGTATAATGCCATTGCGATGCACTGAACGGTGTAATGTGTCTGTGCATCCCTGGCGAGCCACTCGCCAGAGCTGTATCCACGCATTATGATGATATTGTGAATAAACGCACCATGCGGTCCTCGAAGGGTTGTAGTTGAGCTGTAATATCGAAAGACTCGAGGTTGGCCTGTGCCTGTATAGTGATAAATTGTGCATGAAGTAGAATTAAACTATTTATGCACATGTCCACAATGCCAATAGGTCGCCATGGCTACGACCAACAACAATGCCAACATGTGGAGTCTAAATAAAGGCTAACAGGAGTATATTAGCTCTTAATAATCTGGCAACAGTATTGCAATGTAGAAATTTATAGCTGCATTAATCATAACCAACTACCGTAAACTCCCGCGTATAAGACGCGTCCTCTACGCCAAACAAATGCCTGGTGCGTCTTATAGGATCTACTGAAGTTTGGGGTGCGTCTTATACGAGGGGTAATTTTACTATAGAAATGTACTAATCTTACAAATTTCAGCCTTAAAATGTGCGTCTCATATGCGAAAATGCATGTGCTGAGTTTGGGGTGCGTCTTATACGCGCAGCGCGTCTTCTACGCGGGAGTTTACGGTACTAGAAATAATGGTGAAATATGGTGAGAAACATGTTATATTCTGTTTCAACGATGAAGTATGGTTAAGTATGATATCAGTCTGATTTTTATTTTGTCACACTATAATTTATAACTGTGTCACACACTAAGTTAATGATTCTGTTACTGTACACACATATTTGTAAAAAAAAATAAAGGTATTAGTGGTTATACATATTGGCCAAGTGCAGTCGTAGAAATGAAGATCTCCCCAGGTGTACTGTTTGCTATGTTTTGAAAAGTTCCTTGTCCTCACGATTGGTTGTATGCAAAGGCCTTTGTTCTTACAAAAGTTGCATCTTAATGAATTACATGCTGATATATTTCTTACAGTTTCCTACACGTGATTTTATCTCTTCCTACATTTTTCAGTAATCTCCAATTTATGCTGTTTGGCTTGCTTTACTATGTACAGTGGCCAGTGAAAAAATTGCAAAGATGAGCTCATGAATATATATGATAATCTTGACGACTTCCTTATGCAGATGTTACTCTTGTACCAAGTTCGAAAGAAATGACTTGATAGGGAAAAAAAAAACAACAGTGTTAAGTAGTCCATACAATTTGTGTCTTGGGTGAATACTAGTATTGGTACATATAGAAGAAACATTGTACGTTCATGAGAGTCAAGAACATAGACATCCAGTTGCCATGTTGATAGCACTTCATCCTCCCCTACACCACATAGTGAGCAGCTCAGCTATAGAGTACAAATAGTACTGAGTAGCTCATAGTGTGTACACCGTGTCCTATATTCAGGACTTGGGCTACTCTCCGGTATCTTGTTTATACTACCTCTTTTTTACCTCCCTTACACAATCTGACTTCTAGCTTTGCCTGTCATTCAGAGTACATCCTGAACCTAAACTACCGTCCTCATACCTGTGGTATTATGGTTACACCCTTGGTGGATGTACCTTATCATTGGACCAATTTGTTTGATGGATAGGAGTGTAAACAAAGGGCCAGGGCAGGGTTATCTAATCACTGCCACAATGATGCTACCTCCCTCGATTATACTACAGTCTACAAATCTATATCTATGTGCTTTACAATCCACTCAGTTCCCAGTGACCCTCTCGCCATATTTGGAGAGATATTCTATTGTACTTGGTTGTATTTCAGGCTCATGATCTTTGTGATCCATATCCACTCAGTTTATACCTATTCTGTACAACGCCGCCCAGACCTCCAACCACCACGCCCTTTTTCCCTACCCCTTAGTTCTATATTGATATAAATGTGTTATACATTGCTATTTTCATGTGGATCCTACTTTGATGGAGCCCTCCCTATATGTATAACCCCCACCCTATGACATGTGTATGTGCCAACATGATATAAGCGTTACTATATATAGCCTTCGTTATCCCATCCTTCCATCTGTTCTCTGAATGCCTCCATGCTCCCATTACCCTCTCCCTACCCCTACCATACCGCCCCACCTCCTGGTGCTACCTTACCATTTGTACTGCATGAATCCTATTTATCTCCACCCTGCTCCATGCATGGTTTGTGCATTCACCTACAGTTCTATTGACTAGGATGAGTGATGGAGGTAGAGGTCAGTGGGTGGGGAGAGTATATAGAGGACTCCTATAAGAACTTAGGGGAGAACCCAGTAAAAAAACATAAAGGAAAGAATAAAGTAATAAACACAGAGTTGGATACAGCATGGCAAACACGCAGTAAACAACTGCTAGAAGTGGGGCGTAGAAAGAGGGGCGGAAATGGAGGGAATGTTGGTAGATGATAGATGACAGAACATCGATTATGCGTTGGGTCGTTAACTGGTGAGATGAGGCTGTGACTATTTTTTTTTTTTTTTTTTTTTTTTTTTTGCAGTTCAGGATTCGAGTCAATGGTGGGAAGAGTGTGTATACATAGCATAGGGAATGGGTCCGTTCAAGGGTAGGAGTATTTACCCTGTACACACTATGTGTGCCATTGTACAGATCCACGGTGACTTGTAGTTTCAGAGACCCAGTTTAGTGTAAAGAAACATGTCACATCTACAAATTCAGACATGTGGAATAACCGACGTCATGATAAATTATTCCAGATATTATTAGCAGGGTCCAAATAGTATCATCAGCCAGTCACCATTTTGTAAGGTCTTCAGTAGGTTTGCTATGTGTTGTTATGTCTAAATCCAGTGACAGTGTGTCCCAGTTCTCCAGTGGCAGTAGCTGTATCATCATGTGGTGACGTAGGAGGGGTAGGGGGTGAAGAGGTCTACTAGGTCGTCCAAGGCTAGTACTGCTAAGATTTCACCTATAAACCACAGTGTTTGCCACTGGGGAGTAGTCATTATTCATCAACAGGAGGGGTGGTGATTTTTTTGCGCGGATTTGCAAAATTATTTTTATGCCCACCTCCCCCTCGAAAGCGATCAAAATTTCCCTTCCTCCCCCCGTCTTATAACTTGGCACTGGAATCTGCATGGTTAATTTATGATAACGGTTGCAGTCATATGTGTTAATGTACTGCAGCGCTTGAAAAGTACAATAGGCTTAATTTAGAAATCTAATCACCCATTGCAATGCCGTCATGAAATGCAAATTCACTGAGTAGCCTCGATATTTTGTAGGCACCCATGAATCATGTATATGAAAGGAAAAACAAAATAAAATGGCTAGAAGCTACCTTTGCGCACTAGTAATATTGTGAGTTGCTCAGTGCTGTGGGTTCAGACGGATATGTATTTTAAGGGTGAGCTGCTCTTCTCAGTGCCTGTGTACTCAGCAGTCCTTGTGTTTACAAACAAGGTCACACCGAGCTGCTCTCTTAGTCTGGATAGCTCTGGGTGTACAGTCAGAATGTTTTTGTCCTTGTGAAATGAAGAGTATTTGGGTTATTGCTATTTGGGCTATTGCTACAGGGTAGGAGGAAATAGAATAAGATCTTTGACTTATTCAAAGTTATTGATATTCTATTAAGGTTGAGAAAATGATACCGCCTGGTGACGATGGTACAAATTATGTTTTCTCACGCCAAGGGTTTGGGAAGGTTACATGTTCCTTCCCATTCAATATATCAACTTAAATACTGAAATTGGCACCACTCCATACTTTTTGATACCACCAGCCTTCCTCTCTGCATATGGACCTGACTTGAGTTTTCAAGTAGCACCAGTAATGTTATCACTACGAACCTCTCCAACCTCCACCCGTCTTCTCTCACATATGCCCACTACCCGAACTTGGTAGGACATATTGTTGTTGACTACTATCACTGCAGATACTGCCCCAATCAGGATGACCGCACTGTTGCGTCATTCTCGGCATCAATGACTGACAAGGTTTAATCCCATAATACAGGTTATCACCCTTATCAGCTCTATGTAAGTGTACAGTAAAAACCTACAATGACCTTCTTCTTTAGCAAGTTTTGTGACGTTGTGTCAGCCAGTTAAACAAACCAAACACAATACTTTTATTTATAGTAATTTGGAAAAAAAAAGATTACACAATTACAGTAGGACACCTGTATTGATAAATTTAGGAAAATATACCCCACATGTGTGTATCATGTGTATTCGGAGTGATCACATGTGTGTATCATGTGTATTTGGAGTGATCACATGTGTGTATCATGTGTATTCGGAGTGATCACATGTGTGTATCATGTGTATTCGGAGTGATCACATGTGTGTATCATGTGTATTCGGAGTGATCACATGTGTGTATCATGTGTATTTGGAGTGATCACATGTGTGTATCATGTGTATTTGGAGTCCTCACATGTGTGTATCATGTGTATTCGGAGTCCTCACATGTGTGTATCATGTGTATTCGGAATCCTCACATGTGTGTATCATGTGTATTCGGAGTCCTCACATGTGTGTATCATGTGTATTCGGAGTCCTCACATGTGTGTATCATGTGTATTTGGAGTCCTCACATATGTGTATCATGTGTATTCGGAGTCTACAAGTGGTAGCATCCGCCCTCTCCAAAGCAGCCCATGTATGTAAATGTTCCCAGAACCTACATATGTAAATCACATAAATAGGAAAGTGCAACCACTAATAGCCTCCCACTGGAAACAAATGGAGGGCAGAAGAGTCCAATATTACATATCATGGATAGGATCTCTCTTCTTTCTTTTTTTTCTTTTTTATTTTATTTTATTTTTTTTTTTTTATTAATTCAGCTGTCACTGGATCTATAACTTAGTATATGTAGTATAAGTGGACAGTGTGACATTCTACTTCCACATTCCCTCCAACAATCTTTACATACGATATTTACCAAGTAACTACCAGTTACATGTACCCTCAAATATAGCCAAGGATGGAGGGAGGTATTCATTCTGATCAGGGAGTAAATAGACCCTCAGTAGACAGCCCATAGTTGACCCATGTTTGTAGCCGTATTGATTTAGTTGAGAGAGTTCATACAGGACCGGTATATAGCTCAAGGGCATGGTTAAATTCTAACCACAGACATGGTTAATGGACAAATAATATGGACCACTCGCTGCGTTTCAGCTCATTTGTTTCCGCAGCCAAGTTGATATTTCAATTCCCTACAAAGTTTACACTATTAGAATTACATTGGAAAATTTGTTTAGGTATGGAAATGGACTTTTATTAATATCGTTATACGGCAATAAATTCACTGACTGACGTATGTCATTGATATGGGGAAGGCAGTCGTTTTAAGCAATATATAGCAGACAGATACAAGCAATTGTGGACGTAAAAATCTGTTCCTCCAATACCCCGTATTCCCTCGGTAAAATAAGAAGTTTTACTTCAACTTCCCTCCGGTACCCTACGGTAAGTTTCCCAAAATTCGAAAATATATAGCCTTTTAGTGAAGAAGGTTGCAGAATAGTGCTCAGTATATAGGGGTCCTGTGTGTAGGTTCAGTTCTCTGGGGTACTGGAGAAATGGGGTGTGATATCGAGGTTACGTTTATTGATTCCCCTATGGCACCTCACAGCAGTTCCCTACCCAGTAGCAGCTACTGCCGCTGCTCCCTTAGTACCTTCCATTGTATACATCATAGATAGAGGCAGCCCCTATGTACATGTACAAAGTATAAAACTCAACACTCCATCCCGCCCACGGTTATATAGTGTCCCACCTGCCACCATGCCCCCACCACCTCTAATATCACTAGGTCTACTTGGGGAGAGCCTGACAAGATGTGTACGTGTTCGCGTATGATGGACTGTAGGACCCATACAGTATAACATTTCTAAGCTTTTATAGAGTGAGTCACTTCTATTAAGTTAGCATTACTTAGACGATCCAACCCCCGCCCAACCTTCCCTCACAATTACATGTATACATGTAGCAACCTCTCACCATACAGGTGCATTTATATAGTTAACTTAGCTAAATCTTCAGGTATAAGAATAACGCTTATAGTCGTCATTCACATCAAGTCTTTGTGCTGTTTATTGTCTTTTCTGTTTCCAAATTTAATTTCACAAATAAAAGGCCATTCGAATTTCCTCAACATGACCCCCCTCCCACCTTACGCCAACCACTATAACTCTGTCTCTTTCTGCCTAAACACTACCTATTAGTGACACCCTCACAGTGACCTACGTCTCCGGACCCAATGATGCATGGTTGCTTTTTAAGGTAGAGTTCACAGAGTGTGTGTTTTTGCATAGGAAAAGAAGAAAGTCACAGAACTGGCCCACTTTGTGGACTTGAACAGAATATCAATAGCTTTCTATTGATCCATTGGCACATATCTACCTCCACCCCACCTCCTACCCCATCCTAGCGGCCGCCCCCCCCCCCATGGGTCTTGTCCTAAATGCCGGCGCACAGCATCAGGAGATCCCCCCCCCACACACACACACAGACACCTTTCTACGCCCTATGCCCCCCCCCCCCCAAACGTAGATGCCTCCCCACCTGTCGGGCCCCCGTTGGTGGCTGCGTGGTTAATATTTGTTCCCACTGGATTTTCAGACTATTGAAGCGGAAACAAGGCCTTCCTGACCAAACATGAGATAACCCAACCACCCCCACAGCTCACACAAAAACCCAGTGGACTTTTTTTTTTTTTTTTTTTTTTTTTATCATTTCAGCTATTAGTTATGTTCCCGATTGATTGAATTTGATCTAGCTGAGTAGCAACGTTTATAAATGATTTATTCTGTTCACTGTTCCCTTTTTACATGCTGATTTCATTTATGTCTTTTGTCTCTTTCTCTCTGCGCGTCACATCAGGATTTAGTGCACATGATCAGGCGGATGGTAAGGGTCTTTTCCACAGCCCAATGTTTTGTTTTATTGTCCCCTCTCCCCATTTTACTTGTCTAGAGTGCGTGTGCTCGCTACTAGTGTCCGGGTTTGTCTCATAGGACATAGTCATACCTGTATCGTTCTGCTTGGTCGTAGGTTCTTTTGTCGTGTTATGCTTTCATTACATTTTTTCTCCTTTAATACCCGATTCATACTAGGATGCCGGTGTTTGATAACCTTCTCATAATGAATTTCCATCGAAACCTTATTTGATATTCTGTCCCATTTGACCGTCACCCAAATAGTGGATGTTGGATTATGATATTATTTTATAATCCTCCAATTCAACATCCATATTATGGCATCCTATATTGACAGTATATTAGGTTTAGTGTTCCGCAATGTTGCTGGATTGAAATACAGGAGAAAGTTTTCTATTGTTTTGCCATAAAATATGTTATCTATACTTTTGTCAGATTTTGGTCCAGTTTCATGTTGTTATATTGTATTCATATTTTATATGGTAGCTTTAGCTTGTGTTTGTATATGTCACAATGTTCTACCTCTTCGGTAATAGTAGGTGTCAAGGTTATGCCTGGTTCTATGCCCTTTGTCTTCTGTATTTGAATTATTGCTATGCATCATTAATAGTAATTCAGTGACAGAATAATAGTACGGCATGAACTTTCTTCCCATTAAATCTAATAACTTCTATGTGTCATTGCAGTAATATTTTAGAAATAATGATTCTTTGAATTATAGATTTTGATTTTACATCTATCTAGACTATGCTCATTGACATGTGTTTAGACTCTGAGGTTACAGGAACAAGTATTTAATTCGAATGAAAAGTGGGCATCCATATACTAGATATAATGATCTTTATTATGTATAGACATATACTATATGCCTATACATAATGAAGATCATAATGAAGATCAACCTATATGATATAGGTTGACATGCTGAGGTTCATAGCAGCATTAACATCAAACCCTGGTCTTCAAACAGACCATCTGTTTTGTGACCAGACCATCAGCTGTTCAATCCTCCCTCGGGGCATCATTGTTTAGAAATCACAACACGTGCCCTCCATTGGAAACCACATTGTTTGCTCGTTATTGTACGGTCGCCGCCCTTTGTTTATACAAATGGATGCTATGATATCCTCTTTTCTCCTGTTTTTGTCTTTTCCCCCTGTAAATCCTCATGCTTGTTTGACCCCTCTCTGGTGAATTTGGATATATGGAGGGGGCAGTCGGCACCGTCAGTTGGCAATCCACCAGAGGGCACTGGGGGTTGTGGGCATGGTGGGGGGGGGGGGGGCTACACCCAACCACCTAACACCCACCATATCACAGTACAGTGATGCCCACGTCCAATAACAGTACTTATAATATCACCCGAGGCGCCACCGTGTGGCGTGTAGGGGAATCAGCCGTAAATAGGGGATACGTAATCACATTAATACCACCCATGTGACCTGTAGGGAGAAAGCGGGATGTGTTAAAATTAGGTGATATCAAACCTCGGGAGAAAAAAAATGGATGGATAATGTGTCTTTTCTTGGCCTATATCATAGCTCACACCAAGCTGCCCTTGGTCCCGGGCTCCGGGTATTGCTTTCAGAATTTGATGAATGAGATGTCCATAGGACATGTTGTATAAACTCTGTGGGCTTATGCATGACATTAACAATATAACCTCGTTGGGCATTGTTGGGTTGTAAACAATAAAAAGAATGAGGTGTTGAGAAATATGCTCTACATGTACTTGGAGGCTTGAGAGTGGGAGCAGGGGCTGGGCATGGACCATCTACCTGAACTAGTGTTGAATTTTGAGATACAAATGTGACAAAAAGAAAGGTAGAAAGAATGAAGGGGTTAACAGGTGCACAGCTGGAATGATCCGTTCACTGACGGATACTTGCAGCTAGTGCTATTGACCATTGTAGAAGGGAAAACAGATCCATGCCCGGAGAATAAGTAGACTAGAACATATTTGTAACATCATTGTAAAAAAAAGAACAAAAAAAAAACTGGGCGAATGTGTGTATCCGTTAACAGGTTGACGTAGTGCTACGTAGTATGTCATATGGTGTACACCATTGGCACTGTGGATGGCTGCGTTGTGCAATGTGTTTTAGAGATTTGAATGCACAAAAGTGGTAATGTTCCCATTAAGTACTGGGTACCACTCCTCCACCTGTCTCATGGAGTAGGTGTTCTATGTTACACCGGTATAGACCACGGATATCTTACAGTTAAGAATATTTCCACCAATATGAATGATTTCCATCCATATGAATGACTCCTGACTTGCAGATGACTTGCCTATTAACTTGGCATATAATGTCTTCTAATTAAGAGATTCAGGCATGCAGTTAGCATAGATAGATTTTCTCTTACCAGACTTACATTTCAGTTAGAAATAAATTTGATTGTTCTAAGGTGTATATTTTAAATTCCTAACTCAGTAGGAACCAGTCATTGAAAGTTGTGAAGTAGAATGTCCCAATTCAGATTCAAGTGTATTTCTTGCTAACTTTATCAATAAAGTGTGGTAAATGGTAATGAACTGACCATCAAAAACCTCTGTCGACGTTACTAGGGATATTTGAGTTAACCGTATATATCTTTAGTTGTCTAGGGCTTTAAAACAAGAGCTAAAACAATATCACCAACAATCAAGGCACATGATAACAATCTGAATAGAAATTCAAAAGTAAGATAAAATGTGCCTATATTTGGTCTTTTAAGTTGGCGGACCTGGATAAGGTAGGTAACAAACCCGCACGCTGGTCTCTTAGTCTCCCCCACTTGACTTGGTGGTATGATATCATTATTATTAATAATACCGTAATCTAGCCGGTTTTTGATACACTGTCATGTCTGACTACATGTCTTTGTCTTTTACCTGGTTCTTAATCCTTTAAGCGCCCCATAGTGCATACATACCATACCCATCGGTCGTGTTGATGCATCGATGCAGCTCTGGCGAGTAACTCACCTGGACTGCATTTACGGATCATACTGACAATATAGGGTTGTTGATACGGTCAGTATATGATACTCTAATGCTTTGATGGCGAATAGACCTGCAAGCATTGGTGCATTATATCGACCTAGGACCAAAAGGTTCAAGACATTATGCGGCCCTTAGAGGGTTAACCCTTATAGACACTGCCCGCAGGTCCTGCCTGGGTTTGTGTAGGATGAGCAGCTCGGAGCTCCTCACTGTCTCCCTAACTGAATGCCCTCTTACAGCCCTACAGCAGAGCCCTGAGTGAGCAGAAAGAACAGATGATAATTAACTCAATCTAGGTTATGTTGGTCATAATAAATAACAACCCCCTGGAAAGTGAGATGGGCACAATCTGGATATGTACCATTTGTTCGTGTTCCTTAGATGATATTTAAATATTCTTAATGGGGTTGGGTTCCTGGTGTTTTTGAAGGTCCGCACGCATGGTTCGGTTTTTACTTCCCGTCCTAGTGTGTTAATATTTGTGTAGGAGTTACTTAACAATGTTACCAGTGTTAATTGACCAAGGTTGTAATTTTTTATATATAATAATCTGTGTTTAACTTAAGATGTGAGTGACTTGTCAGTAGCTGCACCTAATGTGAAATATGGGAGATTATTAGATTGGGTAAATCCCAATAGTCGGAAAAGGATTCATTACTTAAATATGGAATTAGATTATGCCAGCGCTTATGAATTATTATGGATGCTCAACTGATATGTCCTCTTTAACTCCTCGATTGTTTACTTAGATTCATAATCTGGCTTTCTTAGTGTGTCAAAGTTTGTAAATGGCCGTCTGGATTAATTTTTATCGGTAGTCTGGTTATTGCCCTGTTGTCCAAATTAATTATATGCAGACATCGGTCTTATATTTAATACCAAACAGAAAGACCCCCATTCCACCCCATCTCCATCATGCAAACTCATGTTTATAGCTTTGTGTATATTTTTAAACCAGGTAACCCAGTCTTTTATATATACATGCAGGTAGACTTTCTCTTTATTGTCCACCTATATAAACTTCAGATTATATAACACTCTATATTGACAGGTCTGCTTTCCTTTGGTTTGCAACCACAATCACGTTTACACCACGTGGCGAACAGAATGAAATTTGTGGACAAGTTATGACTTGAGCCAAACTCATTTGTGTAGTGGCTTTAAGATGGCGTTAACAGCGGCAGTGGTGATAGTTAATTGATGCACATAAGCTTACCACAGGTGTTTACGTGGGTACAGGTAGACCAGGTGAGGTGAATAAGTGAGACGGTCGTTGACCACATTCCAAGAAGTAGGCCACTGTTATATCAGAAACCAGAACCTGATGGTAATGGCAAAATTAGTTGGGGGAATTTAATTATTAAATATTGATTTAAAATCTCTCTCCTATTTTCATGGTCATAGTGTATGGTGATAGCATCTATATTATATACAATATGATTGACAATATACTGGAGAAAAAAATAAGGGCCTCATAGTGATAAATGCCATATGTGCTACCCTTCCTGAACACTCACTTTCTGGTACCTGCACGTTGAGCACTTTTTTGAGTGATACACACCGATAATCTCTGACTACTGCATTTTTGTGCCTCAAGAAGGAATCTTAAATCTGTTGATTCTACCATCTCAAAACAGGAAACTAATACCGTACTTTTTTTTAACCCTGTGGAAGCTCATGACATTCGGATGTGCACGGACACGGAAAGCAGGGGGAGGGGGTGTCCAGGGACCTCACATCAGACAAAAATAGAACTTTTGGCCTTAAGCAACAACGTGACTGTATACTTATAAGTAGACGTGTTGTATACCAACCTATTGTCGCCATTCTATTAATACCGAACTAGAAGATACCTGTCTACAAGAACTAGAATAATTAAAAATAGATAAAATTTTATATATACTGTATTACATGTAAGATTCGTCCACCTGTCATGATTTCAAAACTTTCATTTCATATTTCTCGTGGACAAGGCTATATAGATTCAAGCACAGGCAGGCTAACTCTGTTACCCTTGACATAAAAAAAGGGAACACAGAGACGTCACACTTGCTAAATTTTTTGGAATTGCGAATTTTTAGCTGCAATACCAACCATGGAAAATGTACACTCAATATTTAGAAAATATGATTTGTTTTATTATTAACCAGAGGGTGGCATCTCTGGTGACTTGATGGTAAACTTAAGCCAAGCATTGAATATTGAATGTCTATTGAGCTTTAACCCACGTTTTAGTTATTTTAGATGAGAGATTCAGTGCCGGTACCCAGTTCTAGACACACATAGTATATATTTAATGCCTTCCTGACTTGGCAGGAGGGGCCCATCCTTGTGACTGTGCTGACGATCTGTATACCAAATGAGACGGATCTCAATGGGCCTGGCATCAGCCTTTTAGGTGTGGTGCATTATGTATGATCTCACAAGCTTGGCACACTGCAGTGCACGATAGAGAGGGAGGGTTCTCCACCTCTTTTATGTATTTGAAGCCAAAATGAAGTACCTGAAAGAGAAATGTTACATATGAATGATATAAGAACTGTGTTAACAGTTTCTTTCTAAATGCTTGGGCGGTAATATTACATTGGCCAAAGGGCCGTGTTAAACAATTGATTCTTGGCAGCTGATTCTTTTTGTGACTGAATAGCCCACGGTGAGATCCGTGCTATGTGACACACCCCTCAATAGAAAGCTACACATATGGCTGTTTAAAAAAAAATGAATCTATGGCACCTAAGCTCTAATTGATTATTCTGTATGGTAAAAGGGACTATTCATTTCGAGGGTTCTGTGGAATTAAGTAACTTATAGCCAGATCTTCATAAATGGGTTTGGTGTATTTTACTGAAGATATTAAGCCGTGTTAATTACCCGCTCATATGATATTCACTTTGTTTCGACAAATGGGGGGTTACAAAGGATTTAGGGCACACTCTGTTCACAAAAGTAAATGTTCTCAGTTGATTCTGAGCCCCACACTGGCCTGGAGCTTTTTTGATGTACCAGTACTTAATTCCCAGATTTAGTCAACTGTTGCATCTCGTACATACTTTTGGTACCTTTCATAATTAATCCACACTGGAGTTTAGACTTTTTGAAGCTTTAGTGGTACCGGTATATCATATCAATAGATATTAACGCATAAGCTGCCCCTCACCCAGACCTTAATGACCCGGTAATAGTCACCTCCATAAGGCGCACCTGAGAATTATGATCGGTTCTAAAAGGAGGGAGGGGGTGAAAATAAAACCCTCACCTTGAATCTGAGAGATTACCGATATGTTGGCATTACGTTGGTATTGTCAGTGTGTGTGTCTCATCACCTCAGTCACCCCGTCTAAATCCCCATCCAATCCCTCACCCCACCTGATGGGGCATACAAAGATCTCTCATTATATGGCTATTGGACAGCAGTACTGTACCTGGCGTGACGCCCGCTCAGTCCTCTGTTAGCTATAGGGTACTGGAGGGAAACAGCAAAGGTAGATTAATTTATCACCTGAATCCTGATGGGGATGTGGTGGTAACGTGCAGCATACTGATGTAGGCTAGATATACACCCCAATGGCGTGCACATATACATAATAGTACTTACTGTTATTACCTTAGATATACAGGGTTTGTCAATGTTGGCGCCATTAAGGCAGGAGCAAATTCCATTAGGATTTTTGTCACCTGTCCCATTATAGGCAACAGCACACCTGATATTTTGTTTTGTCACAATTTCACCAAACCTACAGGTAGAATAGTTATGACGCATTTAATTCTAATAGTGACTCCAAACCACACCCTGTCCTTCAATTCCAGGAGATTTATAAATACTTCACTGTCCACGAATTACCCAGTATATCTACTGTCTCTTCATTGTACCATGGGGGTAAAAGCACTTGGAAGAGATTAAATTTCAAGATCCAGATATCTCCAGCTTTACATAAGACCTGTCTATTCTGACAATGCCCTTCTATATATAGCTAACAGTTGGGTGCCATCCATTTATCATATATTCTATTTATGTCACGGCCTGAGCAGGTCTTCGTGGATGGAGAGCTCTGGCAGTCAAGTCTGTACTGTTTGCATGCCTTTTCCCCTTTCTTCACTTGACTATTCACATATATGTACAGAAGGCCTTATCCTCATTAATTCCTGAGAAAATTACTCGGTTCTTCTACATTCTTCTGTCATCTTCGATATATCTGAAGCCATGAAAAGGATCTTGAAGCTCAGCATCTTTCTTTGGTTGTGGATAAGGCCTGAAACTATTTTAAGTTACTCAGCACTTTAGAGAGCACTCGTCTCCAGTGGTACTTTGTCAGTGGATTTGTTCATTCATAGAAATTTTATATAAGGTGGTTTATCTCAAGGCTTCCATTTAAAGACCAAGGGGAAATAAGTAAGACTCGATCTAATTACATTTTCTGATTGAGTAGAATGAGATCAAATATAAGCGCCCTCCATGATAGAGTTTCTAGATCTTTTTACCCTTTCCTTCTGAATCTCTCTTTGACTTATTCGGCATGCGTGTTAGCCTGCATTAAAAAGAAAGGGATGAGCAGGAAAGCAAATTTCTTGGCAATAGAGAGATGTTTTTGACATGGACTCATAAAGATAATCAGGAAGTACAAGATGCTGTCACTTCATTTTCAGTCGATGGCTTGCCTTAACATTCACTAAAGTACGGTATATATTTTCACCTGTTTTACCTTCCTAAGTATGGTTTTAAAACGGTTAACAATAAAAACCATGCTCTCTTATACATTGGCTGGAATATAGGTTGCAAAATCATACCAAAAAAACAAACCTTGTGGCTATCTTGTATACAGAATACCAACCGGAAACTCACCAACTCTTCTCATTTGTTAGGTCAACCAGGGCGCTGACTTGGACACAGAATTGGACCCTAAGAACCTCGAGATCCTCTCGCTTTCGACACGAGCGTTGGACAAGGCGGAGGCGTTGGCACGGCGGGTGTGGGAGGCTGGGTGGACGGTAGTACATCACAACTCTCTACCCAAGTGGTTGAGGGATAACGACTTCCTCGTCAAAGGCCACCGACCCCCACTCAACTCCTTCTACGCCTGCTTCAAGTCCATCTTTCGGATACACACAGAGACTGGCAACATCTGGACGCATTTGTTAGGTGGGTTTTATCTTTGTACCATAAAATTTACATGGCCCAAGATAAAAAATTAAGTTTGAATTCTTGGTAGAGAATTTGATTTGACAATAAAAATACTTTAATAATCGTAATGACCTCTGAACAGAATGATTGGAGGATTAGCCGAATTTTGAAAGAAGAAAAAAAATCGATGGGGAGCTAAAAACATAAACGCCAGTAATCCTGAATGATCCTAATCACTGCCTAAATCCTTATGCATGACTTGAAAATTATAAAGTAATTTCTTTTCAGGTTTTATTGCATTTATTGGCATTGCAACTTACTTCCTGTCGCGGCCTTCTATGGAAATCCAGTGGCAAGACAAAGCGGTGTTCTCTGCCTTTTTTGTCGGTGCGATTCTGTGTATGGGATTCTCCTTCATCTTCCACACAGTGTACTGTCACTCCGAAGGCGTCGGTAGATTCTTTAACAAGTAAGTCATGCACATAATACTTACTATAGTGTCTGAGGATCAAAAAATGGTATTTGTCTAGAGATGCCACTACATTGTACTTTGATATGCATTCTTGCTTTCCCCCGGGATTTCTTATTAAATTATATTTATTTCCTATAGAAGAATGAAGCCTGAGTATTTCGTCACGATATTTTGACCATGAAATGGCATCTCTGTTTTATCAAGCATCAATGTTTATACAGATACAAGATGGCATAGCCACATATCTATTAAAGACAGATCATGCTGACTAACTACATGAGTATGTAACCCCCTAATTATAGTGTCATGGTCGCTGCTTTCCTTATGTTGGCATTAGCGTGTATATAAATAATCTAATACAAGTAATCTATATGTAACGACTTACTACCGATGTTGCCAAACATGTTTAATCAAGCACTTTCGTCTGTAGCCGAAAGGTAGTGAATGGATAAGTTATCCTGTTATCTCAACAAAGCTGTCTACTATAGGCACTGAGATAGACATTATACAAAAGGGATGCAGCTTTATGTCTGCCATGTTCAGCCGTCGCTTCTGATGATAATCCTTTAAAGACCTCGCAATGCCTCCTAGTTGTCCTGCTATGAACAGCCGATGCATTGCTGGGCAGTTAACTCACGACCAATGCATTGATGCATCATGCCATCTCCGCAAGTGAGTCTGCATGATGCAGTAATTGTGCGTTACTCTCCAAGACTGCTTTCATGGATTCAGTTAAATATTAGTCATAATGCAATAATACGCTATGTGGCCTTATCAAGGGTTAAACAAGATTCTCTTGCAGCAGCCCCATCCACTGTAGAAGGTGCTTTCTCCTTTTGGAATGCAATCAGTGACCAGACTGGTATGGGTGTAATAACATGGTGACCCTTATTTCTCACCACCCCATCAGGGCTTGCTCTTCTCCTGCTTCTTTCTTTGGTCAATGTAAAACCGGGGCTGCTGCCTCTAGCTGACATGATTCCCTCGCGTGCCTCCTGTCACACTGGAATTAGCAGCATGTGGAACCCCCTCTAGAGATCCATCCTACTGATTAGACTTCTGGTGTGAGGACGGTAATAGCTGTCATGAGGTCGGTAACAGCCAGCATTGGGTCTGTAACAGCCATGATGGGGGCCCTTGATGGGGGGTCCCCATGTCACATGTCGATTTAAAAAAAATGGCCATGTCACCATGTCGTATTTAGGGGTCTAGGGCATACCATGGTCCCTATCAGCCATCATGGGGACTGTAAGATTCATCATAGGTTCTGTAATAGCTATTTTGGGTCTGTAATTGTTATTATGGGGACTGTAACAGCCATCACTTGTTCTGTAAAAGTCATCACAGAGCTGTTACGGTGTATGATAGCTGTCTTGAGGATTGTGGCTGTCTTATCATAGGTGTGCCACAACAGCTCTGCAGTCATGGGTCTGTTAGATGGAACGGATAGAGACCAATAGCGCCCAGGGCACCTGCTAACACTCTCTAACAGCTAACCCCATGTTTTGATATTTAGCTGAGAAGAGAATTATCAGATACAGGCAAAGTTCACAAGAGCATAAGCTTTTTTCAATACATGATGTGACCTTCTCATATAGAGCCATAGTTACAAATCTGCATTATGCAAGCAGAGATGCTTGTATAATCTCCACCTCCACCTCCCCGCTATACCCAGCTACCTCCAGTAGGACCACCAGATGCAGCCTCTGGGGATGAGCTGCTAGTCTCGGGTACATGACGGCGTGCAAGACAAGCTGTAGGCAGGAGGACAGGCTGACCACAGGCTATCAGCATCGGGAGTCAGGGGTCAGCAGGCAGAGACCAGCTCACTACTACAAGAGCATATATAGCATGAGCTGCTCATTGGCAGCAAGGCATGTAGAGTAGCTCAGTCCAGTATATGACCACAGAGCAGGAACTGCTCGATCAGAAACCAGCTCACTACTGCATGAGCACATAGTACTGCTCATTAAGTATCAAAGTCTACAAAAAGCAGCTCGATCACTACTACCTGAGCACAGAGCAGGAAGTAGTAGAACAGGTAGAGAGCAGCTCACTACTTCATGGGTATGTAATAGGAGCTGCTCGGTGGGGGGGGGGAGATTGCAACCTGCTTCTCACCATTCGTAAAAGGCGACAAACTCTGGGTTTATTTTGTCTTGGGGTCAGCATGTGGGCAACTGGTGTCCATATGCACGGGCCCGGGCTTACATGCTTGTCTTTTGCCATGGGATTCCCCCTCAGTGAACCACGTCTGAGTGATCAAAGGCCGTGGTTTGTCTGGCCCTGCCTATGGGACCAGGCAAATAAGAGAACACTTGCTATCCTTCGCGAAGAGTAGGGGAATGAAGCCCCGGTAGCGATTTTCCCCCTCACCCCTCCTCATAGATTTGGTCATTCATCTCATAGATTCAGTCATTCATAGATTCGGTCACTGCTGTGTCGGGCAAGCAGCATATAAATACCTGTCCAACAGAAAAGAAAGTACTTAATGTCCGAGAAACCTTGAATGTCTTGAGTTCCTTGATGGCTCCCGGACGTAAAACTAAACAAACAATCTCACCAGAGCTATTAGAGATCTTTCTATTTAGTTAAACAGTTTTCTACTGTGCTGTGTATTAATACCATGCTACTCAATCTGAAGCCGAAAAAGATTATGGGAAGACCACCTACCTACCTATATGAAGAAAGGTCAAAATAAATCCCGTGACTTCCTGCTTACTAAGCATATTATTTCTTTAGTTGTTTACGGTTCTCTTTAAACTTGAGTCTTATAAGCCCAATTCCCCCAGCACACATCCTTGTGTTTTGCAGCAGGAAACCTGGTAAAGTCCACAGTAACAGCGAGCTCCTGGCTATGTTGTAAGTAAAGGCAGGGAAAAAGACAGTCGTAGTGAAATAATGATACTAAATTGCACTGTCCATGTATACATAGATGATAAGGGCCTGATTAAATGACCGTGAAATATCTCGTATAAATGTCCAAAATATTAGGTATGTGCCAATGACCTGCAAGCACTGAAAATATGCTTTATATTTTTTTTTATCAAATAAATATATAAACACTAGTGTGCCTAAAAGAGACCCTGCAGTTTATTGATGACGTCTGGTAAGGGTGCAATTGACACATACTAAACAGCAATACACATACAAAATGTGCAAGGGCAGTGTTTGTGCCCAAGCAGACTAAGCTAACATCTCAAAAGACAAAAGGCTGTCTTAGTACCTAGCATACCAGGAATTGGTGCCTTTACAGGAGCCCATAGTTAATTATGGCATGTAATCACTCCCACAGTGAGAGTAGGGACTTCGCCATACCATGGAGCTGCTCCTGTGTGGCACTTATTGCTGCTGACTCACATGGTAGACTGGCAGGTGGTCCTAGTGTATACAATCAATAACACAAGTAGCAGGTAAACCACTATGTGTAGAGATGTCGGGGGGGAGGTATATTGGGCTTCACATACATGCCCGGACCAAAATGCAGTAGAAAATCAGTATCTAAACAGTAGAAAAACAGTGTGGGGTGACAGTAGTCATTCAGTGTGAAAGCAGCATCAGAAACAGTACCATATCAGCATCTACTGGCATTCTACTGCTCAGCACACAGAACATGGCAGCGGTGGTTCAGTAGCAGAACAGTAGTATTAGCAGCATGCAAGCAGTATTGAATCAGTTGTCCCAATTATGTAAATGAGATGGCAGCATTTAAACAGTATCTACTTATTTAATGCTGCATGACCATATATGGGGTTGGGGCAGTGTTCAATCAGCACTACTGCATAACTGCTGCTATAGCAGTAGGTGAGCAGTAGATCATACTGAAAACTACTGCTGGGGGCAGGTAGAAGCATAAAAGGAGCAGCCGCTGCTTTAGTACTGGCACTACCAATGCCTTTTTAGGTGGTCCTTCCTAGATTTGAACTTGTGATCTTCTGATTACTGTACCAACGCATTAGCCCCCTGAGCCACCACCCCATCGGATATGTGGAGCTGTCATTACTCCCTAGTAGTGCATGCAACTCATATAGGAGGGGGGCAGTATTGATTCAGTAGTACTGGGTAACTTCTATCATAGCAAGAAGGTAAGAGTAGGCATGTCTGATAAAGTACTGCTATAGTAGAATGCCTTGCATTGTATTGATGTTAAGGTGATAAGACAGCAGCTTTGTAATTATCAATGATACATGTATACTATGTAAAAAAAAAAAAGTGGCATGATGGTGACCAAAATAATACTTGAAGTTTTACTGTTCACAACCATACTGACATTCACACTATGGACTGTCTCAGAAGCATCAGGTCAGTAGCCCAATAAATAATCGATGAATGGACAGGGCGATACCAGTAGATAGTCAGTATACTACTGCATCTATGCTGCTGCACAGAGTGGGACATTTTTGGTATCTATTAAGATTCAGTTGAGAGTCAGTAGACTACTGATTCTAGCCTGAAAATGCAGTGCATACTCAGTTGATAGTCAGTACACTACTGAGCCTATACTGAAAATGCAGTGTAGAGTCAGCTGTTTTGGAAGCATTCCAGCAGTACCTACTGCAAAATGCACTTGTTGATCAGCATATTCTCAGTAGCTACTGATAGGAGAAGTAGATACTGCCTTCTGGTCCGGGTGTATATAGAGAGCTTGGTTTGGTTGGTATTGACGTCTAGGTTATAATTATGAACATAAATCATAGGAGTAACAGCATCACTTTAAAGATGAAAATGGAAGGGGTTGGTTGCCCTCCCCTCCTATAATCAAAGAGAACGCTTTATTTTTATCATAATTATATTGTCCACTAGATGAAGCTGATGTAGGTGCCTCTCCTTCAAACTGAAATCAATGAACATCAACAAATAAATTGTGAATGAGTTAATTTTTAATCAAAATTTGCTTTCTACGCCATGTTAATTGGTATAAAGATGAAAAAGGAAAGGGAAGAACCCAAGTGGCTTACGCCTCAGAAGGTTGAGTCACAGGAAGAAAACATGTAGCCCACATCAGAGCCACTCTTTCAGTTTTAATTACTGCTCATACAAAATAATCTCTAGAGATGATGAGTCCTTGGTATTATCTTTTCTTGGTTCTCAATGACAGTGGGTTCAGAAAAGGACTCAATGTTGATGGACATAATGATAAAGGCTTAGGCCCGTCCTCACATACAACTGAAAGTCTCAATACTAATAAATGGTGGTAAACGAGATCGGAAGTGGTGGTGGGAAAACCCGGAAGTATATGGAGAGGGATGAGCCAACACAGGAAAATTAAAGAAGAAAAAATACCTTCATAGTAAGTATCCGGTTACTACGAATAGGGGGCTGGAGTTAAAGCTTGAGAGAAAAGGTCCTCCTGAGGGAAGGGGAGGGGGGAGAAGAGCTTATTTTAAAGGCACCTGCCATCCCTAGGGTAATAAGAACCGTATCGGGAGCACAGAGGTCAGGGTGCGAGGATGTGAGTGGCAGCTGGGTTAAAGCTGTGGTCATCCTCTCTTGAAAAAGGCAAACTTTTTTTGTTTGACTATATTATATCTATACCATCGGTTACAACTTGGCTAGAAATTGTAAATGCCAACTATGAAGGGCTGTGGTACCAACAAATCTTGTAGGTACCACTGCTTAAGTTAAGGGCTGAAAGATTAGGTGTAGACCGCAGAACACGTACAGTCTCTTTCTCAGGTAAAAGAGTTAACCCTTCAAGGATGGCATTATTTCATAGTTTCTTATGCTCACATGATTAATATGATGATGCACGAGTGCACCTCGCCAACACTAGCTCCATTTTATTTTAATATGCCAACCCTACTCTAGTGCACAAACCTAAGGCTAACCATAATTCATGGATTCAGTGATCATAAAGTCTTGGTGGGCCTTATACATGGGGCGCACCTTGTGGCTTGTACATGGTGTATTAACAGTGGCGGTTCCAGGATCTGGAAAAGGAGGGGGCACACCCCCTATTTTTGAGCAAATTTTTGGGTCCAAAATATCTAATTAAACCCTTAAGTACTGGGAAAAAGGGGGTTGTGTGCGACCCCGTGCCTCCTCCCCCCCCCCTCTAAATCCGCCACTGCTGGATCCATGCCCAGTTATATGCTGGGCAACATCCATGCCCCATGGCCCCAAAAGAACATAGCGCTTTGAGACTGTTCAAGTGTTGCCCTTACAAGGTTAAGAAGCATTGCATTTCTGTGACATGTCTGTCATGTACTGGAATCGTGCTGTCATGTTGTTAATAGAAGCTGTCACCATTGCGTGATGGTGAGTTGTCATATTGTGACACACCTGTCAAATCCTAACCACCCTGTTGCAACTTCTCCCATCCACTCACATCGCCAGAGCTGCTCGGCAATGACAGGAGCTATCATTCGATTGAGGAAATACTCATGCCGTCATGGTGTTAACATTAAAAGCCTGTCATGTGTTAGTCATATCAGGGTCAAGTGTCACCTACTACCGATAGTAAAAATCCTACTGATATAGCAGGTGATAATGGACATTTTATAAAGCAGTTCTATGGTGCTATATACACCCCATGCTACAACTATACATGTATTTAGAATCCAGGCTCTATTAATGAGTCTTGGATAATGACTTCATCCCAGTCAACCTGAGGATGCTTCTAATGAGACTCTCCCCGTCTCGCACACCGTCCAACATGGCAACCCCTTGTCCTTCTCAGGTGTCCACTGCCACCCTCGTTACACCAAACCATATCTACCTCATATTAGGCTATGGTAGATTGTAACCTATTCCTGTCAGTTTATAGTTTTGTATCCTCTGTGCTAGTCAGTTTTTCAGAGTACAGTGTTTTGTCAGACACCATAGCGACTAACATCTATCCCCATATCCCTCAGGTACTTATTTGACAGCACAGCTTCCAGTCACGACACAGCCCTGGTCAGACGTATTACACCCCCCCCCCCCACACACACGTCCTATAGATGCTTATGCTACCCTCTGAGGGTCAGTAACGGTACTAACCGGGGTCCTGCTATACCAGCTCATGGAGTGCTATGATTGGTTAGGACAGGTCACGTGCCCACCGTGGTGACATAGATTCTTGGAAGGTAGTAGTAATGCGTAGAGAATCCAGGTCCCTGGAGAAGCCCCTTACCCCTGGGTCACACAGTGATAAATTTTTAAAACACTCCTCTAGACCTGTCGAGCTATGTACAGGGTTGTGAATGATGCTTAAATGTGGTTCTACAAAGGAAATGGGACCTTCTCAAGAGATGTCTCATGTTGCATATTTTTCTCTCTCCTTGAAAATTTAACACTGACAAAAAAAAAATATTAAAAAAATGAAGAATTAAAGAAAAAAAGACGTGCATTTCTACAAAGGCTAGGAAAAAGAAAACCCTCATTACACACTGCGCCCAGTGCTCATTGAGTAGACCTTACTGTCACTACAACCCTCAGCCTGCGGCCTGCCCCACCCCCCGCACCACAGTAACAAGGCCAGGTGAGCGGAACCTCCAGAGAGGCTGAAGTGACAGCCTTCCGGCACTGATCCCTGTAATACCCTGGAGGACCGCTGGGACTGGAGGCCGACAATTAATAGCACAGCGGGGGTCTAACAGTGGAGTCCTGACATACGGAGATGTAGGTACCAAGTAGAGGCTACTCTCACATGCCATACAGAATGGCACTTTCCATCTACTACTTACACTCTTTTCAGGCTAGGATGGCTTGGTTGCTCCAGTGCATGATTGTAATTGGTTTGATGTCATGTATGTACATATAAGCATGAGAGGTTGGACCATGGTTAGCTACACGATATCCATTTTGGAGTCCGCTTCATAGACAGTGCACAGGTTCTACATTACACGCCTTAGGCTTCGGCAATTCCATTACCCGGCGCCTCCAGTATCAAAAGTGCAAGATCAGTGATGGCGCTGGACGGTAACTTTACCTTACCACACCAAAGGGTACTAATTTTATAGCATGCTGTTATGACACACGCTATTGTTTAACCAACTACATTTATCATAGGACCAAACTCATTGTCCACTTTAATTAGATACGGTACACAGCCTACCACTTAATCCCTCCCAAGTATTATACAACAGAATAAGGTTCAAATGAAATGTAACTGGTAATCAAGAATGCCACCTGTACGCTTATACAAGGCGCCTCCAGCACTCATCTCAGATGTCAACCTCTTTGTATGGGATAGAAGCTTTTATGGGGTTCTACAGGATATAGACACCCAACTTAGAAACATGATGCATTTATGACCAAGGTGTCTGTCTATAGGATTCTAGACCCACATCCAGTGGATCCACCATTTTGAATTTTACTTGTTATTCTAAAAGTTCTAAAACACTGCTAAGACATGGTATGATGGGCGCCTTGTCCCTGGATAACAACCATCTCCAGGGACAAGCTGGTTACATCTTATCACTATTATATCAGCTCTTATCAGTGCATGTCGCCAGAAACCAGCTCCAGTGGCGCTTACACCCAATAGCATATAGATACCCCCAAACCCAGCTCTCATTGGTCAGTTCAAATCATCAGTGTAGCTGGCAAGTTATAAGATCTTGAAAATGGAACCTGTGTCAATCTCGTGCGATGAGGAGTCACGATGAACGCATGTATCGACAAATTCAGATTTGCCACAGAAGTCTTCTCCCCCCCCCCCCCAGTGTCATCCCTTTGCCTTCGTTTTGACGTGCTCTAAAGAAATTGCCAAAGTTGACAGTATAATACCTCTTTTTTCGTAAAATCCTAACTATATTTAATTGTAGCAAAGGTACTGTACCTCTATGTATGTACAACCGGGTTACCTTGAAACGCCTCTACTTTGGCCACGATTGCCGTAAGGTACCCCCCCCCCCCCAACACACACCTCGATTCCTTATCACCAGGACCTCAGCCTACCTGAGGCTACATCCCCTCCTAATCCACCCCACCTACCGGGAGTCAGAGGATCTAATCACGTGACGGTAACTATGGTAACCGGACGCTGACAAGTAAGTGGTGGTGCATGTCCGGCAGGGGGCATGGTGTATCAATTAGTATCGCTTCTCCCTGCCAGAGGGGGCGGGTAGGGGGATGGGTGGGTTGGGGTTACCTTGCTAGAGGGATAGAAATACCAGTACCCTCAGTCCGCCCCCGCCCCCCCCCCCCCCGATGATGATAATGATGACGACGACGACGTCGATGATGATGATGTCCAAATGTATGCCTACCCACAGTTTACGCGACCTATGATCTATGATCTATGATCGATTGAATAGATAGGGTGATGCATATAGAAACCAGTGGTAAGGATACAGTTCTGCTGACACATAAACCAAAGCTACACAATGAGGTATGGCGTTCAAATTTGGCACTGAATTAGGTTAGACTATTGAAGGCTTCTAGGATTGGATTCATCAAAGAGAACACTGCACTGCCTTTACAGTAACAAGGCCAATTCTTTGTGGCACAAAGAGGCTAGATTATTTGGTCTCTCTTGACTGAGGCATGTTCCTGTGTCCTGTCCTGCAGTTATTTCTAACCTTGATCATAGCTTATTGATCAGACTGAGACATGCGGGGTTATATATTACAGGTGTAATGTGGTCACTGTCAGGGCGATATATACATCATATTGTATGTGTGACTTGTATAACACTTTGTATACTAAAATGTTTAATACATATACGTATTTATCAGATGGTGCTAACCATGCCAGTTAAAAGCCAATGATTGAAAGCTTACTTCTAGCTATGCAGTAGAAAAATACTCTTGAAGTTTTCTTTTGTGAATTCATGATCGGTGACGAAGCTAGACCATCTGTTCAACTCAAACAGCTACCGCTCAATGAAGGCTTCCAATCAGATTGGGCCATTTTATAGTGCACCCCCTCTTTTGCCTAGATACCTTAGCGACCGTGATGTCACAGCGTATCATGGATACGGTGTTGCCAGGTAAACCAAATGAATCAACAACCAGTTTGTTGACAGGGCTTGGTGAGATTATTTAACAATGAGTGATGTTAAAATGTGAGGAGAAGCGGTTTCATCATGTGAATCCTCAGGCTGTGTAAGAGTTTAATACATGTAATACCTAGTTGGTACCACAATAAAATTAAACATGGCGGTGTCATGAATTGATGATTCAAGAACTTTTATTTATTTTAGATAGGGTTGGGAAACAGTGCTCTCAGGTCCTAAATAAAATATTTTGGTACTGTAGTGGTCTACAGGGAGGCAAATATTAATTTTAATAGGCCCCACCACACAAATCCAGGGAGTGTGTGGTCAGAATATTTTTGCCGGAATATTTTGGTGAAATTTTGGTGGGGCCCTGAAATTTATATTTTGGCATGGGGGGGCCAAGATATAAACCATGGTATCTACTGTGAGTAAATAGGTCACAGTGGGGGGCTTTTCATGGATAGATCCATTCCAGCACTATTCTTAATAAAGTCAGGGTGACTTTGATTGGTTTTACACAAAAATTTGCTTAACGTTGCTAGGACAAGCAAAATCACCCCCCGCGTTGAGCAAGGGCTGTCAATGGAACCGTGGGGCATCCATCACATTCAGGCCGACCGGTGAGATCGTATGAAGGCGATGGATCCAGTTCATTTCAATTAGGTCCCTCAGGTATTTTGATTTCGGCCCCCGTGGGGGGGCGTAAACAAAATCGACCACATGTAACTCTACCGGTAGAGTTTTTGGGTCATTGGGGTCATCATGGCCCGGGCTATTGAAATGTCTGGCAATTTCATAGTCTGGGTCATTTTTCTTGACTCGCCCAAAATGCACGCCAATGCGTGTTTTGAGGGGACCTAAAGTCTGGCCAACATATTGAATGTTGCACTTTGTACATGTGATGCAATAAATTAAGTTTGAGCTAGAGCAGCAAACGTTAAATTTACTGGTGTACTCTCTACCATTGGCAGAGCATTTGATTCTGCCAGTGGTGTTCAGCATGGGGCAATATGTGCACGATTTGGGCCGTAGACATTTATTGGTATTAGGTTCTGGAGGTGGTCGAGGTTCCAGAGGCCTAAGTTTTGCTTTCACCAGTATATCCCTCAGGCTTTTAGGTTTCCTGAAAGCACTGATGAATGGGCGGGTGTGGATGTTCCTTGTGGCGCATGATTTGCCCAACATATCCCAATTTTTCTGTACGATACTCTTCAGTCCCTTGAACCCAGGGCTGTAGGTACTGCACAGAATATTTGGGATTTCCTCCTGTTTTTTGACCTTGGGGATCAAAAGTTCGGCCCTATTTCTATTGTAGGCTTTAAGGAAGGCCTCACCAAGCATAGGTATGGGGTATCCCCGGCGGGCGAAGTTCAACCCTTTGGCGATACAGTGTTTAATGAATTCTTTATCATCTGAGCAGATACGTCTCAGCCTGAGAAACTGTCCATAGGGTATCCCCTTAAGACTGTGTCTAGGATGGGCCGAATCCCAGTGTAGATAAGTGTTAACATCAGTGGGTTTGGTGTATAGAGTAGTCTCTATACTTCCCTCTGGTGTCAAGGTTATCAACGCGTCCAGGAAATTCACGGTCGACGTGGAGAATTCGGCCGTGAATTTGATGGTATCGTGTACTGTATTCAGATGTTTGGAGAATTTATCCAATTCCTCCTGGCCGTGGGGCCAGAGGAAGAGGATATCATCAATAAACCTCAACCATAACGATGGTTGTTTAGGATAAGTGTAGACATGGCGGGCCTCGAGGTCCGCCATGAATATGTTGGCATACGTCGGTGCAACTCGGGTGCCCATAGCTGTGCCCCCGACTTGCAGGTAATGTTTGCCATTGAAGTCAAAATTGTTTTTGGTCAGAACCAAGAGAAGCAATTTAATGATTTCAGTGCTACTGAGTTCACCCTTGGGTATGTTGTACCCACGGTGTAACTGTAGGAATTTGTAGGCGGCATGGCAACCTTCAAAATTTGGAATGTTGGTGTAGAGTGCTGTTACATCCAGGGTGCCAATGATGGTTCCTGGTTGGACAGACCCTACATCTTTTAGTTTGTTGAGAAGGTCAGTGGTGTCCTTCAAATATGAGGGTATGGTAGGTAATATGGGCCTAAGATACTTGTCAACTAATGCTGAAATTCTCTCCGTGGGTGATCCATTGGCAGAGACAATGGGTCTCCCTGGAGGTGGTGTTACCCCTTTGTGAATTTTAGGTAATAAGTAAAGTTCCGAAGTCCTGGGCTCCGGAGTCAATACTTTCCCAAGAAAACTCTTTGAGATCTTACCCTCGGATTCTAACCTGGTTAGTTCTCCGGAGATAAGGTCATTGTGCTCAGTGGTGAGGTCATAGGGTACCTCCTTGTAAAACTTTGGGTCAGATAATTGTTTCTCACCCTCAGCTACATAGTCAGCTCGGTTCTGGACTACTATGGCGCCTCCTTTATCTGCTTGTTTGATAACAATGTGTCTGTTATCAGCTAGAGTCTTCATAGCTAATTTTTCAGATTTGGTCATGTTATGGCCACGAGGTGCCCTAACTGTAAGCTTGTTAAGGTCGGTTTCGTTGGCTATAATAAATGCCCGGAGGGAATTGGGAACCTGCCCTGGAGTCCAGGGATGGGCCCTTCTAAAGACTTTACACCTATTTATTTCTTCCAACACAGGGGTTGGAAGGGAACCTGGGGTGGGGTCTTCATCATCGTCATGGATGTCACTAGGGGCATCCATATTGTTTTCATTGGAATCAGAGTCAGAGTCTGAGTCATCAGAGCCACTAAAGAGGCTCTGTTGGCTTTGAGAGGCCTGGGCCTCTCGTTCTGCTCTACGTGCAGCTCGGGCTGCATTGAGTGTATCATGGCGTCTTTTGACCTCTAGTGCGTCAAAAAAGGCCCTGATCTTGAGTGTACGATGGAATTTATCTAAATCTCTTCTAAGTTCCAACATGGAGGGTTCTCCTGGTGTTGGACAGAATTTGATGCCTAATTCGAGTATATGATGCTCGTCTTTAGTTAAATCATGATTGGAGAGGTTTACGACAAGTGGTTTCTCGTTCTCTTCTAATAATGCTTTACTTATCTCGGATTTGAAGTTGGCTAATAAAACAAACACATGATTTGGATCATCAACATTGTATTCAACAACAGTGGTAGAATTATTGTTTGTAGAATTGACAACATTACATTCAACAACAGTGGTAGAATTATTGTCTGTAGAACTGACAAGAACCGGCATCTCAGAGATGCGAACATTTTCATTGAATATTTCATTGATAAACATTTCAGAGACAGTAGTGGGTGTACCTGGGGTAGTGGGTACATGAACAAATTTTGACAAGGTGGGGTCAAAATTTATAGTTCCAGTGTCCAATGTTGGGCATGTAGGGTTTCCAGCGGTATTTTGATTTAGCGTCTCTGATTGATATTTTTCAGGGCCTGTTGTAGGTCCTGAATAGTGAACTGACGCTGTGGTCTGGGCCCCCTTGGTGCCCTCCCTCCACGACGGCCTCGGGCCGTCTGCCAATCCCCATCTTGTTGTTGGCCTGATGGGCCAGCGTTCTGACGGGGGTTGGCAAAATCCGGGCGTGTTGAGGGGCCCGGGGTGGGGGAGGGCTGTCTCTGCCTACCATTATACTGATTGGTAGTGAGATTGGCCCCTGTGTTGGGTGGAGGGGGGGTCCTGGACCTGTTGTTGGACTTTGATTTTTTACCCCCCCGTTTTGAGTTATTGTTACCCTTCTGGTTACTAGCAGGGTTCCCAGTGGGTCTCTGGTTAGGGCGATTTGCGGGGGGTGGGAGTGGTGGAAAATCAGGGTCAAGCCATTGATCTAACAGAAACTCCTCTAAGGATGGGTCATATGGTTCAGCTACCGGGGGGCGGCGGGACCAGGACATCCTAGTGTTGGTAAATCTACCTTGTGTGAGGGGGGATCTAGATCTCGACCTGGATCGGGATCTACCAGCATTATTGTTACCTCTCCTCTGGGGTTGGTTAGTGGGTTGATTCCTCGAGCGTGGTTGGTTAGGTGCCACGTTCGGGGTGGAGGTGGAAGGGGCAGTGGGGGCAGTGGTAGTGCTAACAACAGATTGATTAGGGGTTGTGGTGTCCTGGTTAGAGGACACCTGGGTACCCCCAATAGATTCTGGTGGAGACATACGCATCCCAGATAGTTGGGTGTCATTAAGTTGACGTACACGGAGGAAATCTTTACGTTTAGCGAGTTGTTGTTTCAGGGCAACCTCTTCTTTATTGGTAAATTCCGTGATTTTCTCAACTGCCCTGTCAAAGTCCGGTGACTCTTCCTGGTCCATGAGTGCGCGGACAGTTTCTAGCATAGTGTCAGTACTGCGCGTGTCTCTGTTGGATCTGTTAGCCAGATGGGTGGCTACCAGTTCTTGCACATCTCTGGCAGATCGGCGGTAGAGTTGGGCAATACCTGCATGGATCTCGGGGGTGTTGGCATAGTCCGGTAGTGGATCTAGTCCCAGGGACCAGGGTGTCGCCAAACCGTCCTGGTTCATCTCCCTCAACCATGCCGATCTACTACGGGCCCTGGCGGCCCACAGCGAGCTGTTTCGTGCCTGTCGCCATATGCTCTCAGTGGCCGACGACATATTTAGACGGCGGTTAGCTATGGGCTGGCCGTTGTCAGTGGGTGCCTTTAAAGAGAAAGACACTTGTTTTGAGCCATTTGTGTTGTTGACAGTGGTATTAGTGCTACTGTCAATACTACTAATGGTGATGGTAGGGATGGGGCGGCCAGTTGTGACAGCTCCAGGCCGCGGGCTAGTGTCAGTGCCAGCCGCGGTCGGTTCAGTGACAAGAGGGACCGCTCCATGTACCATTTTTAAGTGGTCAATAATAGAATGGCCTATAATGGGGTCATTTCTAATATTTTTAATAAACTGTGCGAGTTCAGCATCAGTAGTGGATCCTACAGGGGACCCACGGCTGTTGAGTTTTCGCTTCTTGTTTACATTTTCGGCCCCGCCCCCATCCGAATCTAGGTCAGACGAAATGACCTGATTTGAATCTGGGTCGGTTGGGCCTGTGACGTCACGCAGAGCCGCATCGACCAGAGCCGTTAGCGAACTCTGCGTTTGGTCATGGATAACAATAACTGTAGTATCACTAGATCTAGGACTGAGAAAGAGATCATTATCCGATGAATCTGTGCCTAACATTTGAGTTAGACTTTTGGAAGTGAAAAGTACCTGAGTAGATGGCGGTTGGGTCCCGGTGGCGGCCGCTGCGTTCGGCTGCTCGCCGTCCGTCGGGCCGTCTATCTCGTCAAACTGGGGTTCTTCCACATTCCAGTCGCCGTCACGGTAATCTTGTGACATTTTTGCTCGATACCCGAAGGTAGGAACGGGGTAGGTTTGAATTATTAACAAGAAATGATCGGTGACGAAGCTAGACCATCTGTTCAACTCAAACAGCTACCGCTCAATGAAGGCTTCCAATCAGATTGGGCCATTTTATAGTGCACCCCCTCTTTTGCCTAGATACCTTAGCGACCGTGATGTCACAGCGTATCATGGATACGGTGTTGCCAGGTAAACCAAATGAATCAACAACCAGTTTGTTGACAGGGCTTGGTGAGATTATTTAACAATGAGTGATGTTAAAATGTGAGGAGAAGCGGTTTCATCATGTGAATCCTCAGGCTGTGTAAGAGTTTAATACATGTAATACCTAGTTGGTACCACAATAAAATTAAACATGGCGGTGTCATGAATTGATGATTCAAGAACTTTTATTTATTTTAGATAGGGTTGGGAAACAGTGCTCTCAGGTCCTAAATAAAATATTTTGGTACTGTAGTGGTCTACAGGGAGGCAAATATTAATTTTAATAGGCCCCACCACACAAATCCAGGGAGTGTGTGGTCAGAATATTTTTGCCGGAATATTTTGGTGAAATTTTGGTGGGGCCCTGAAATTTATATTTTGGCATGGGGGGGCCAAGATATAAACCATGGTATCTACTGTGAGTAAATAGGTCACAGTGGGGGGCTTTTCATGGATAGATCCATTCCAGCACTATTCTTAATAAAGTCAGGGTGACTTTGATTGGTTTTACACAAAAATTTGCTTAACGTTGCTAGGACAAGCAAAATCACCCCCCGCGTTGAGCAAGGGCTGTCAATGGAACCGTGGGGCATCCATCACATTCAGGCCGACCGGTGAGATCGTATGAAGGCGATGGATCCAGTTCATTTCAATTAGGTCCCTCAGGTATTTTGATTTCGGCCCCCGTGGGGGGGCGTAAACAAAATCGACCACATGTAACTCTACCGGTAGAGTTTTTGGGTCATTGGGGTCATCATGGCCCGGGCTATTGAAATGTCTGGCAATTTCATAGTCTGGGTCATTTTTCTTGACTCGCCCAAAATGCACGCCAATGCGTGTTTTGAGGGGACCTAAAGTCTGGCCAACATATTGAATGTTGCACTTTGTACATGTGATGCAATAAATTAAGTTTGAGCTAGAGCAGCAAACGTTAAATTTACTGGTGTACTCTCTACCATTGGCAGAGCATTTGATTCTGCCAGTGGTGTTCAGCATGGGGCAATATGTGCACGATTTGGGCCGTAGACATTTATTGGTATTAGGTTCTGGAGGTGGTCGAGGTTCCAGAGGCCTAAGTTTTGCTTTCACCAGTATATCCCTCAGGCTTTTAGGTTTCCTGAAAGCACTGATGAATGGGCGGGTGTGGATGTTCCTTGTGGCGCATGATTTGCCCAACATATCCCAATTTTTCTGTACGATACTCTTCAGTCCCTTGAACCCAGGGCTGTAGGTACTGCACAGAATATTTGGGATTTCCTCCTGTTTTTTGACCTTGGGGATCAAAAGTTCGGCCCTATTTCTATTGTAGGCTTTAAGGAAGGCCTCACCAAGCATAGGTATGGGGTATCCCCGGCGGGCGAAGTTCAACCCTTTGGCGATACAGTGTTTAATGAATTCTTTATCATCTGAGCAGATACGTCTCAGCCTGAGAAACTGTCCATAGGGTATCCCCTTAAGACTGTGTCTAGGATGGGCCGAATCCCAGTGTAGATAAGTGTTAACATCAGTGGGTTTGGTGTATAGAGTAGTCTCTATACTTCCCTCTGGTGTCAAGGTTATCAACGCGTCCAGGAAATTCACGGTCGACGTGGAGAATTCGGCCGTGAATTTGATGGTATCGTGTACTGTATTCAGATGTTTGGAGAATTTATCCAATTCCTCCTGGCCGTGGGGCCAGAGGAAGAGGATATCATCAATAAACCTCAACCATAACGATGGTTGTTTAGGATAAGTGTAGACATGGCGGGCCTCGAGGTCCGCCATGAATATGTTGGCATACGTCGGTGCAACTCGGGTGCCCATAGCTGTGCCCCCGACTTGCAGGTAATGTTTGCCATTGAAGTCAAAATTGTTTTTGGTCAGAACCAAGAGAAGCAATTTAATGATTTCAGTGCTACTGAGTTCACCCTTGGGTATGTTGTACCCACGGTGTAACTGTAGGAATTTGTAGGCGGCATGGCAACCTTCAAAATTTGGAATGTTGGTGTAGAGTGCTGTTACATCCAGGGTGCCAATGATGGTTCCTGGTTGGACAGACCCTACATCTTTTAGTTTGTTGAGAAGGTCAGTGGTGTCCTTCAAATATGAGGGTATGGTAGGTAATATGGGCCTAAGATACTTGTCAACTAATGCTGAAATTCTCTCCGTGGGTGATCCATTGGCAGAGACAATGGGTCTCCCTGGAGGTGGTGTTACCCCTTTGTGAATTTTAGGTAATAAGTAAAGTTCCGAAGTCCTGGGCTCCGGAGTCAATACTTTCCCAAGAAAACTCTTTGAGATCTTACCCTCGGATTCTAACCTGGTTAGTTCTCCGGAGATAAGGTCATTGTGCTCAGTGGTGAGGTCATAGGGTACCTCCTTGTAAAACTTTGGGTCAGATAATTGTTTCTCACCCTCAGCTACATAGTCAGCTCGGTTCTGGACTACTATGGCGCCTCCTTTATCTGCTTGTTTGATAACAATGTGTCTGTTATCAGCTAGAGTCTTCATAGCTAATTTTTCAGATTTGGTCATGTTATGGCCACGAGGTGCCCTAACTGTAAGCTTGTTAAGGTCGGTTTCGTTGGCTATAATAAATGCCCGGAGGGAATTGGGAACCTGCCCTGGAGTCCAGGGATGGGCCCTTCTAAAGACTTTACACCTATTTATTTCTTCCAACACAGGGGTTGGAAGGGAACCTGGGGTGGGGTCTTCATCATCGTCATGGATGTCACTAGGGGCATCCATATTGTTTTCATTGGAATCAGAGTCAGAGTCTGAGTCATCAGAGCCACTAAAGAGGCTCTGTTGGCTTTGAGAGGCCTGGGCCTCTCGTTCTGCTCTACGTGCAGCTCGGGCTGCATTGAGTGTATCATGGCGTCTTTTGACCTCTAGTGCGTCAAAAAAGGCCCTGATCTTGAGTGTACGATGGAATTTATCTAAATCTCTTCTAAGTTCCAACATGGAGGGTTCTCCTGGTGTTGGACAGAATTTGATGCCTAATTCGAGTATATGATGCTCGTCTTTAGTTAAATCATGATTGGAGAGGTTTACGACAAGTGGTTTCTCGTTCTCTTCTAATAATGCTTTACTTATCTCGGATTTGAAGTTGGCTAATAAAACAAACACATGATTTGGATCATCAACATTGTATTCAACAACAGTGGTAGAATTATTGTTTGTAGAATTGACAACATTACATTCAACAACAGTGGTAGAATTATTGTCTGTAGAACTGACAAGAACCGGCATCTCAGAGATGCGAACATTTTCATTGAATATTTCATTGATAAACATTTCAGAGACAGTAGTGGGTGTACCTGGGGTAGTGGGTACATGAACAAATTTTGACAAGGTGGGGTCAAAATTTATAGTTCCAGTGTCCAATGTTGGGCATGTAGGGTTTCCAGCGGTATTTTGATTTAGCGTCTCTGATTGATATTTTTCAGGGCCTGTTGTAGGTCCTGAATAGTGAACTGACGCTGTGGTCTGGGCCCCCTTGGTGCCCTCCCTCCACGACGGCCTCGGGCCGTCTGCCAATCCCCATCTTGTTGTTGGCCTGATGGGCCAGCGTTCTGACGGGGGTTGGCAAAATCCGGGCGTGTTGAGGGGCCCGGGGTGGGGGAGGGCTGTCTCTGCCTACCATTATACTGATTGGTAGTGAGATTGGCCCCTGTGTTGGGTGGAGGGGGGGTCCTGGACCTGTTGTTGGACTTTGATTTTTTACCCCCCCGTTTTGAGTTATTGTTACCCTTCTGGTTACTAGCAGGGTTCCCAGTGGGTCTCTGGTTAGGGCGATTTGCGGGGGGTGGGAGTGGTGGAAAATCAGGGTCAAGCCATTGATCTAACAGAAACTCCTCTAAGGATGGGTCATATGGTTCAGCTACCGGGGGGCGGCGGGACCAGGACATCCTAGTGTTGGTAAATCTACCTTGTGTGAGGGGGGATCTAGATCTCGACCTGGATCGGGATCTACCAGCATTATTGTTACCTCTCCTCTGGGGTTGGTTAGTGGGTTGATTCCTCGAGCGTGGTTGGTTAGGTGCCACGTTCGGGGTGGAGGTGGAAGGGGCAGTGGGGGCAGTGGTAGTGCTAACAACAGATTGATTAGGGGTTGTGGTGTCCTGGTTAGAGGACACCTGGGTACCCCCAATAGATTCTGGTGGAGACATACGCATCCCAGATAGTTGGGTGTCATTAAGTTGACGTACACGGAGGAAATCTTTACGTTTAGCGAGTTGTTGTTTCAGGGCAACCTCTTCTTTATTGGTAAATTCCGTGATTTTCTCAACTGCCCTGTCAAAGTCCGGTGACTCTTCCTGGTCCATGAGTGCGCGGACAGTTTCTAGCATAGTGTCAGTACTGCGCGTGTCTCTGTTGGATCTGTTAGCCAGATGGGTGGCTACCAGTTCTTGCACATCTCTGGCAGATCGGCGGTAGAGTTGGGCAATACCTGCATGGATCTCGGGGGTGTTGGCATAGTCCGGTAGTGGATCTAGTCCCAGGGACCAGGGTGTCGCCAAACCGTCCTGGTTCATCTCCCTCAACCATGCCGATCTACTACGGGCCCTGGCGGCCCACAGCGAGCTGTTTCGTGCCTGTCGCCATATGCTCTCAGTGGCCGACGACATATTTAGACGGCGGTTAGCTATGGGCTGGCCGTTGTCAGTGGGTGCCTTTAAAGAGAAAGACACTTGTTTTGAGCCATTTGTGTTGTTGACAGTGGTATTAGTGCTACTGTCAATACTACTAATGGTGATGGTAGGGATGGGGCGGCCAGTTGTGACAGCTCCAGGCCGCGGGCTAGTGTCAGTGCCAGCCGCGGTCGGTTCAGTGACAAGAGGGACCGCTCCATGTACCATTTTTAAGTGGTCAATAATAGAATGGCCTATAATGGGGTCATTTCTAATATTTTTAATAAACTGTGCGAGTTCAGCATCAGTAGTGGATCCTACAGGGGACCCACGGCTGTTGAGTTTTCGCTTCTTGTTTACATTTTCGGCCCCGCCCCCATCCGAATCTAGGTCAGACGAAATGACCTGATTTGAATCTGGGTCGGTTGGGCCTGTGACGTCACGCAGAGCCGCATCGACCAGAGCCGTTAGCGAACTCTGCGTTTGGTCATGGATAACAATAACTGTAGTATCACTAGATCTAGGACTGAGAAAGAGATCATTATCCGATGAATCTGTGCCTAACATTTGAGTTAGACTTTTGGAAGTGAAAAGTACCTGAGTAGATGGCGGTTGGGTCCCGGTGGCGGCCGCTGCGTTCGGCTGCTCGCCGTCCGTCGGGCCGTCTATCTCGTCAAACTGGGGTTCTTCCACATTCCAGTCGCCGTCACGGTAATCTTGTGACATTTTTGCTCGATACCCGAAGGTAGGAACGGGGTAGGTTTGAATTATTAACAAGAAATGATCGGTGACGAAGCTAGACCATCTGTTCAACTCAAACAGCTACCGCTCAATGAAGGCTTCCAATCAGATTGGGCCATTTTATAGTGCACCCCCTCTTTTGCCTAGATACCTTAGCGACCGTGATGTCACAGCGTATCATGGATACGGTGTTGCCAGGTAAACCAAATGAATCAACAACCAGTTTGTTGACAGGGCTTGGTGAGATTATTTAACAATGAGTGATGTTAAAATGTGAGGAGAAGCGGTTTCATCATGTGAATCCTCAGGCTGTGTAAGAGTTTAATACATGTAATACCTAGTTGGTACCACAATAAAATTAAACATGGCGGTGTCATGAATTGATGATTCAAGAACTTTTATTTATTTTAGATAGGGTTGGGAAACAGTGCTCTCAGGTCCTAAATAAAATATTTTGGTACTGTAGTGGTCTACAGGGAGGCAAATATTAATTTTAATAGGCCCCACCACACAAATCCAGGGAGTGTGTGGTCAGAATATTTTTGCCGGAATATTTTGGTGAAATTTTGGTGGGGCCCTGAAATTTATATTTTGGCATGGGGGGGCCAAGATATAAACCATGGTATCTACTGTGAGTAAATAGGTCACAGTGGGGGGCTTTTCATGGATAGATCCATTCCAGCACTATTCTTAATAAAGTCAGGGTGACTTTGATTGGTTTTACACAAAAATTTGCTTAACGTTGCTAGGACAAGCAAAATCACCCCCCGCGTTGAGCAAGGGCTGTCAATGGAACCGTGGGGCATCCATCACATTCAGGCCGACCGGTGAGATCGTATGAAGGCGATGGATCCAGTTCATTTCAATTAGGTCCCTCAGGTATTTTGATTTCGGCCCCCGTGGGGGGGCGTAAACAAAATCGACCACATGTAACTCTACCGGTAGAGTTTTTGGGTCATTGGGGTCATCATGGCCCGGGCTATTGAAATGTCTGGCAATTTCATAGTCTGGGTCATTTTTCTTGACTCGCCCAAAATGCACGCCAATGCGTGTTTTGAGGGGACCTAAAGTCTGGCCAACATATTGAATGTTGCACTTTGTACATGTGATGCAATAAATTAAGTTTGAGCTAGAGCAGCAAACGTTAAATTTACTGGTGTACTCTCTACCATTGGCAGAGCATTTGATTCTGCCAGTGGTGTTCAGCATGGGGCAATATGTGCACGATTTGGGCCGTAGACATTTATTGGTATTAGGTTCTGGAGGTGGTCGAGGTTCCAGAGGCCTAAGTTTTGCTTTCACCAGTATATCCCTCAGGCTTTTAGGTTTCCTGAAAGCACTGATGAATGGGCGGGTGTGGATGTTCCTTGTGGCGCATGATTTGCCCAACATATCCCAATTTTTCTGTACGATACTCTTCAGTCCCTTGAACCCAGGGCTGTAGGTACTGCACAGAATATTTGGGATTTCCTCCTGTTTTTTGACCTTGGGGATCAAAAGTTCGGCACTATTTCTATTGTAGGCTTTAAGGAAGGCCTCACCAAGCATAGGTATGGGGTATCCCCGGCGGGCGAAGTTCAACCCTTTGGCGATACAGTGTTTAATGAATTCTTTATCATCTGAGCAGATACGTCTCAGCCTGAGAAACTGTCCATAGGGTATCCCCTTAAGACTGTGTCTAGGATGGGCCGAATCCCAGTGTAGATAAGTGTTAACATCAGTGGGTTTGGTGTATAGAGTAGTCTCTATACTTCCCTCTGGTGTCAAGGTTATCAACGCGTCCAGGAAATTCACGGTCGACGTGGAGAATTCGGCCGTGAATTTGATGGTATCGTGTACTGTATTCAGATGTTTGGAGAATTTATCCAATTCCTCCTGGCCGTGGGGCCAGAGGAAGAGGATATCATCAATAAACCTCAACCATAACGATGGTTGTTTAGGATAAGTGTAGACATGGCGGGCCTCGAGGTCCGCCATGAATATGTTGGCATACGTCGGTGCAACTCGGGTGCCCATAGCTGTGCCCCCGACTTGCAGGTAATGTTTGCCATTGAAGTCAAAATTGTTTTTGGTCAGAACCAAGAGAAGCAATTTAATGATTTCAGTGCTACTGAGTTCACCCTTGGGTATGTTGTACCCACGGTGTAACTGTAGGAATTTGTAGGCGGCATGGCAACCTTCAAAATTTGGAATGTTGGTGTAGAGTGCTGTTACATCCAGGGTGCCAATGATGGTTCCTGGTTGGACAGACCCTACATCTTTTAGTTTGTTGAGAAGGTCAGTGGTGTCCTTCAAATATGAGGGTATGGTAGGTAATATGGGCCTAAGATACTTGTCAACTAATGCTGAAATTCTCTCCGTGGGTGATCCATTGGCAGAGACAATGGGTCTCCCTGGAGGTGGTGTTACCCCTTTGTGAATTTTAGGTAATAAGTAAAGTTCCGAAGTCCTGGGCTCCGGAGTCAATACTTTCCCAAGAAAACTCTTTGAGATCTTACCCTCGGATTCTAACCTGGTTAGTTCTCCGGAGATAAGGTCATTGTGCTCAGTGGTGAGGTCATAGGGTACCTCCTTGTAAAACTTTGGGTCAGATAATTGTTTCTCACCCTCAGCTACATAGTCAGCTCGGTTCTGGACTACTATGGCGCCTCCTTTATCTGCTTGTTTGATAACAATGTGTCTGTTATCAGCTAGAGTCTTCATAGCTAATTTTTCAGATTTGGTCATGTTATGGCCACGAGGTGCCCTAACTGTAAGCTTGTTAAGGTCGGTTTCGTTGGCTATAATAAATGCCCGGAGGGAATTGGGAACCTGCCCTGGAGTCCAGGGATGGGCCCTTCTAAAGACTTTACACCTATTTATTTCTTCCAACACAGGGGTTGGAAGGGAACCTGGGGTGGGGTCTTCATCATCGTCATGGATGTCACTAGGGGCATCCATATTGTTTTCATTGGAATCAGAGTCAGAGTCTGAGTCATCAGAGCCACTAAAGAGGCTCTGTTGGCTTTGAGAGGCCTGGGCCTCTCGTTCTGCTCTACGTGCAGCTCGGGCTGCATTGAGTGTATCATGGCGTCTTTTGACCTCTAGTGCGTCAAAAAAGGCCCTGATCTTGAGTGTACGATGGAATTTATCTAAATCTCTTCTAAGTTCCAACATGGAGGGTTCTCCTGGTGTTGGACAGAATTTGATGCCTAATTCGAGTATATGATGCTCGTCTTTAGTTAAATCATGATTGGAGAGGTTTACGACAAGTGGTTTCTCGTTCTCTTCTAATAATGCTTTACTTATCTCGGATTTGAAGTTGGCTAATAAAACAAACACATGATTTGGATCATCAACATTGTATTCAACAACAGTGGTAGAATTATTGTTTGTAGAATTGACAACATTACATTCAACAACAGTGGTAGAATTATTGTCTGTAGAACTGACAAGAACCGGCATCTCAGAGATGCGAACATTTTCATTGAATATTTCATTGATAAACATTTCAGAGACAGTAGTGGGTGTACCTGGGGTAGTGGGTACATGAACAAATTTTGACAAGGTGGGGTCAAAATTTATAGTTCCAGTGTCCAATGTTGGGCATGTAGGGTTTCCAGCGGTATTTTGATTTAGCGTCTCTGATTGATATTTTTCAGGGCCTGTTGTAGGTCCTGAATAGTGAACTGACGCTGTGGTCTGGGCCCCCTTGGTGCCCTCCCTCCACGACGGCCTCGGGCCGTCTGCCAATCCCCATTGTGAATTCATAATATTTCTTGTTTCTGCATTTGAATTTATAATTTCTCCTAGAACATCGATGCAAGGTGTAAGACGCCCTGCTATTTTATGACCAGTGCAGGGCGGATCCAGGGGGCTAGGGGGCATATGCCCCCCCCCTCATACACACCCTGAAATTGGGCCAGGCTATGACTCTTTAACTGTAATAAATGTGGCCCGACAACCCACTTGTGCCCCCCCCCCCATGCTTTCAACGTCAGTCTTAGACAGTTTGTATAATATCTAGAGCTCTAACAGCGACAAGACTAGGTCTTCTGTCAAGGCGACCAACTAGAAACATTTAACCAGTGAGTGGCGAATCAGAGATGTTTGTTTGGGCAGGAAATGGCAGGGTAGCCATTATTGATCTGACTTGTTGGGGACACGATGAAAAAGATGAGGAAGGGGGCGGGGGGGGGTGCAATAACCCCCACCCCCATATTGCAAGCCCAATTACCCCCCCCCCCAATCGCTATAACTCATTGCTTACTTCCAACTTACTTCCGATCGCTACAACTCATTGCCCAGCTAACACTACTTGTGCAATTGATGTCATTCTTACGTGAAAACTCATGTTGTTTTTTTTTTTACATAAAAAAAACTTCATTTGGATGAGTTGTGCTAGCAGGGTTGCTGACCAATCACTGCCACCACCAGTCGGCATCACCTCTATCTGCACCTCTTCACACCACCAGTCACTGCCCCTTGTCCACCCTAGCCGCCCTTACTCCTCCAAGGGCCACTGTCAGCTTTATATGAATACAGCCAAGCCTTGCTTGTAACCCCATATGGGACTGATAGACTCTGGAAGGCTCTGCATAACACGTCAGCACTACATTGGACATAACCTCAGGAGGCACCGTGCTGTCTTTAAGGCTGCAGACAAAGGCCCCCAATTAGTCTTGTCGATAACTCGGCACCAAGAGGAAAGGGAAACTGACTAGGATCGATCAGGGTTATAACCCGACATGAGGAGGAGGAGGGATGGACTGCATGGAGATGGAGGGGGAATCTGTTTGGGCACTACAGGAATTGGAGAAGGGGCCGGGGAGGGGGGCGGCTCAGCTGCCCTGGGCAGTATGATCAACTATATGAGTAGGACACTTTAGTTTAGGGTACAAATCCAACAGAGCAGCTCTCATGGGTAGTAAGCGCTGAGCCTATGCCGTCTTTACTGGAGCCAATGCCGAGGCTTTCATGTGAACGGTTGGTAAGGACATTGTCCAAATAGGCAGTATCCAAATAGGCAGTGTGCATGTATAGCGGGACCTTTTTTTTTATGCAGTCCCAAAGGGTATTTTCTAACATTACCGCTGGTCCTGAACTATTTGATATCTTTAAGTTATAGTTCACTGAGAGGTTATAAAATGTGGACATACGGGAGAGTGGAGATTAAATTCATCAATTATCATACACATATATGTTATCCCGGCACACAACCATTTAACACACTTCATCTGTAACCATGCCTTAGGCACATCTGTCAGAATTCTGGTTTCTGATATACCGGTACATATACATGTACCCAATCTAATCACACTTAGACACAATTCCTCACCCAAATTGATATGTTTGCTACGTCAGTGTCAGTGTGTGCGTTTATTATCTATGTGCTGGCAGCGTTGTATGCATGTCTGACATTTTCACACTGTATTGTTAATGCAGGACTAGGGCAACTGACACATATATCGATCATTACCTGGCATTGCAATATGCCACTGGCATTGCTGTTACTATGTAGAAATGAATGTATATCCAGAATAAAATATGACAAATTCATTTACATATTGATTTGGGTATCATAACGATTGATTGAACAAAACTACCATAGGATTGACCGCTGCTACACTCAATTTTCCCTCTACTATTTGGTATATGGATAGTACGTTATGACATTTCCCAACATATGCATGGACAAGAATATGACTAGGGTTACATTGAGAGGGCCCCTATTGCCACACAATGTGCTGCAGGTAGGGTAAGGTTGATACCGTTGTTAGATATGGTAGAGTGGTTGTACCTGTAGGACTGAGGACTGTAAATTCATTATGCTGTGCCATAAAGCTAGCACCCACAGTCACAGTGGGCGCCAGGTGGATTGGGGGCATATCTATATATGATAAATGACATTGGCAGTAGCATTGTGCATTGCACACGTCATACCAGCCCATCAATCACATTACTACCTCAACAAACCTACAAGGCTGATACAATGAAGGTACCCGAGTCTTTGTATATTGTATTGTTATTGGTTCTAGGCCATAAAATTGCTACAATTTAGCTCTTGAGCCGGGAGTGGACAAATCTTTATTCGCTACACTTGGTATCATGATATGCCGATGATCCCAGGAGGGTTGTCAATGCGTGCCTACTACTTGCTTTTATTACCTATCAGATAACACGAGCATATCATGAGAGGCGAGGTGGGCGGGGAAGGCGGGGGGTCACCTGTGTAGGCAAGCTGCCATCTACTTTTGGCGTAGAGGATGCTCGGCATTAAGATAACAGTGATATACTATAGGTAGTTGCCAGGGTTCTTGTAAGCAAAGCTCTCATGCAGATAACCGACCTTGTGAAAATACCCATATCCCAGCACAGTATACACTGCTTAGGTGAGAGTATAGAATTATATGTCTAGCCTCTGGAGGCGGTTTGATTTGTGGGGGAGAAAAATAAAGAGAAAAAATATATTCGTACGAGATTCATATGGGAAAAGGACAGCCCCTTCTCACATAGCTACAACAAATAAATATCATGTATGCTTCCTTAGATTGATCTGGAAAATGTTGATGGTGGGTAGGCCCATGCCTTTTGAGGCTGTGGATTAAAATGTTCTGTTCCATGTTTACACCATAATGGGCCTAGACCATGCTGACCTGTCGTGAAAAGATATTTCGATCAATCCTTGAGGCTCCAGCCCACGCCAGGAAGCTTGCTCCTCCAGCACCCCCTTACCGTGACACCCACCCCTCGCACACCCCTCCATACCAAGCTACCAAGCCAAGGAGGGACTGGCACAAGGTACTTGGTGGTATTGATTCTGGACTAGAGTCAGGAGGAAGTCATCCAGCCTGTCACTGACACTGTCATGGCCCCTGTCAATGCCCATGTCACTGGTCGTTTGTCTTGTGGGTTTAAGATACAGAAATGTACTTCAGTGTTGACCAAGTTGCATATGTTGTACATGCTTCGCTTCCTTTAATCCGCTTTAATACATGATTAGGGTGAAAATACATGGCTTTCCGAACCTACCGCGGCATTGTGATTTGCAACTTTTGAAATAGGTTCCCATGGGGGTTCTCATATACATTTTAATACAGCACTCCCATATAGTTGTGGGGAAGTCCCCATAATATCATGGTACTCTTTGATAACACATGACCACGGTCCTACAGATGGAGCTGCTCATAATCTGTGCCATTGAGGATAGAGCCCATCACTATAAAGTATTGGCTTAATTAGCACCGTCAGTAGTCCACATACTGCCAGATGGGGCCTTTGACGCAGCCTCTTGTGGCACCTTCTGGTGTCAAAGCAAAAAAAAAAAAAAAATTCCACAGTGGAACCCTGTTGTTTAGTTCTTTACTGGACTGTTACATGTAAGCACGACAAAAAAATAAAAAAAAATAATAGGTTGTCATAAGAACTCTATCCCTAATGTTCTTGATGTCTTGCTATGTTACAGATTGGACTACTGTGGTATAGCACTACTGACTATGGGTTCCTTCGTGCCCTGGTTGTACTACAGTTTCTACTGCCGACTGGAGCCCAAGATCACCTACCTCGTACTCATCTTCGTGTTAGGAACAGCCTGTATCATCGTCTCCATGTGGGACAAGTTTGCCGAACCCAAGTATAGAGCTGTGCGAGCAGGTAAGGGCATTTGAGGATCTTAGAGTAAGCAATAAGATTTGGATATTCAGTGTCAGTGCATTATAAAATTCTGTAGAAATGAGAGTGAATTGCTCACTTCAAATACTTATTGATAAAGAAGAGAGAAAAATACTATCTATTATATGTGTGGTGTTTTTATTCCTTAGTCACTGAATACTTGATTGTACGGAGGAACAACGAATTTCTACGACATGCTTCTGGGTCTTAGAATCATTTTGTTTTTGTGGCCCATAGGCTTAACCATACCAGCAATGCCATAAAGTTAGCCATAGCATCAAACACGTCTACCCCAGCTGGATTTAGCCGTGAAAACCCATGTTAACCCTTTAATGCATAGGTGTCCGAATCTATAGGGGTATACACAGTTTTTATGGTGCATTAATTCACACTTTGACCCCTAAAGGGTTAGTGCCTTCTCCCGTCCTGAGTACAAACTGCCAAACCTAGTTACATATGAGGTCTGAGCAAAAGTTGGAAAGATTGGACGCCCTGAGCTCAGTAGTGTGTTCTGGCTGCCGGAGACGCCCACCCACATACCGCATGCCCTAGCTGCGTCTGGGCCATGTGTACTGCCTGGTCACGCCTCAGCAGTGTCAGGGAGCCAGCACATTGAATTATATACATGAAAAACCACGTAGCTGTGTCTGGGCCATGTATACCAGTGTACTGCTTGATGACGCCTCAGCAGTGTCAGGCCACTCAGGGAGCCAACACATTGAATCATATATAAGAACAACGATCTAGCTGCGTCTGGGCCGTGTGTACTGCTTGGTCATGCCTCAGCAGTGTCAGGGAGCCAGCACATGGAATTACAAGGACCTGGCTGCGCAGTAGGTGGAGGGATCATTCATGGTCTAATGTCGTCATGCACCAATACCATAACCTTTTACAGGCAACATGGTGTTTTATCAGTTGTACCATACTGTAACCCCTTATAACCATTGTATATAGCACATTAAACATAGAATGTCACTGAAATCCTCAGGCTTAGCCTGTGACCTTAACTATTTTTTTTGTTTTTTTTTCATGAAACAAAAAACAAATTCAAAGTTAAAGACAAAACTCTAGTCAATTTCATTATGTCCAAATTTTTATCTATGTATTTCTCTTGTAGCGGTGTTTATTTGCCTGGGACTGTCCGGTGTTATACCCGCTGTGCACTACGTAATCGCAGAAGGAGTGAGTGAACCAGCCAACGCGGCCGCGCTTGGCTGGCTCATCCTGATGGCCGTACTCTACATCTCAGGCGCTCTAATCTATGCCTTCAGAATACCGGAACGCATCTGGCCTGGGAAGTTTGACATTTGGGTGAGTCTCTGTTGCAATAGCTGAAACTAATTAGCTATCTTGTGAGTTTAATAAACCTACCCGCCCGTCGAGGCTTGGAAGGATAAATATTTTCATACATATTTCAACTTTTATACAAAATGTATTGACATTGTTTTCTTTGAATGGACTGCCTTTAAGAATGAAGCCAACAGAAATAGAAAGACCATTGCAAACGTAAAAAAAAAATAGATACTACTGGTAATATGTGATTCCCCAAGATAAAAAGGCTCGCATGTTCTGTCGCTAATGAAAAAAGATCAATGAGCACCTGTGCATCATACTAAGTCCTTTTCGTCAGTTATTAACTCTAAGGAGTTATCGGCATCACCTACGGTTAAGAAGTTTTAAGATGCTGCAGCTATAAGAGCAATTTGTCTAGATAGCCCAGAGTCTCAGCAACACATAGGAGAATAGGTTGATATAATGTAGGAAAAAATGTTTCTTAAGGAATTAAAGTTATATTGCTTTCCCATGGTTCCATTATGTCCGTTTATCCTTTTTCAAAGAAGAGTTAACCGACATTGTTCTTTTTTTCCTCTTGTGTGCTGCAGTTCCAAAGTCACCAGATTTTCCACATGTTTGTGGTGGCTGCAGCCTTCGTGCACTACCATGGCATCTCGGAGATCGCTAACTACAGATTAACCTTCGGTGACTGCATAGACGAAACGGAGACATCATAGAGACAGTGATCTACGCAACATGTGATTACTATTACCTTAGATGGAGAGCCACGTGTGGGTCTACTTATACCGGCCTGCTCAGCCGCAAGAGCCAGGCTAGGGGACTGAGGACCTAACAGCGAAATAAGGTGGCTTCTGAGAGCCAAATATGTATAACAGTAACATGCTTATACAATCTCTCACAATGACTGGTAACAGAAAATGTGTGTGCTGTATGGAGTGATAACTCTCAAAGCCGTGGTCAGTTTGTCGTGTAAGCAGTGTTAGTAGCGCCACAACATAAAAAAAAACACACATGTTCACCGACAAATGTTCATGATGCAAATGGACTAAGGTTTTCGTTGGCTTTTATTTCTAGATAAAATGATTTGATGTTTTCTGTACTGCAATAATGGTGTTTTCTGTCATGGAAAAAAGTGAATAATGTTTCTTCTTGATCAGCACAGAGAGGGAGATGTGAATAGCACTGCCATCGGTGTTAATGCTTGATTGGTTGATGGATAGGTGAGCTGATAGTTATGGCATTTGATAAGAGTATCCAGCTGGTATGGATGATAACAGATAAGGTTGATCATGCTGTAAATTGATGTTGTTTCTACTACCTGTAGTCCTGTCTTGTTGGGCGTTGCTCTCATAAGTTCACTGCAAACACAGCCTTGAGGAGGATGCTCTGCACCCCTGGGTGTTGACGCGAATATTCAATGCAAACAAAGTGTTGTTGGCAAATTTCCCTTAGGTTTAAATGAATAATGTTTAAATGTTTAAGTTATTACTCAGTATACTGTTGTTTCTGTGTAGTTGATTTGACTGTATAGAAGAGACTTGGCGTAGGATTTGTGTATGACTGAATTTAGCCTGAATGGCTGTGTGGTAACTCAAATCTGTACAAAGCCGTATAACCTTTGCTCATATTAGCTAGCCCATCGTGAGGGCTGACAAAGGTACATTAACACATAATAACATGTATTTGCGGAATAGAAAACTGTGGTAGGATGTGTGTATACTATGTGTTTAAGTGAATTGAATGGATGACTAATATCAATGGACATTTTTTATATAAGGAAAAAAAGTCCTATATCAAACATAACTGTGAAAACTGTGAGACTACGTGCATATATATGTATACTCACATTAGTGTCCCTTACAGACTCCTTATCCCTATCCTGGTTCAAATGAACCATAGGTAACTTGGTTCAAAGTGAGGACCTAACCTTGGTCCTCAAATATTGACTGCTGTCACTGTCATAATGTATATACATGTATAAGGGACTCCTCTCATGTCTAATACTGTCTCGTCACACTATTTCTGTGAGACTGTTCTCTGCACTTTGTGTCTCAGTGAATCCTCTAAAAAAAGAAGTTTCTTGCCATGGAAACGTCCCCTTTCACCCAAACTCTTGTTCTATTGCTACTTGAGCTTTATATCAAATGATTCTAGTTTCCTAGGGGAGGGGGGTATCTGGAACTACAACAAAGGGCATACAGTATGTGAACTCTTTAATCTATTCATCTACCTAAAACTTTCATCTCTCTCAGATACCAGGTAGAAATGATAAAGTTTTATATATTTGTATAGGCAAACACGGAAAATGATTCAAGAGATTTTTAAAGTGTGGAAGAAAGCTGATTTTGTAAATATGTGAACAGCAGAATTATGAAGTGTAAATTGATGTGCTTCATCCTGGGTTTTGTGAATGTGGTATGTCTGAAATCCCTGGTATGTCTTGCTAGCTTCACAGGCCCTATTGTTCTATATCAACATTGAGTTGGCATGTGATAAGCTGGTGATATACACAGTCAGAACATGTGAACATTCAATGTGATAAATAGGAACAGAATAACTGTCTAAATTTAATCTGTGTCTATGGTGGGAAATATCGAGCAGAGGGATTTTGATTTGACAATAGTACCGTAGAAGAAGCTGTACAGGCAGCCAGTGCAATGAATTAGACGTTTGTGGTGTCATGGCATGTTCTACCCTCTGGAGTGAGGACATTACAACAGAAAATGCCCAACCCACCCAGTTAGGAAGGACAGGTACTCAAATTGAATTTAGCTCAATGTTTCACTAAGGTTATCTAGAGACAAATTTGAACAGAGAGGGTTACTATAAAAGTTGCTATCATCAAGTAATTCTTTTTTTGATAATGTGATATCATTTTTTGACAGAAGGTAAAAGGCATTCACACGGAGAATACAACAAGTAAAATAAAGTTCATATCGGACATTTAGCATGTATATAAGTATAATGTAGAAATGAGAACTTGTAATCTCTGCTAATTCATACAGCCATACATATTGTGCAAACGACACGTGGTGTGTGATGGAAACGTGGGATAACATAATCTGTCTGTTTTATAGGAATGATAGTGTTTAAAGGGAGTAGACACGATCCAGCTGGTTCAAAATTGACCAACAATTTCTCTTAGTAACTTTTAGGGATGTCAGATTGATGCTTAGGTAACATAAAGAAGGCATAAAAACCATAGGTCACGGTGTCCGTTTTTCCACTGGACGGTATTAAAGTTTGGTGGTCTTAATTATGGCCGCCTATGAGAATTTGTGTTTTCCCACATTTAATTCCATAGAAAAAAATCTTCTTACAATTTCTTAACCAAACCTACCACACCCACCACAGAACAATGGTCATTAATAAGACAGATAGGGTAGATAAGCTGCACCCTGCCCTTTATTTTAATCACCTTAAATACCTCTCCATTATTTCAGGTGTTAGGAGAGTGGATTAGCTTGATAATGAGACAATAGTCTGGGTGTATTCAATCTGAGTGGCATGTAGTCTCTTATTGAATCTTAAAGCTATATTTCTCTTGTATTTTAAGTATTAGATTTATACTGAACTTATCTAGTTAAAGTTGACAGTATTTGCTATCCATAGATACAAATTTTACAGAATAGCTACACATAGAGAGTGAGGAAGAAACCATCAAAGTAAACTATACAAAGAGGCTAATTGTAGGTTTAGCCCCCGAATACCTGAGCCACCTGGCTGATTTCCTCATCACTAGCAATGTGCTAGTCACGTATAGAATACCAATGTATCACACCTAAAGGGTTGATAAAGAAGGTTTATGTCATATAAATTAGGAATATAAGCAAATATTGTCAAATTTGGCAGTTTCATTTTTTGCCACCAGGTGTCGTTTGAGTAGATGGTGTCTACTCCCTTTAATGACAAAGATATGTGAATGAATATGAGTGAAATAGGCTATAGTGTACTAGATGATATCAATATGTAAGTGTGAATGTAGGAGAGTGGTAAAGCCGAGGATCTTTGTGACAGTGAGGAGGAAAGGAGGAGGGTCCTAGCCGTCCCTCAGACAGACAGCTGTCATTGTTACATTGTTACTAGTTGACACTGAGTCTCCTGTATACCTCAGTTTAAAAGTGTGTTTTTTTTCTCTCACCAGGGCAGACCATGTAACCAACTCTTTTCCATACATTTTCTCAATATCTCTTAATATATTAGAAAGTGATATTATGTATATAATATATATGTATGTATACCTTTTGTTCCTAAGTTGAGGCAATCCTGATTCCTTCTTTTTCCTACTAGTGGGATGGTTTCACTCCTATGCCCTATTTTAAGTTAAAGCGTTAACATTTTGTATAACGGAGTTGAGTAGAGTATTACTAATGTTAATGAGGATGTGTTAATCAAAATGACCGAGTGAGAGATGACTTGCTGTAGACCAGGGACTACTGTACATGTGTGTTTGTGTCTTACAAGTCATGATCATTCTGGTTGGACATCACACATTGATACCAAATAAATCACAAAACGTATATCATACGAGAATCTATGACTTTGACTTCTACTTTCATTATAAGAGCATGTAAAAAATTATATAAATTCCTTTGTCAACCAGATCAGGACGGATGCCTCTAAAGTTATTTTCCAGTGCTGTATGACAGTCTGTTGTTTATATAGTGAATACAGTGACCAAACTCGGTGTTTATCTACCACATAATGGATCTGGCAGTTATAACACCATATGAATTGTCGCAAACATACTGCGTGGTTGGTTCTTCCAACAGAAGGTATATCATGGGAATGCGGGTTCATCAGTATCAATTTTGAGGAACTGATAGGCTCAAAGTGTCGAAATGTAAACAGGTAAAGGCACAATAGGTAGCCAGTTGGGAGAGCAGATATTTTCAAATACAGGGGTCGTGAGCTCAATCCCAGCCTAAGCCTATGTTTTGTAGTTGCATTCAGTCCGCTGGTTCTAGTAATGAAGTCGCAACAGGTACAGTCACAGGGGAACACGCTTCATTCATAAATATTCATTACCACATGGGGGGAATGCACCAATCAGTGAGGCCACTACCTTATGAGAAAATGATCCAGGATCCTGGATCAGTTTAAAGGAGGCATTGCCGTGATTTGATAAGAAATGGTTGTCTTACTATAGTGACTGGATGACCTAGAGTGTCTTTCGAGTAGCCACATACTTATTATGAAGGGTTGTTGGGCATTGAGCTGCCACCTGAAGGTACATTGCATCACTAAATGACCAGCCTCGGCCAGCGGCTATCAATACTCAGTTTAATAGCCTGGGAGCATCTCTATATTCAAATGGATGTGTATTCCATTTGATTGTTTTATTGCCCCCTTTGATCTAGATAAGAATCTGATTAAACCTGAATGTGTATTCATTCTCAGCAGATGTTATGTAATAATATAGTTGTAGAACATCTGCTGGGAGAGCTAGCTCGCCACCTGGGTACCGATCTGGTCAGATGAAGGGCTGAAGCCAGCCCATACTCTGTCGGGCTGGAGGGGGCGAGCCTGCTAAATGACCAGATCTCAAAGTTTCGAGATGCAAAGATGTATTAAAAGGCACATTAGGTCTCTTAAATTAGAGAGTGGAGCAGTCTTTTGAGTAGCCTGTGGGCCGGAGGTAAAGGCAGGGCAATTGCTCAAGTCTGTATGGTTATAAAACCACTATATAGGTTACTGAGGTAAAGGTAGGGTGGTCGTGGTTATCTGATTGGTATATATAAGACCATTTTATAGGTTTTGTGGCCTAAAAGCAATGTGTTTAGACTACACATAGGTTTTGTGGCCTAAAGGCAATAGTGTTTTGTGGCCAAAAGGGTTTGTGGCCCAGAGGTTTTTGTGTCCTAAAGGATTTGTGGGCTAAAGGCATTTGTGGTGTAAAGGCCTTTGTGGCCTAACGCCACGTTTGTGGCGTAAAGGCCCCATGTGAGCCTTTACCCTCCCCCCCCCCCCAAAAAAAAAAAGGTACTACTTTTTGGCCATCGGCAAGTTTCTGACCTAAAGACCCCACATAGCCAGCCACATAGCTTTGAAGGGTTGGTTGGCAGGCAGCTCAATGCTGCCACCTGAAGGTATATTGCATCACTAAGGGAGCATTCATTATTTATGGCAGGGGTGGGGGTGAGCAAATTGAGGGGGGGGGCATTTGTTTTCAGGGTATTCTTAGGGGGGGGGCAAATATTTTCAGGGTATTCTTAGAGGGCGGGGCACATTTGTTTTTTTACCTATTCTTAGAGGGGGGGGCATTTATTTTTAGGGTATTTATCCAAAATGCAGCGAATTTCATCACCATGAATTGTCTTTTGATATATCATAGAGACTCCTTTTGAAAGACTAAAGGTAATCAAATTGATCCAGTTCAATGAAATCCAATTGGATGGAACTATCTTCAATTGATCAATAACAATGTGCATTTGTTGTCAATGACTACCAGTACATGCAACTGCAGCTGATTTTTTAACCTATTTCATCTAGAAGTAGCATATTCTAATAGAGATGATATGCACCATCTTCCAAAGAATCTGAGTCTATCTTATGAACAACAAGATATGTCATGCTGGCGATCTTACATGTTTCCCTGCAGAATAACTTCATAAATTCATCCCACTTAAATCTCCTTCAAATTATGCTGTAAAGGTTCATGGAGAGGAAACATGCTACTGTAATCTCCGTATAAGGCACACCTAGCATATAAGACGCACCCTGAGTTGAAGGAAATCCTATAAAGCACATCGGGGGGGGGCTGATTTTTGAAGATTTAGTACTGGTTTAGTTATCAGGGTGCAGCATATAGGTAAGGATTTCATACCATAGAATAGTACTAAAATGAGCAAAACTTAATCTCAGATGTGTATTCAATCATTTCCATCAACCCAAGGTGTTTTCTCTATAAAAGGTGCGTCTTCCACATGAGGATTTACTGTTTATGTCATGGCAGATACGACCGTTACTATAGAATAGTACCAGACATGCCGTATTCAATGGGGGGGATGGAATACAATGTGGCCGTATTCAATGGGTGTCTATATACGGAGAGCAAAAACAATGGTTTTTTAGGCTTTAGGGGTGTGCTTTTTGTAAATAATTTTTGTTTTAAGGTTAAGGTTTCCACCATCTAATGATTAATTTTTAGCACCGGTGCGGTTATAAGAATCAATATGGTATTCACAGTTCCTGCACAATTCCTATATACGGAGGGCTAAAATGGACATTAGGCCTACATGGTTGTGCCTATAGTCGCCGCTAGACCCACCATGGTATTGACTATAGTCAATGCTAATCATTAAAAGGTTAAAGTAATACTCCCATGAATTAAAGCTAAAAGAGAGGTATAATTATATTTATGTCATGGCAGATACGACCGTTACTATAGAATAGTACCGGACATGCCGTATTCAATGGGGGGGGATGGAATACAATGTGGCCGTATTCAATGGGTGTCCGCCATCTTGGATTCTGAACAGATCTGAGCTGTGTTTCTCTATTTTAAAGCAAATTAACCCCATAGGGCCATGACATAAATGCAAATGTCAACTCCCATGGAATATTTTTGCATCATATTCCCCTTGGTGAGTCTGCCCACATTCAACTCGGCCTATAAGGCCTCGTTGAATATGGCAGACTCACTTCGGGGAATACGATGCAAAAATATTCAATGGTCGTTGACATTTGCTTATGTATCACACAATGTATAGGCATGGTTTTGGCATTTATGTTAGATAAAAAAAAATATTCATGGATGATCGTCATTTCGGGGGGGGGGAGTGCTTTATTTTCAACCTATTCTTGAGGGGGGCATTTATTTTCAACCTATTCTTAAGGGGGGGGCCAAAAATTTGGACATTCTTTAGGGGGGGCCTTTCATTTTTGACCTATTCTTTTTCGCCAAATGCTCATCCCCACCCTCGCCATTAAAAATGAATGCTCCCTAAACGACCAGACTATTTCTTTTCCCATCAAAAGGGAGAGAATGGCTTACACTGGAGTCTTTACTTAATGTATTAAAACCTTCCTGCCAGACTCTAATTCCTATCAGTAGTGGGAAATGGTCACAATTACTATTATTTAAATCAAGAATAACGACTCTTAAATAACATAATGAAAACGCCAATTCAAAACACAGTGTGGTATAGTTTATCATCATAGGAGTTCTTCAAGCTGCATGTCTCTCTTGGGCCAGTAGAATTGCCACAATAAAAGTCATGTCATTAAAACGTGGCTAAATTATATGCAGGTGTAAACTATTTCTTGGAGGTGCATTATGCTTATAAATGTAAAAGATTCACAAATGAATCACCAGAGGGTATATCATTCATTGAAAACAATTGAATTAAAGTTAATTTCCCCATGTTTGTAGCCCTCAAGGGGTAAAAAACGACATGGCGACATTTGGCCATTTTCAGGTGACATTCCGACATTGTACCCTTTTAAAAGTGACATGTGACATGTCCATTCCCTAAAAAAGTGACATGTGACCTAAAGCCTTGAATTTTGGCGACATTGTGACATCAGGGGGGATCCCCTTGGGGGTCCCATGTTTCCTATGACTGCTAAATCTAATATTCGAAAATTCTAAACATTTAAACTCGTATTTTCCAACCAAGCCCATTAGAAGCTGCTTGTTCAAAATACTTTAGTTCCACGAGGGCAGAAGTCCAGCAGCACATCAGTTGAAATAATTGCGATCGCTCCCGGTAGGGAGAAGCACCACACCAGCTGTACTGGGAAGCCAAAGGTTCTCCAGAATGCCTCTCAAGTGAGCAACCTTACATACAAACTTCCATACATGTCAAATATCAGTTATATGTCCGTTGAGCTAGCATTATTTGTGAGGAAAGGTTGTAAACGATGGCATTAGGGAAAATCCCTTCATCTATATCAATGTGTTCATCAGCAAGTTACCTTTTTGGTACCTTGCACGTTATAAAGTATTCCATATAGGTAGTTACAGAATGGTAACATCTCAACCATTGGGTGCCAATGATGTGGAGAGATAAAGGTCTCATCTAGGTATTGGTATATAATATTGGTTCAGAATTTGCCAAACATAGATACAAACTTCAACTTTAGGGTCCAATACCACTTGGGCTGCCAGGCTTCACACATTAGTAGTAGTATAGTGCCGAAGGTGGTCGACTTAAGATATGAAGTAGAAAATAACTGAACCATGCATTTTGTATATGTTTATCTCTTCCTCAATTTACATATATGGTCTATTTCTTTGACTTTGTTGGCTTCGGCAATGACATTCATAGATTATGATAAATGTACACTGTAAAAAATGTCAACATAACGATTCCTCGTCCCAAAGTTGACAGAGATTCGTCATTATTTTCACAGAGATGTTATTATTTTTATAGTGATTCCTTGTAGTACCACACTGCCACCTAGGGATTCTTGTAAAACTACAGGGGCACCCTGTTATATAATTACAGTGGTTCACTGTTTGGTTTTATAAGGATCCCTGGTAGTTTCAATCGTTATTTCTTACAGTGTGTACATTGCTTGAAATACCTTTGGGGAAATGTAAAAGTCAAATCTAATATAAGTTTTATTTCAGCCATAATTCTTTGATGAAATAGGCCTATTACCTCTCTGTTACCTGACTAAGTAAAAGACTGAAGTATCCATCAGGGCTGGGCAACTGTCGCCATGTAGCCAAAAAGTGGCGACAGTGGCCTTCAATTTGGCGACAAGTACCTTGGGATTTATCTGAAGATCCTGGGCTTTTCAACAGTGAAAGAATTTTTCAAATATTCCTACTAGAACCAAAGTTATGAAGTAATTTCCAAAATCCATCAGAATGCATGTTTCGGCATTGACATTTTCAAAAAATTTCTCAGACCATCAACCCATTCCCCAGGTAGCACACAAAAATTGGCCAACGTTGGCCTGATGCATCAAGCCAACGTAGGGCCAACATTGGCTGCCCATTGGAGCGACATAGGCCCGATGGCCGATCAATGGCATACCAAATGCCACACAGAAAAAAATAATGTTCAAAATCTTAGTCAGATGTTAGTCAAAAAGGCTAACTTTCTAACAATACCTAGTCAAAAGCACGTGCCTAAGTGTCCAAGATTTTCTTAGTCAAATATGACTAACCATTAGTCAAAGTGCCCAACTTGCCTTGGCTTGCCTGATTTTGACTAAGATTCTTCAGTGGTTTTGACTAAGTATGCAATCTAATAATGGTGAGTGTAAGCTCTGTATAGGATCCACATCCCACAAATAATTATCTCATCATTTAGGAAGCATACATGTGAAATGCCTCACATCATTTTAATTAGAGCCCCGGAGTCAATTACTCTGGGTTTCCCACAAAGAAGCAGATACATCTGTGGATACTTTACTTATCTAGATTCCCACAGAAAAGGTGTAATTATCTGTCTACCTAGTTTATTTAACAAATCATTAAACTATTTGACATACATTGCCAAGCTTGATGTTATATTGAATTGTGAAAGCCTCAAAATTATACAGCGCCTGAAAATCACCATCATTTTGACATCCATCGAATAGTTTATGGTACACAGCCACCAGAAAAATCCTGTTTCAAACCATGCTGCCACCTGGTGTGTAAAGGCAATACTATGCCAATATAGCTTAGTCAAAGTCACTAAGAGATCTTAGTCAAAGTGACTAAGTGACAGTGACTAAGATAAGTTAGCTTGCCTGAAACTCCCAGCAGATACCTTATTCAAGATTGTGGTTGGAGAGAGAATCTGATTTGGGTAGTCAATGTGACTAAAATAAACTAGACATTGTTAGTCACACATTAGTCATATGTACTAACTAAGATTATTTGGGCATTTTGACTAAGTTAAGTTAGACTGACTAACATGGATTTTTTTCTGTGCAACATTGGGCCAATGTTGACAGGACATCTGCAAAAGTGGCTGACCATTTGCCGATGCTGATGTGTGCCAACCAAAAGCCAATGTTGGGCCTATGTTGGCATTTGCTTGGCACCACCAGGCCTACATAGGCAGGATGGGCAGCCAATGTAAAGCCGATGGTTGGGCCAACATAGGCCCAATGTTATGCCAATGTCTCTGTGCTACCTGGGTCCCCAAGTCCCACCGTCGGGGACTGGGGTGTGTGGTAGGGAAATTCTGGGGATGGGGATGAGGGCAAGATGAGAGCAGCAATGAGGGTCCCCCCCGGTCCCCGTATCCAATCATTAGTCCACCTTCAGCTCAATCCTGCCACATGAAATTTCAGTTCCCCACATCAAATTTTAGTAGATGATGATAAAACTGATACTAGAACAGCCATTAAATTTGGGTCTAGAAATGCACAAGAATGCGCCAAATACCCTCAAGAATTCAAAATTTTCCTGGGGTGCCAGACCCCCCTCCCATAGTCCCTTCACTATGTTCACGATTTTTACTGCCCTACTATCTCCATATTCAACTATATTCCATTACCAACATATGTGCCCTCCCTCAGAAATTCATAGCTCTGAGGTCTAAGCCAAAAAGTTGTGAGGTGGGCTCCTTTAGCCCTTTTAGCGAAAATTTTGGACCCACCCAGATTTACATTTGTGCCCCCCAGTGCTTCTATGGTGACCGCCGGCTACAGCTGCACCTTCACTGGCTCCAAGATTTTCAGATATGCCCAGCCCTGATCCATTGCCTGATTAGCTTTATTTCCTAGATCTCCTCGTGTGCTCTGCCAATGTGGCCCCTATGTCCAACCATTGGCAGAAATCTATAGGGGTGTTGGTGCAGTTTTGTCCAATTAAGGCTACCTGCAGTGTTTTAGCAACAGTCACCACAAGACACAACACACATCAAGGCTTCTCGTAGGTTTCATAATTGTATCGTTAGCTGGTGGATCCCTGCCAAACATGTCTTCAATATTGTTACAGAGTGGGAGTCTCTTTTTTATGGCAGGGCTGTATTCCATACACACTAAGACAGAGCAAACCTACAGACATTTGCGTCTAAAGTATGTCAAGCAACAAATGCTTCAGTTTGAACAACTTTATTGCCCATACAATTTTCCCAATATTTGTGTATATCCGTCCATATACAAATGATGACCAGAAATGAGCATGGTTGTACTTCACATTGGAGGTGGGGGGGAGGGTCAAAATATAGAAAGAAGGTACATGCAGGGTGTTAATTGAAAAAAAATGGTGAATATACTATATTCATTTGGATTACATGTATATGGTCGATCCTGCATTGCCAACATCTGAAGGACTCACAACTAACATTGAGACCCTGGAGGCGATCCTGTTCACACTAATCTAGCTCTACTTCCCACCCATACTAAACATGGGGTATTGGTTTAGACTTTTTTTTACTGAGAAGAGATAATCCCCTTTATGGATTAAACACCATAGTCGGCAAATGTCCAAAGGTCAAGGAGCTTCACCTTTAAACCTTTTCAACTAGGTGGTGTTTGCTGCATTTTATTTAAAGAATTCATACAGAGGGTAGATTGTATTCTCATTCTTGAGTTACTACTCATTTTGCCAGTTATGCATTTCCATAGACCTGCTGCGCAGTTCTTAAGTGCTCCCCACCAAACCAGACATCATGTGATTGTGAGAGGAGACATGTCCAACTGGATTATTATTCACATACATTATAAGTACCCCCTCCATCCGGTTCAGGCAATTTACTATAAATAGAACTGCGAAACTCATCTATTTGTATGAAGTTGGTGGTCTACCCCGACGTTGATTTAATGTATTTTCCTGGAAGTGATTCCTTTGATTCCAAAGCAGAATCATAATAGTAAGAAAAAGGATAGTTTGCCAAGGGCCTTGACCTAGTATATACAATGTACTCATCACAGATAGGCTGACAGAGGACAATACTAAAAAAGTGTATTTTGATCAAACTCTCTTTTACTCAGATGTTAAGAGAAATAATCAGTTTTATCATTCATATTATTCATTTTCAACATTAATTTTATTCAGCACAGCATTATTATCCTGGTATTATAGAATCTAATATTTGCCAAAATGATGTGTACTGATATATACATTGTATGTGATTTTCTGTACATTGTATAATGTGTTGGGCTTTTGTCACTGGATATTTACACATGACAAATATTAGCCTGCATTACTTATCTAAGCTCTTTCACAATCAACCCACATCAAGTCCTCAACATCTAAGTGTTAGTTAGCAAACAGGAATTACCAATGGTGAAAATACAATGACTAACTCAGAACGCGAGTAACACAAATACATATATAATACATGCAGTGGTAGCCTCTGAGTGGTAGAGGTTCAGTTTTCTTTTAGGCTTAGGCCACCATTTTCCACAATAGACTAGAGCAAACCGAGAGAGGAGTATGCGTACCAGAAGAATAAACAACCCGAAGTGCCAAAATGCAATAAGAAATAGGAATAACACATTGGAATCGACCTTACACAGACCGTGGTAACCAAGTGCGGATTAGGATTCAATCGCTTATGATAATAATTATAGAAAGGCTTGTGAAGGACTGACTAAAACAGCACTCAAAGAAATATATAACTGCACCAAATAGACATTGCTCAATTTGAAATAATGGAACCTAATGCAGTAGATCGGGACACGCTCCCCTATACAGATTCTATCTGATTAGAACTCTATAGACGTTGGGCATAAGTAACTTTACCAGTATTTGCATAAGTGTGGAGTGGAGAAAGGGTTACCCTTTTGCAAATGTCTACACCCTATATAAGCTGTAAGGAAACAAAGTATAACTTGGTTCACAGCTAAATCAAATCCCATTTTCAATATTACAGGACAGTGTGATATCAACCAGTGCATTCCAGATGAAGAATATGAAGAAAGTTTTCTCACGCCATAAATAAACTAAAATCATTTCTCGTATGACAACTAAAATCAAGTTAATTCAAAATAACAATTATATAATCTGTGCATACACAAACACACATGGTGTGTACTTTAAGTCAGTCTAGACCTGCCATTCCCTTTTATTCCCCTTTAACGGTGTAATAATTGCCACCTTTCCTTTGCTATGCCTGTATAACAACACTACTGGTGGAATGAAGTTATACTTCCACTCCTCTCAAGTAGCCCTGATGCCAATTAGCTCCCCTCATAGCAAGTTTAAGGTTGATTGTAGATATGAATAATGTGTATTATATTCTTAATGAAAACCTGAGTATGTGGATTAATATGGTGTGAAGAAAATCCTCCTGCTGAACATTCCCTGCCTTCGTACCATAACCTAAGAGGCTTAGGATTATCAGGCTGCCAGCTAAGGCTTTAGCACCACCAGCCAGACAAGACTGACCATGGCCTCTTGGTGACTCGCTGTAAAAGAAAGAAACATACATGTATATAAGTTGTCTCATATGTCCCTTCATACTGTATGTGGGATGCGGCCACTTGTCTTTCTCTCAATAAAGTTCAAATTGGGGCAGAATGCTGATTTTTTTTTTTTTGGAGGGGGGGGGGGGTTTGAAGGGGATGGATACTTCATAAAGGAAGAGATCGATATGTGCCACTAACTCCCTTGGAAATTCCCATTTGCTATTTTCCTTCTTTTATCCCAAGAGAAATCTAGATATCGTTGACTCGAAAATACAACATTTTCTTGCAGTAAAAAATGAAACAGTACCATTTGGAATATCATTGAAAAAAAATTCCCTTGCTATGTGACACACTCTGCAAGAAACATGTATTGTTCAAATGCATCTCATGATACGAGATTAGAGCTTTATTTGTTGAAAACGGCATTTGGTCTGCCCACGCCCGCATGGCATGACGCCCACTGTCGCAGCAGGTTAAATGTATGCCTACTTAAATAATATTCCAGCTGGTGCGGCTTTGGCACAATTAATATCCGTATTGTTGTTGGCGGCGCTACACTCTATTTGGCTAAAGTCCACCCATGCAATAGTCTCCAAGCACATGTATGCTGGAAAACCCCTAAGTGTAGAGTTCCAACGGTGGAGACGGTATAGCGCATGTAGACACTTCCGCTGAAGCCATGTATATTGCTCTGGTGGTACTTGGTGTGGGTCAGCCATAGATGGTGTTAAGTGGGGGAGGAATCGGTGAATGTTGTAGATCAGGCTAACTGGACCCTGATCAAAATGACAGACAGTTACTCACATTTCTACACATACCTGCCCACATACTCACCTCACCTATAACAAGTCACTCACTCCAGTCAGTCAATCAAACCTCCAGGGTTATCTGTATCCAACCACAGAATTCTACCCCTGGATAAACACAGCTTAAGGTTACGTAGAGCTATATCTTTGGTTGTACTAGTAATGGAGGATTATGAAGTATCCAGTGCCACTCGTGGGTGATAACTGGATGTAGTGGAGGTGCCTGAGGTCGTGGATTAACCTGTGCATGTAGTCAGTTACATACATGGCAGTGTAATACTTGGATATACAACCTTGTCTATCATACACACACTGGAGTACACCTGGAGGGATGGACTTAAGGACTACTTGACATTTACTTATCAATATAATACCATCACGGAGCAGAGGCAATGATTGAACTCATACCCTATCACATGTAGTATGGTGGAATGTGTTTAAGCTTGGTCAGATCTACCAAACCCTGTCGGCACTGCATTTCGTGGTTCTTGACTCGGATATAGACAGCCAATTCTGTGTGAATATATTAAGGCTATACTTATGAATACAGGTAAGAAATATATGGAACCTGAACATCAACCATTAACTACGGTAATTTCATCTCAGTAGATCATTAGTGACTGTCCGTCATGCTGAACTGCTGACATAAGTAGATCCACCCAAGACTTAACCAACAACCAGACAACATCCACCATGACTAAAAGTGATGAGGAGAGGGTGACAGCCCGTGACCACAAACTCTCCTTTGATGAATACACAGGCAAGTTCTACTTTGAGAGTAAGATAGAGGGTCTGGAGAGGACATGTCGGATGCGTCTTAAGCATACAGAGGCCATGAACAAAGGTGAAGCCCTCATCCTACAGAACCACACCAATCAACTCCAGGGCAAGATGCACATTTTTGACATGAAGTACTCCAGGGAGAGTGACTCCCTTAAAGAGAGCCTACAGGACTTTGTTGCCCATAAGAGGGCCCTTGAAGGTGTTGGACGTAAGAACGATAATAACCCCAACCATAACCTTATGATGGGGAGGTATGGGCTTAGCTCCAGTAGGAGGGATCTTATTGACATGATTGAGGAGGAGAAGATGAAAATGGACCCAACCTGGAAGAGGAAGAAGGAATGTCAGCTACTGCTATCTCAGAGGAAGCCAATGGATGTAATAGACAGGCAGATGCCAACGTCAAGAATAATGCTGTCTTGGCGACGTAAGAGTAAAACAGAGGGTGAGACGGCAAAGAAACCAGGCGTCAGCAAACCCATGCCCCAGTTGATCTTGCCGCCACTCACCGTTAATATAACCACCAAGAAGGGTATGGCTAAGTCTGTCACAGGTAATATGGCCACCGAGGATGAAGAGGATCCAGAAACGACGTCACTTCCTTCTGTATTCATAACCCATGTGCCCAAGACAGGCGTTTTACCATAGGATTCTTCATCAGGTTATGGTCATTGCAAATTGACTGTTGTAGTTTTAGGTTGATGTATCATGCACTGTTCAAATGTGCGGCCTTTTAATCCATGAGGTTGTAAGTTTAATGCCTTGATACATCATGCCCATTGGTCGTCATGATGCACTCCCGAAGGGTCGGCACGATAAACCAAAGATGGCCATGATGCATAACTGAATTATCCGCCTGAAAAGGTTAATGCACACATGTAGCTGTAAAGAATATATATCTGTGATAGTTATGGGATATCTGCAATGGGTACGGTAATCAAAAATACAACACTGAATAAAATATGAAAAAAATGTTATCCTTTATAAGTACACAAGTAATATGACAGGGTACATGACATTGAAGGTTGTGTGTCAAACTATGGTACTACTATCCTACAATAGTGTAATGGCACCACATCTATACTTGGCCTTAGTGTACACTTCGCTAAGACCTTAAATCGTAGACCATTTCATACATAAGTTTCGGTAATGGTCGGTATTATTGTGCTTAAGATAAACCTTCTACAAATTTTCGGCTTGGCTGTTGCCCAGGGGTTGTTGTCTTTCTTCGAACCATACCTTTATATTATTTTACAGCTCCAATTTAGTTTAGTAGTTGATGAACAGTCAGCAATTGTATCCAGGCAATGGAAGGAACAAGCAAGGTACACACATGAATTTCTATGCTATTGCTGTATATCTATAAAGAGTACAATGTCAAGGGCGTACAATTCATCATTTTCATTTAGTCTATAGTCACATATATTATGTTTATTTATTGACTTATTGAACATTTGTAGCTGATGTTCATACCATCAACAGTATGTGTGTTTACTCTTCACTAGTTCATGTTTCGACGAACCATTGTGGGTACTTAGGTTTACATTGTTAGAGATTGATTTGTGCAATGGTTTATTTGTTGATTTTTATAGAATGTGCAATGGGTATTGTGTCTGTTAAGTATAAAAATCAATGAGTTTAAGACATATAAATTCACTTACCATAATCATAACTACCATTATAATGATAACATGGATATTTTGATTTTACTCTGATTTGATAAATACATTTCTCTTCTTCGTCCTGCCACTTGATGTTGAATTAAAACAAAATCATCGGTTCTAAATAGTTTGTTTCTTCTTAATCACAAACTTAGTATGTGTAGAGTCTAAGACTTGTCAGAAATTAACTCAATGTTCTCAATGACAACTCCATTGTATATATGCCTCAAAATTGAATGAATCAATGTTGCCAGACCGCCTATGGGCAGCTGTTTAAACTGTGACTTGGTATGCCAAGTTTGATCTTCTCAGAATGGACATAATATACAGACATACTTTGTCCTACAATAGGCATCATAGACCCACATGGTATAGCCAGGGTCATGGGATCAAGTCGATCGGCGTACTACAGTCCTATAGGTTACGGAATAGACAGTGTAAATACTGCAGTAGGTGTGGGCATTTCCTTCAATGGCCGTTGCTCTCCCAATAATTGCAATGCAGGTCGTTTCTAAATATACTACGACTGCATCCTTCACGCCACATCAGGCACAGGCATTAGAGTCGTATGCCTGTGTGTGGTCGTAGTAGATCTACATTAAGAAATAACCTCCTGCGCTGACAAAGTAAATGTGAGATGCATGGGTCAATCACTCGGGGTAGATATGCATACCTACTCTTATTCTACAACGATTCTAAAGAGTCTTGAGCAAAGTCGATGCTTTACCTTGGACATTATTGGACAACCCATAGGCAATGATTAATGGGCGAGGTTGTGTGTCAACCATCAGGTATTCTCGCTCAATATGAAACGTACTTTCTGCGCGTGATTCACAGAGCAAAGGCTTGCACTAAATGTTTATTCCCTTTTTAGTCCATATCAAATAATTACCATGCAACATAACGTGAAGAAGGGATTTCCTTCAACTTAATTAACTTTTATGATCATGTTCACTGTCAGATCAATCATACTATGTTCCACTTTTGTAATACCTGGAAGTTTGACTATTCTATTACGTGGAGCATTAAGTGCTAGGAATTAGGATTCAGATCTGGAGTAAGCTGGCGCTAAGCGTGTTAGGTGGCAGGACGTGGGGAGACTGCAAAACCGCGGAGCTAGTCAAGATGTGTGGCCTGCAGGAAGGGAGAGAACTTACCATGGGGATTTTAGGATCCACCCCAGCAAATTGTCGTCATCTGTCACCATGATTGGTCATCAATGGTGACTCCTTTTTGAGTGGTAACTCATTCTGTCATCTTTCGCCACTGTGTGTTAGACTCATGTGGTATAGCAATTGCTATTCCTGGTGATCTTGTGCTATAACGACATCGTGTTCCATCTAGCTACATGTGTGAGCCACTTCACACAGGTTGACGAGGACTCACGACAATTTGCTGGGACGCGATCTTTCATTCGGTCCCAGTGGGTATGAAATACCAGGCTGTCGAGCACTAGTTTCACTGATAAGTAGTATACACTGGCCTGCATAATCGCAAGGAAATGTGTTAGAATTAGAGACCATTGCTGGTAGAAAACGGGATTCCCACTTTAGCATAATTCGAAGATGCATATCTACGAAAGATCTTAGATCTTAGCGGATGATGCACTGATAATGGAAAATGTGCCGCGGTTATCACTTTTTTTCTTGTTGCACGAACTACCAGCCTTACATTCTGCATGGACACATGCTTGTAAATAAATGGTACACTCTAATACCAGGAATAGTAAGTCCTGGGATCACTTCACTATTCCTTTTCCAGTGCTAAGATCACTGCAATCTTAGTGAAAATATTGCACAGTGGTTTAACCAGGAGCTTAATTCAAAACATCCTGGGATCGCAACCCCAGCAATCTTAGTGTAGGCACATATCATAAGACCTGGCCGGTCTTCCCTATCTAATGCAGTGGTTGCAGGCCTGTCAAGAATAGCAAGTCCTGGGATCACTTCACTATTCCTTTTCCAGCACTAAGATCACTGTGATCTTAGTGAAAGAATTGCATAGTGGTTTCACCTGAGTACAAGAGCACTTACAGGGAACACTCCTGATCAAAAGAGTGAATAGCCTGCTGCATACATAAAGAGGGGAGGGAGGACGTTTGCTAAGTGTCCTTGAGGGCTCTTAAGGCTACTCATGCATTAAGTGCACTGTAAGGTAATTCTTCCCTTCTCTCTCTTTGTCCTGGGGGGAGGGCACAATGCTTCTAATAGGCAAGCATAAATCATACATTCATGGGAACAACTCTTGAATACTGTACGGGGATCAACTACACGCTGTGCTCTTTTGTTAGCCCATATGGGGACGGGGAACAATGGTATAAACACTGTTGTGAAGAAGAGTGGCTCCACAGCTATTCCTTTATTTTGGGACTCTTACCCCTGTGCCCAGTCAGTACTTCTTGGAATAGTGTAGGAGGGCTGAGGCTAAGATCGATGCGATCTTAGTGCTGGCTAGGAAATGTGAATGCAGTCTAATCTTAAGATCGCTTAATAGGATAAGGTAGAATAATTCCTAAGATTGCTGAGGTTGCGATCCCAGGATGTTGTGAATTAACCTCCTGAGTACAAAAGCACTTACAGGGAACACTCCTGATCGAAAGAGTGAATAGCCTGCTGCATACATATGAATAGAGGGGAGGCAGGATGTTTGCTGAGTGTCCTTAAGGGCTCTTAGGGCTAGTCATGCATTAAGTGCACTGTAAGGTAATTCTTCCCTTCTCTCTCTTTGTCCTGGGGGGCACAATGCTTCTAATAGGCAAACATAAATCATACATTCATGGGAACAACTCTTGAATACTGTACTGGGTCAACTGCACCCTGTGCTCTTTTGTTGGCGCATATGGGGACGGGGAACGATGAGTGACTCCACAGCTATTCCTTTAATTTGGGACTTTTACCCCTGTGCCCAGTCAGTACTTCTTGGAATAGTGTAGGAGGGCTGAGGCTAAGATCGATGCGATCTTAGTGCTGGCTAGGAAATATGAACGCAGTCTGACCTTAAGATCGCTTAATAGAATAATTCCTAAGATCCCTGGGGTTGCGATCCCAGGATGTTTTGAATTAACCTCCAGCTCACGTTCTCCTTGAACATAAATGGTATTGTTAATTACTACAAGGATTAGTATACTTGTGTTAAAATCCATGTGATCCTCTGGCTAACCTTGCATTAAAATGATGATCGCTTTATGTAACTTTCCATTTACCGGGGTCGTATTCAAAGGCAATCCTCCTTCGGATTATTAGAATCTAAGTACTTTAACGGTTATTGGTATAATAATACATCATGCCTCTTTAATACCACCAAACGGATAATACCTCTCTGGGTGCAGAGAATGTGTCCAATAAGTTGTAGTTGAATGAATAATACATTCTAGATATTACCGTGTATTAGAACTAGGGGCATCTGCGAAACCACTGGTAAGTGAGTCATCAATGTTCAAGGATATGAACGAATACCATTTTAAAGCAGTTGTTCTTTTTTGTATGCATGTATATACACTGGAAGGTTGGTGAGAAGAAAAGGCGTCATGTTGAAGAGGGCCATTCAATACGGTGCATATGAACAGTTGAAATTATACATTGGTTCCCGATTATTGATGAACATAACATCACAGAAATGGATCAATTTCTAAAGTGAAATCTAGAATCAATCAATACACACAGACACATATGGCTGTATCAATATCTTTTTTTATAAACAGTTACTGTCGCCAGGCATCGCCACTTCCCAACAGAGCACCGTTGATAGGGACACCCCCTGAAAATGACTGTGTATTGCCAAAGAAGATCCGAGGCAGAAGGCCCCGCGACAGTTGGCTGCCCTTTTGGGTGCCGTTTTCTATCGGCAGATGATTTTTTTATTTGGGATGATGACGTGAGGGTTTCCGGACGAATTAGGTTGACCAAGGTCAGGGTCCCAGGTATATTGGTTGTGGATTGAGAACTGTGATCGGGGATGGGCCCCTGACACTCCCATTGGCCCATACCCCATGGCCGACAAAGCTTGGTGGCTCTGCAGGCTTTCACAGTCTTATCAATGGCATGTGTCCAGAATGTGGAAACAGTTTTACAACCAATAGATGCCGTATGTCAAGAAATTCATGGAGATCCTTGTACCTTTAAGACAAGGTGTATTTCTTTACATTGTCGGCATCGGGTTATTTCACAGGACGAGGAATTTTCCTAACTCATTTTATTTGATTATAGTAACCACTAACTTATATAATCATCAGTTGGAGGAAATAATATTTTCAAATTGTCTATAACATTTATAGAAGTTGAACCACCTCTGTACTTCTACAATTGAAATATTCATTTACCCTTAATATACATCAGTAACTCAAGCTCTGATATACAGTCAACCCTCACTTCCACGACCCTCATTACCTTAGACAAATATCTGGAACTATCTCTATGTTTTTTTTTATTATATTTGTCCTTAACTCATCAGATAATTTGCTTCCTCAGACATTTGTCCTTGCATTTTCCATAACCGAGGAAGCAAGGGTCGACTGTATACTGGTTATTATCACCCGTAATGAGTGGAACATACCGTAGTGTGGTGTTGATGTGACTGTAGATGGAGGCATGTATCGTGTGATTATGTGTACACGTATACAGTACAGACAGGGATGTCCAGTACACTGCCTTAATGTTAATTGATCATTTGGAAACAGCAAGACCCAGAAGTGAGCAATGGCCCTGTCAGCAAATCAAACAAACATAAATAAACACCACAGAATAGTTAGCTTATAGTTATGTACAACTCAAAGACCAGATTCGTTTCGAATAATAAGGGTATGAATCATACTGTTAATTTTGTTCCCTCCGTCTAAGGTTTGGGGCCTTTGTGCTTCAAAAATGGCAATATGCTACAAAGGATACTCTTTTGTAACACAACGCCACCTCTGAAATCTTAATGCTATAAAAGTGGCATTAAAACACAGTCTTTAAACCACAAATGATTCTTTTGTCCCAAATGGTTCATAAGCTGCAAAATTTAAGGTTCATAAACTACAAAATGATTGTTATTCTACAAATGATTTGTAAAATGCAAAATGGTTCTTATACTACAAAAAATCATCTGCATCAGGCAAGAGATCACAGCTAATATAGTATGGTAATGCAGTGCAGAGCAGGTGAGCTCCTTACAGTGATGTATTAGTGTATCAATAGTGCCGACATAGAACTGGAGGCTTCATGTCATACATGAAAGGCTAGACTTCCACATCATATTGCAGGTGTAGTATAAGAGCAATTTTGTAGCTTATGAACCATTTGTAGGTTATGAACCATTTGTAGTTTATGAATTATTTGTAATTTAATAATCATTTGTGCTTCAATGTCGCGATATTGATTTAATTAGGGTAATAGTAATGTAAGACAATAAGTCATGCGACCCATAGTCCACTTGGCTTTTTGGCGGCGAATGAGCGATACATTTCCTATCTAAATAGCTACGATAGACGCCAAGTGGACTCTATCGATGTAACATTGATAGTACACTTGGCCTCTGTCGCACGATTGAGCCGTACATTTCCTATATCAATTCCTGCGATAGAGGCCTTAGTGGACTATCGATGTAAGATAGGTAGTTTTACCATACAGGGCCAGCTATTGATAACAACTCAGTAAAATATAACATTGCCTTGATGGTGCGGGTATATGTATACGCACTTGGAAATGGTAGGGCGGATACACAAACATCCCTTGTAGTCTATACGCATCAACTGGCTTTCTTCTGTGACATAACGCCAATAGTTCCTTCTCCTATGTATGCCAACAACCCATTCATATTGGGTATCTCTGTAACAAAACCAATATCTATCATGTTTCTCTCTGACAAACCCAATTCATGCGACTGGGCTCAGTGGTAGAAGTGCCCTGCTAAGGCGAAACACCCTGGAGACGATCCTATGCCTCCTGGACATACAAAATGCATAGGATCAAAGCCATGCCTCGTCAACAATTGATCCCCCATCAGGCTGGAGCTGGAGGTCTCTCTCTTCCGGTGTGCCTAATCCCAGGCTTACTGCAATCCGCCTGGATTGATTGAAGTGATCTTGTGTGCGAGAGGGGAAGACGTCTTTGTAAGGAGGAGATATAGGGATGTGGAGGAAAGGGGGTGTAGACCATGGAGCCCCTCCCCCCTCCCATATTGCCCAAGCAGCTTATCCCATACTACAAAGACCGCGTCCATCCCCCAACACATTGGTTGCTTCCCCTGATTCTCGCCACCTCCGCTGACCTAAGCCTAAATCACGGCCTGTACGAGTGGAGGAGAGGGCTGGGCCATGGAGGAGGTCGTTAATGCCTGGTGTGGTGATGGCAGGGTGACATTAAGGCAATGGGCCAATTAAACCCTTTCTGTACCACCTTTCAGGGAAAATGTCTCATTTACCAGAATCCTCACAGAATTATCCACATTCGCTTCAATGACTGAAATGAAGCCGTACTAGCTGTGCATGTAATACATGTACACTGATAGAGCAATATTGACACCTTTTGCAAGTAATCAAGGAGTTGAAAAATTAGTAATGGCATGTCAGACATTTTAGGATCTGGGAATTACTATTGGGTGGGTTTACTCCCCAACAGGACACGGTGTACGCCCTGGAGGTTATTTCAAAATAGCCTAACATATCAATGTTAGTGGAAGGTCTGCATATTTGGGGATACACAGTGGACACTATTGCACTCCCTATGTAATAGAGGCCAATGCTACTCTTTGCTACCACAGCCCCCTCATCTCAGTGAATGTTAACACCACCCCCTGTTATGGCAGCATAAATTTATTCTTCCCACTGCAGCTGGAGATAGGTAACAGTGGTTGGTCATTTTAGGGTGATAACATTGCTACCCACAGAGTGCATTAACATTGGTCTTTAACATTTGTGCACCACTACAACGTTGCATGGGGTGTAACGTTAGGCCATTTTGAAATAACCTCCTGGCCTCGCCTGCCAGCCGACAGCAGCGAGGGCCCCATCGCCGTACGCCCATTCATATGTTTCTTTAATTTTCGCCCTGAAACCGATAGCCTCGCGTCCTGCATACCAAACTATAGCCTGGACAAACACAGTACCGGCCGTCCTAGGTCCAGGGGTCGGCCGGCCTTGTATAAGGTCTGCCAGCTTCCAACCGCTTTCTTCCATCCTTCTGTCCTGTTGGCCGTCAGGTTGTCTGGCCTCTACAATGTCATTCAGGCAACCTGCTACTCTCATTTCGTGTCCAATACTTATACATACACTCTATTAGCTGGCATACCTCTCTCAACATAGCCCATCACCTTTTTCAATTTGTTCTGCATGAATTCCCTGAGACTCACCTAAGACCGTTTAATTTCATCATTGCTTTTGTCATTGCATGCCATGAAGGCTGAAGTCATCTGAGACCTCACCCTTTTCCAGCAAACATTAGGGAGTGATCAATTTTTAACAACATGGGGGGGCTGGTGGGTTTGCGTGCGGACGCGCGTAAAAAATTTCGACCCCCCCTCTCAAGGGGGTAAAATTTTTTCGACCCCCCCCCATAAGGGACAAAAATCGCGCGTGAACATCCCCTTTTAGCCTATAGTAACGCGCGGGGTTTTCCACTAAAAACAGGTGAAATTATTTTGACCCCCCCATCAGAGGTATTGAAAAAATTCTGACCCCCCCCAGTCAAGGGGTTGAAAAAATTTTGACCCCCCCCTCAAACCCACCGCCCCCCCCCCCCCCGTTGTTAAAAAATGATCACTCCCTTATGTTCATTTTTCATCCCATCAGTATCCTGGGTCTTGTTGCATTGAACGGCATCCTTCCAATTTATCATATAATTACTTAAGGCCAGTGTGGCTTCAGTGCTCCCCGATAATTTTTGCTAAATATAATGTTTCACCCTTGCACTGTTATACTTTATTGCCTGGCAGTCTTCGCCACACCATCTAAGTCCTTATGCTGTCTTATGGTGAATACCTGAAGGCCAACCCTGGAGAACGTCCCCGTCCAGCTCGTAACTCCAACTGTCCGACGGAGGATCGCTTTCCTATATATATACACCTTCATATCCTCCAACGCTGGCTCGAAGAACCATCAAGTCAGCGTCGGGGGATCTACTCCGCCAACATGTAAACAACGTCGGCTTCTGACATGACTCCGAGTTTAACGGTCTCGCCGCCCCCACGCCAGGGTGGTTTCAGCTCCCCCGCCAAGCCCTCGGTCTACGCCACACTCTCCCCAACTAATCAATAACATTACGGGGGAAAAGAGTGTTATATTACCCTCCTACGGATGGGTATCCAATTTAGAATATCATTACTACACCATGGCCCCTGGGTGTCTCTTCATTAAATGCAAGGAAAAACATAGTTATACAGTGTCCTACTTTCCCCAACCCCTGCGGGTGGTGCCTATTCTACAAGATCATGCACGCTGCCGTCCCCTATGCAGCACATAACTATATACAGCAAAAATTTATACAATAAAACGTCGTCAAGTGTCTTGTTTCCAAAAAGGTACCCCGCCTGGTTCCGCCTGCTAGTGAGCTCCGTCCAACATCTCCCACTCCACCTGGAGCCTCCACCCGGTCCCCCCCGGGTGCTTGTCTACTCCGCTCCCGTCCCGGATCGCCGTCTGCTTCCCCCGGAAGCTGGGGTTGCTTTCCCCCGTCCTCCCGTCCGACTCTGCAGGGTAAGACAGGAAAAGAAGGTTCAGAATCCCCTCAAGCCAGTGCTTTGTCTCCGCCCTGCCACCCCGCCGGGTTGCCCCCTGCTCCGTCCTCGGCCTAACCTGTACTGGTTAGCCATTCGTGACGACCCCTCCGGCATCCCAGCTCCCTGTACTTGTGTAGCCCTGCTTCTGACCCGGATAGCACCTCCGCCAAGCCCTATACTGGGCCCTTCCTCCACCTTGTAGACATCAAAGGGCTACACTTACCACGCTCTCTTGGTCGTTGCCCTCCCCCGTCTCGTCCTCCTCCGCCTCCTCCGTAGTTCCAGTAGGCACCGGCTTGGTGGGCCACCTTTGCCCACAGCGACCACAGCAGCCGTCCTTGTTCCCCCGACCATAGCGAGTCCTTATGACCTGCACCAGTTCAAAGTCCCCGGTAGTGAGGGACTGTATAGAGGAGGACTGCAAACCCCCTGGCACAACTCGTAAATCCGGGCCTAGTTCCTGCGGCAGCCTCAGTCTTTTAGAATACTCCCGTAGTTCTGCTGGTCCGGAGTAATCCCCATGCCACGGCATCCCCTCCTCCGCGGCCTCTGCCACCCCGTCTCCGCCAGCCGCCGACCTCTCCACCCTGGGCCGACCTACTTCCTCTATGTTTACTACTCCTTGGGTAGAAGCTACTCCGCCTTCCTTCATATCCCCCACGGGAGCGCCAGTAATTACCAGGACCCTGTCCTTGTCTACCATGGGTGGCGGTTCAGGATCGTCCATCCCCCCCCACATGGGTGTCCACCCCTTTAGGCACTAGCACGACCGTCTCCGCCTTCCCCGCTTCCTCCCCTCCGAGTTCAACTTGTAATAGAAATTCTCCCCTAGGGGAGCACAGTACTAATCCATCTAGGCCCACTCTAACAGTCTTTGGATAGCGGTCCAGTTTAGGCAGAATAACGCTACTTGCCACTTGCTGTCCCTGACTTTTATTTTAGCTTTCTGCATCGGCTTCTATTAAAAGAGCCTCTAGCCTTCTCTTCTTTGTGGTCTTCCCCCCCCCCCTTTTCCTTTAGGTGTCTTTGGCTTTTCTGGGGTGACCTCCCTCCTCTGCTTCTCTATCTCAGCCTTCTTGATCTCCTCCTCTTTCAGTCTTTTCTCCTCCGCCTTCCTGCGCTCATCTTCTAGCCTTCTTCCCTCCGCCTCCTTACGTTCTTTCTCTTGCCTTTGCTCCTCCGCCAGCCTGCGCTCCTCCTCCTCCTTCTGCCGCTTCTTCCTATCTCTCTTCTCCTGCTCCTCTGTTTGGTTTTTTTTTTTCGCATCTTCTATCACTGCCATAAACTGGGCTTTGAGCTTAGGACATCTTGCCACGTAAGGCGGGATAACAATAGGCAGCTCCTCCGACTCCTCACTGGCCTCATCGTTCTCCTCCTTCTCCGCCTCCTCTGAACCCCCTTCCTCCGCCGGGTCAGGCTTCTCAGGGCCCCTGTCCTCCGCCTTCTCAGGCGACGTTGGTTCCACTATAGTCACAGTTTTTACAAGCTCGGGCTTGAGCTTGTTTACTAGCTCGTAGGGACCCACCTTCTCCGGAGAGGAGTCTAGCCCATTTCCCCCTAAACCCAGACTCTCCCCGTCTTCCCCACTAGTAGCAGAGATGTCCTCATAGGTAGATACTTTAAGGGAAGTTCTGGTAGTAGGCTGGTCTTTCCTGGTCTCTTCGTACTCCTTCTGTAATGCCTCTATACTAACTGTCCCGGGTGGGAGATCCCTTTGCATGCGGAGGAGGGTCTTAGTCGGTGTCTCCCCTTTCTGTCCATATTTTTCCACCAGGAGCCCTATCACAAATTTTAATTTAGCCGCTACTTCATCGTCGATTTGCAATTCCCCTGAGTCTAAGGCGGGTGCTAGAGCCAGAAGACTTTGGGCCGGGGGTGTGCTTGGCCCGGCTCCTCCGTCCGCTGTTCCGGCCGCCTCACCCCCTGCCCTCTTAACCCTCTTCCCCGCCGACCCTACTGCTCCCTCCGTCCCCTGCTCATACAGTCTCTTCACGCCTTGACCCCCAGAACTCCGTGTGGACCTAGTGGACACGCCGCTCTTCGGAGTAGCGTCCCCATCTGAATACCCCATCAGCTGTTCCAAGTATTTGGAGGCGGCGGCGGCTTCTGACTCCTCCAGTAATGAGACTCCCGGGGATGTGGCCGTGGAGAAGGTAGACCCCTGTGGGCTACCCTGGTCGACTGTTGAAGTGCTGGGTTTGGGCTGTTCCACTGTGGAGCTGCCTTGCCCGGTGACTTGTATACTCGTTTTCCGTCCCCCGCTACCCCCTCTCCTCTTCTTTGGTAATTTAACTGGAGTCTCCTGTTGCTCCTCCGGCGCCTTCTCCAGGGGCGTGTCAGTAGAAGTGCCGGCTGCCCCCTCCGCTGACTCCGCAGCCTTCCCCAATGGTAGCATGAGGCACTCCTCCGGGGGAATCCAATTGTCTATTTCAGGGTGTATGCGGCTGATATGCCGCCGTAAGTCGTCTATTCTAGCCTTGGCCACCATGTGGTCACACTTTGGCCCTGGGCACCGGTATCCCTCCTGCATCTCAGCATGCGTACGTAGATGCCTGTTGAGGCCGTCTGACCTCATAAAGAACCACTGTTTCCCCGCCTTCCCCCGTCGGCAGATCTCGCAGCGGTATAGGGGTACCTCCTCCCCCTCCACCATCTCTGTTGGCACTGGTTTGTGCTCTTTGTTTCGGAAAACAGGCATGACTATCTCTGGCGTGGTCCAAAAGCTGACCGGAATTGACTGAGACGAAGGATGTCGGCGGCTTATATCCAACTCAGGGGCTGCCAGGTCCCCGCCCCCCTCCACCAGCCGACCAATCACGACGCGGGCAGGCCCTCCGCCGTGGTGGGCGTCTCTGTCTCCCCCGCCGTGGGAAAGTTTCGCTTTCCCACGCTCTCCGTCTCGGCCTTCGGTGTTGTTATCCTCCAACCGCCGACCGCTGCTGGACCCGTGGGAACGCTTCCTTTTGTGCTCTGACGTAGTCTCGTGGCGGTGGCCTCTCTCACTCCGTCCGCGGCTAATACTGCTTGATTCCTCCCGACTCCGCCTGCTGCTTCCCATCTCCGGGCGCCTCCCCTCCCTCTGATGGCCACTGGTGGACCGGCTGGACGAAGAATGCTGCGGAGAATACCCTCTTTCTCTCCTCCGTCGGCGGCTTTCCCTGTGTTCGGAGCTAGTTTTAGAACCGTGAGAGACTGTGGAGGTAACTTTGCCGGAGCCTACCTCCTCCACATAATCAGGCAGAACTACTTCACTTTTGTTCGCTCCCACGCCCCTCAAAACCACTCGTCTGGTATCATCCGCCATTGTACTCTGGAAGTGGCGCGTTATCTCTAACGACTCTCCTTTTATTACATCACAGTTGTTTATTGCGTTGCTTGGTGACTCCCGCCACCCGCCTGTAACTTCGGTGCTAGAGGGCGCTAGCAGCCCTTCTTCGGCGTGGTTGACCCTGTCGCCACCAGGCGGCGCCACCGCCCGCCGAGCTCTTGCCCCGCGCCTTGCTTCCCTCTCCTCGTTGACTCGGTTATCATACCCAGCTTCTTCGATCATTTCGAATATTCTCCACCTTTCCTGGTGTTTGGCCAGAATTTCCTTTCTTTTGGGGTCCCTGGCCCTCCTAGCCCTTTCTGCGCGTATCTCTATGTTTTGGAGATGATTTCGCCTCCGCCTGGCCAGCTCCTCCTCGTCTTCCACATCCTCCTCGCCCGACGGCCCCATCCCGTCCAAGGACCATTCTTCGTAGGGTGGCTCCTCCTCTGGCTCCACTCCCCTCCAATGAGACATTTCTGCCTCCTTTCGTAACCTTTCCTCCTGTTCCATCCATCCAGCACACCAGTCGTGGCTTTCCTTCGACATTCTCACTCCACACTTGAAGTTCCTGGATCTACGCCGTGTACCCCGGTTTGGCGCCAATAGGACTGCTCGTATGGCGCTGGTTCCCCGGTTCTCCGCCTCGTCCTCGGAATCGTCCTCCCCCGTCTCTGACAGGCTCAACTCTCCGTCCTCCGTCCCCTCTTCTCTTCCTTCTTGCGCTAATGGTGGATCCGGAACCGCCTTGAGTGCATCATAGTGGACTACCCTACTTGTCCTTCCTTTCTTGATCTTGTATACTGCTTCTCCCAGTCTCTTCACCACCTCCCATGGTCCAGTCCAATAACTCTGCAACTTCGGTGTCAGCCCCCTCCTCCGCCGGGGTTAGTAGTAGTAGACATAGCTCCCTTCCAGGAACTCCGCCAATGCTGCTGTTGCGTCATAATTTCGTCTCTGTCGACAGGTAGATTTACCCAGAGCTCCCCTTGCCGTGGCGTAGGCAACGGCCATATTGGATTGAAGTTCTGCCAAGTACTCCCTTCCTCCAACTTTATCGGGCGCCAAAGGATATATCAGTTGCAGTGGAACAACCGTCTCTCGCCCTAACATCAGCATGTTGGGAGATAGCCCCGTGGAGGAGTGGGCGGAGGAGCGGTACGCCGCCATAACAAACGGTAATCGCCTATCCCAATCACGCTGGTCCTCCGCCACCACCGTGGCTAGAAGCATTTCGATGGTGCGATTGGCTCTTTCCACCAATCCATCACTCTGTGGTCGGAAAGCACACGTTCTAGTTTGCCTCACCTCCAGAAGTGCTACCATTTCCCGGAAAAGTCCCGACTGGAAGTTTTTTCCTTGGTCCGTGTGTAACTCCGCCTGCGCGCCAAACCGGCAAATAAACTCCTCTACCACCACTCTAGCTACTGTAGGTGCCTCCTGGTTGGGCATCGCATAGGCCTCCGTCCACTTGGTAAAGTAGTCTGCTGCTACCAGTATGTACTGATTGCCGGCTGAGGAGAGAGGCAAAGGCCCCATAACATCCAGGGCCACCCTTTGTAGTGGCAGACCCACCCCCACATGCCCCATTGGAGCCCTATGGGGAGGTGGGGCGGTTTTCCTCCTCAAGCAGGGTTCACAGGTGGCACACCATGCCGCCACGTCCCTCCTAAAGTCGGGCCAGTAATATCCCCCTTGCAGTCGGCGGATGGTCCTATTCCTCCCCAAGTGGCCGGCGAGGGGCTCCCCGTGCACCTCCCGGAGTACCTCTCTCCGACTAGCCTCGGGCACCGCGATCTGGAAGTGTTTCGTCCCTGCTAGATCCTCCCACCATCGTCCCAGTACCCCTTTCTCCTCACACAACCTGGTCAACTGTGCTCTCCATGCCTTCATTTCATAACCCCAGGTCCTTTGCTCTCCCTCAAGGGGTGCTTCTCCGCCCCTTACCCAGCTGCGTACTGCCGCCAGTGTAGGGTCTCCCTCCTGCAGCACTCGCCACGGAATTCCCTCCGGCGGAGTAGGCCCCACCGCCACAGGCGGAGGGCCCCCGTCCATTTCCTTCCTCTGCGCCTTCGTGAGGACCCAGCAATGCAACAACTCCGCTTCGTCCTCCCTTCCACACTGCTTGCAGGGCCGGCGTGACAGCCCGTCGGCATTGCCATGCAACTTCCCCGGGCGGTGTTGAATCACTATGTCGTAAGTGCTTATCACCTGTAACCATCTGGCTAACTGCCCCTCCGGTTCCTTGAAGTCTAGCAACCATCGGAGGGAGGCATGATCGGTCCTCACTATAACAGGACGTCCTATGAGGTAATGCTTGAACTTCCACAGTCCAAACACTATGGCCAAGAGTTCCCTCCGTGTGACACAGTAGTTCTTTTCGGGCTTACTCAGTGTACGGCTCCCATAAGCCAGGACCCTCTCCGCCTCGTCTTGCTCCTGAGCCAGCACCACCCCAAGCCCCGTATCACTGGCGTCGGTGTCCATTACCAGCTGCTCGTCGGCCCGAGGGAATGCAAGGATAGGTGCCTCCGTCAGCCGGTCCTTCAGGTCTTGGAACGCCTCCGCACACTCCTCCGTCCAACGGAATACGCGACCCTTCTCCGCCAGGGCACTCAGGGGCTTTGCGCGGGTAGAGAATTCCGGGACAAACGTCCTGTAGTAGCCAGCTAGTCCTAAGAAGCTTCGTACCTCCGTCACTGCCCTAGGTGTGGGCCAGGACTGTACAGCCTCTATTTTCTCCGGGTCTGTCGCTACCCCTTCCTCACTGACTTGATGCCCCAGGAAAAGGACCCTCCTCCTTGCTAGCTGGCACTTGGACGGCTTTATCTTCAGCCCCGCCTGCTCCAACCTCTGCAACACCTCCCCTAGACGGAGTAGGTGTTCCTCGAAGGAGGCAGAGAAGACGACAATGTCGTCCAAATAAACCAGGCAGGTCTTCCACTGCAATCCCCTCATTGCCACCTCCATGACTCTTTCAAAGGTACCTGGGGCATTGCACAGACCGAAGGGCATCCGCCTAAACTGGTATAAACCCCTGTGCGTGGTAAACGCTGTTTTCTTCCTGTCCTCCTCCTCTATGTCCAACTGCCAATAGCCACTGGCGAGGTCCAGGGAAGAAAACCAAGAGGCTCCGGCCATGGTATCTAAACAATCCTCCACCCGGGGAAGAGGATAGGCGTCTTTGACCGTGGCAGCGTTCAGCCTCCGGTAATCCACACAGAATCGTGTCGTTCCATCTTTCTTTTTAACCAGGACCACCGGAGAGGCCCACGGGCTGGTAGAGGCCTCAATTACTCCGGCCTCCAACATCTTTTCCACCTTGGCTTCAACAGCTTCCCTCCGGTTGGGCGCTAGCCTCCTGGGCGGCTGCTTTATTGGCGGATGGTTCCCTGTCTCAATCTTATGTTTGGCCAGGGAGGTATGGCCCTTATCTCCCTTATGGCATTGGAATGCCCCAATGTGGTGCCATAGCAACTCCGCCAACTGCCTCCGCTGTGGCTCTCCGTCCCCTGTACCAGTTCATCTACCAGGGCTTTGAGGTTCCCCCCTCCGGACGCCTCCGCCACCCGGCACCAGCTCCCCTTGCTTTCTGACTGCTCCGCCTCTCTGTCGACTTTCTGAATAGCGCCCAGCGTCATATCTCGGTAAATAACTATAGGTTCAGGCCCCGGGTTGAGTACTCTCACCCAGGTATCTCTCCCCTCCGGCCTCACCAACCCCCGGCCGACCAAGAACTTCGGTTCACCCTTGTGCCCCGCCATGCCCTCCACCACTCAGTCATCCCCCGTCTGCCATGGCCCTCTTATGGTGCCTTCCAACAAGGACTCCTGTCCCGACTCTAAGACGGCTGGACGAGTGCTCACTATCCGACAAACCTCCTCCCATTCTGTCCATACTAGCCGCCCCCGGGCGACATCCACCATCAGGTTATGGATACGAAGGAAGGCTGCTCCTAGGATTCCCTCCGTGCCTGTATCACTGACTACAAAGTCTGCCTCGACTGTTTTATGTCCCAACTGTAGGTTGGCTCGTACCTTTCCCTCTATATTCATAGGTCTCCCATCGACGGAGTAGACCTTCTCTGTAGCTTCCCTCAGTACCCGTCCTCCGCCGTGTCTCTTCCACCATCCCTCAGATACCAGATTCAAGGAGGCTCCTGTATCTACTAATAATTGTATTGGCGACCCCGCAAGGTGGCCCTCCACTATCAATCCTCCGCCACCTCTCTCTCTGCGACCCTGTATTGTGTTGGCTGGCCTGTTTACTCCGACCTGTACCCGGCCCTCGGTAAAGGTCGGTTCTAGTTTCCCGCCGCCGGGGGCGTCTGCTTCTGGCCCCCTTCCTTAGGTTTGCCATTGGGGCACTCCCTCTTGAAGTGGCCCTCTTGTCCGCAACCGAAACACGCCGTGCTGCTCTGCCTCCTCTTCTTTCCCCCCGCTGTTGGCTCGTCCAACCTTCTTACCAGCCTATCTATCAGCTCCGCCATCTTATCCATCTTCTCGTCATTGGATTGCAGGTGCTCACTGACGGAGGCGTCGGCAGCCCTCACCCTCTGTAGGGATTCCTGTTCATTCTTTAAATAGGCCTCCGCCCCCACGGCTGTCATGACCGCCTCTTGCAAGTTCTTTGGTTGTGTTTGGTATACCCACTGTCTCAATGGATTGTCCAAGCACAAGAGGAACCTGTCCACCACCAGCGTGTCAGTCGTGCGCGCATCCGCTTCGGGGTAAGCTAATCGGGTGTATTTCATCAAATCTTCCTGTAGCTCCTGTAGCCCCTCTCCTTTTCTCCGTACCCTCGTCCCCAGGAATGCCTTGTAAGTCTCCTGGTTGGTAGGCTCGAAGCGTTCTACCAGGGCTTTCCGCAACTCCGCATACCCCTCCGGCGTAGCCGGCCTCCGCCCCGCCAGAAGTCGCCTTGCCGCCCCCGACAAGCTAAGCCCCAGGAACATACCCGCCTCCGCCAGACTCCAACCATTCACCTTACCACACAAGTCGAAATGGTTGAGGTAATCGGCCAGGTCTGTAGTACCATCATATTTAGTGGGCTTCACCACTGGTTTACTCTTACTGTTTCCTTCTCCGTCTGCTCCTCCTCGGGGTGTGTCGTCTTTGCTGTCTTTCCCACTCCCATCATAACTCTCCTTCAGTGGTAGCCCGCCTTCTTCTTTGACAGTCTTCTTCGCCAGAAGGTTCCTCTCCTCCCCCTCGGCTCCCTTCACTTCATTTCTCCGGTCCCCGACCCGTGGCTTGTTTACCTCCGTCCACCACCCTCTATGGGGCCCCGTGTCCCGTCCCAGGGTATATCCCGGCCATGCATCCTTGCCCAGCACCTTCCATTTCGGCCGTCTCGCCCTCTCCTTGTCCTCCGTCTCCCATGGCCACCGGTAAGTATCATCCTCCTTCAACCGATCTCCCTTGCCCTGTGGTTCCTCGGGAAACGCCGGGGGTTCTCTGTCAACTGGCTCCATCTGTCTCTCCAGCAGGTCCTCCTCCTGACGGGCTACGCCTCCCCTCCTTAACGTCACCTCCTCATCGACTACCTCCAAGAGGGTTCCCTTACCCTCTCTATCTTCTCCCATCTCAATATTGACATTCTCGTTTTCTGTTGAATAGTTAGCAGCCTCTGCCACCCTTCTTCTGTGGATACTTCAAACACCGCTGTCACCAATGTAGCGTTTGCCAACCCCGCCTATGAATAAAGGATGATCCAACTCTGCCAACTTGTGTTCAACTGTTATACTTTATTGCCTGGCAGTCTTCGCCACACCATCTAAGTCCTTATGCTGTCTTATGGTGAATACCTGAAGGCCAACCCTGGAGAACGTCCCCGTCCAGCTCGTAACTCCAACTGTCCGACGGAGGATCGCTTTCCTATATATATACACCTTCATATCCTCCAACGCTGGCTCGAAGAACCATCAAGTCAGCGTCGCGGGATCTACTCCGCCAACATGTAAACAACGTCGGCTTCTGACATGACTCCGAGTTTAACGGTCTCGCCGCCCCCACGCCAGGGTGGTTTCAGCTCCCCTGCCAAGCCCTCGGTCTACGCCACACTATATATATATATATATATATATATATATATATATATACACGCGGTGTATCCTCTTCCTTCTGTACATGTAATGCATGTAGATCTATGCCAGGAGGGTGTTGCTCCTATTGTAAAAAGAGCTGTGAGTATGTGCCCTCTTTTCTAAACAAGTCGTGCACTGCTTCACCTAAGTACTTGCACTCACCACATTCGTCTGAAAAGTCACCTGCCTTGTTTAAAATAGAGAGAGCTGCACTACCAGGTACCTACTCATGTCACATGCTCTATAGTTTATTATACTGACTGACTTCTCCTAACTAGGTACCTACTCAAATCCCCCTTTTTTAGCACGGTACTTGAATGACCACTTGTGAGCAACAAAAGGGACAAGTTATAGCTACATGAAAAGAAAGGACTGGAAACAAGGGCATTTTTAGCCAGCTCTTCCTTTTGCTATAGGAGCAACACCCTCCAGTTCACACATTCACCTCGCTACCTACCATCCACTTATACAATGTCCTGTGTACCACCACTATGAAACTACCCTGGTAGCACTCCCAGCCGGCATTGTATTAGCCCAGGGCACTACATGGAGATTAGAAAGGAATTCATCTCAGTATGGTCGGTTTTAGCTTACCCAGGAGGTGTGTGCAGGGACCCTGTGGTGGCATGGAATCAGGGGTAGATATCACAGATAACCAGGTTAAGGGAGATTAGATGGTATCAACCACCTCTGGTCGTGGATTGGCTATATCGATGGTTATAAAAAGAACATAGTTCTACAATCACTTAAAAAAGGTCTCTTATGCAGACCAGAAATAACATCTGGAAGGGTGGGGAAAAGCATGTAGGGTAACCCTTCTTATCACAATCACCTATACTTGTGTGACAACCTGCGCTATCACCTTTTCAGAAGCTTGTATTATTCCCTCTTATTCAGCAGATAGGCACAAAGGAACGCCTAGAGCACAATCAGGACTGCTCTACCTACAAAAAAGGCAAGGGCTGCTACATCCTTGATGCTCCAATGAATTGCCTTGTGTCACGCTTCTGCCTTAATTTCCCCTGTTTGGGGTTATCACATTCATACAAGTTTGATTAGGATTAGGTGTGATTTACCTGACATAGGCACGCCCACATAGGAGGACACGCCACCCACCAGGGACCTGTACAGCCAGGGATAGCTAAGGTTACGTGGAACTAATTCCATTTCCTCTATGTTTCTATATAGCATAACACACAAAAACAGCCCCCCGTAATGTTCGTTGGTAATATTTTCGACCGTAGCAAGATTAAACCATCTGTCACACACAATGTGTTAGAATATAGGATAGGCTTAACCCTGAAAATCTTAACTAAGGGAGTGATACGTACAGCTAGTGCCATTCTACCCTATTTTGGGCCTCAAAACCTCCATTGGCCAGATGAACATTTGCAGACCTGATAAAATCCTCAAACCTTGGCATAATATAAAAACTCATCTACTGTTCCATTTAGGAACTATTTGGGGTCACTTGTGATTTTTTTCATAATTTTACCAATATTTCTTGCATATGATTTCTAAGCCAATCAGCACCCAGATCACCTTCAGTGCAGGCCTGAATACCATATGACTCACGAGAGGGCAGCATTTACGTCCATGTAACCTTAATTAGGGGTAGGGTCTTCAGATAAAACTAAAATGTTTTTCCTATCAAACCTTAGGGTCTGTCCTATAAAATCCTAAAGTTTGGTGGCAACAGCCCTTCTCAATGTTATGATATGAGGGGATTGATGTGTGCAATTCACACTGAAATTCCTACCAGTTTTCAATGTGATTTCCGAGCAGCGACTTTTATCATCAAAGATCTATGCACTGCACAAGCAGCAGTTCTAGAGCTGTCAAATTGCATATTTGCATTGAATTCAGTCACCTGATGATGAAGGGGGCATTGATTTTGCAAAATATTGTTAGGATTTTGCCAGAAAAACTCACAAAATCATGAAAAACATGATAAAACTGGTGAAAAATGATTAATATTAGGCCTATAATTAATCCCACTTTTTACAGATCATATCTTACCAGGGGATCATTTTTTAAGGCATGCCTTTTCTGTTACATGCATCAAGAATACCTGTTATCAATATTGTACTAATATTTGCACTGGGGGATAAATTACTACTGGTTAATTAGATAATTGCGCTCTCACTGAAAATTTGACGAAACACCGCAAACCCGACCAAACTTCCAATGGACCCTATGGTAGGCCCTACATGGATATCTGTGTATCAATAACCCTAGGAAGATTAAAATGAGGCTAAAATGTCATTTTCTGCTGAGAATTTCACCCTGTAGGTGGTTTATGTCCAGAAAAAGTTATGTTTTGGGAGATTCATAGAAACTGCAATATTTAGTGAATTACCCTACCTCCGCAAGCAAGGTTTTCCTATTTTTTTTATTTACACACCATTTCTGTGACTAATTTGGCCAGATTCCTGTAAAACCATCCTTGCTGTAACAGAAAAATGACATTAAGAGGGCATTTGAAATAGGCAGGTCAAATGTCCAATCATCCTATAGGTTACGTGGAACTAATTCCATTTCCTCTATGTTTCTATATAGCATAACACACAAAAACAGCCCCCCGTAATGTTCGTTGGTAATATTTTCGACCGTAGCAAGATTAAACCATCTGTCACACACAATGTGTTAGAATATAGGATAGGCTTAACCCTGAAAATCTTAACTAAGGGAGTGATACGTACAGCTAGTGCCATTCTACCCTATTTTGGGCCTCAAAACCTCCATTGGCCAGATGAACATTTGCAGACCTGATAAAATCCTCAAACCTTGGCATAATATAAAAACTCATCTACTGTTCCATTTAGGAACTATTTGGGGTCACTTGTGATTTTTTTCATAATTTTACCAATATTTCTTGCATATGATTTCTAAGCCAATCAGCACCCAGATCACCTTCAGTGCAGGCCTGAATACCATATGACTCACGAGAGGGCAGCATTTACGTCCATGTAACCCTAAGGTACCTCCAGGGTGGAAGCCATTTAGATAAATTAATCTGAATAATTACAGAGGCAAACTGATGATATTTTTTGGGCGGCCATGTATGGTATGGGAAAACATGATATGATAGGAAAGAAACTGACGTGAGATTGTTTCACATTTGTTCAGAAAATATCCCGATACATGCTCAGTAAATGGATAACAAACATGCATCACAGTGCTCACTTATCAAATCTTGCCATGCCAAACTGTTACCTACTTGCTACAGCACAACTTCAAAGCAGTATAAGGTCATTCCCTTGTAAGGATATTATTGTAATCATCGACCAAAAAGAAACACTTGAAAAGGGGATTTCGACAAAAACTGTTATTGGCCTTTCAGTATGTAGTAGTGATGATATAAAAAAAAATCTATTGCATTAAGACAATAAAACGTAGCAATGACCAAAATCGTAAAACTTGTGAGACCCATAGAAGAATTTAGCTGAAATTGATCTAATCGATTATCCGTGTGGCACAGCAACGGTTACCGATGTCCCTTGTTGGGATGATAATTTTCTGTTTTCTACTATATAGTCCCCCTTTAATCCTTGTTAAAACACTTCGACGTCCTCTATCCAAAATGTTTGGTTCGCAACATGACTCAATGGATAATCATGTCCTTGTGAGTGGGTTTCAGCGGTTCGCCCCCTGCCTTATTTGGGTACTCAATATTTTATCTATCTGGGTAGTTTTTCTCTTATTTTGAAGAAATCTTTATATAATTGTTTTAGAGAAAGGATCTAATAAAGAAAATATTCAACTTGGAAGGAAAACCCATTTCTCCCTTTAAATTCTCTTCCGTGTATTTCAATATATTTTTAACAAAATGAACATGTAAAGAATATAGAAATAAAATCTGTTTCATTCTCTGGATTTTCTTTAGAATACTAAAATCTTTATTAGATTCTCAGAGAATTAATTCTACGTTGTTTCTATGCTGATATGTACATTCTGATGAACAGGCCTGGGAAACACCCTATGATGTCATAATGTCAGGAGGGGATCCCTTCTATCATTGGCTCTCAGAGATCATGTGACAAAAATTAAATATTTGTGTAATGATTTTCTTTGTATTTTCTTTTTCAAATAAGAAAGGCTATATTTCTCTTTGTAATTTCGTTTTTCACTTTTAAAGATTATAGAGGCAAAATTTGCTTTATGATTTCAAAAAGATTATCCATAGACCAACCATCCATAGGGGAGGGTCACATGACCCTATCTGCATATCCATTAAAAAAAAATTGGAAAAATTTTACAAAGAGTGAAAATATAAAGAAAATATGAAAAAATCTTACACATGACTTGAGTCTTTCTAAAATAAAAAAAAAAACCTACCAAATTCATTGTTGTGAATTCTTTTATGTTTATGGCCTTTGTAAAGTCATATTCTTTGATAATCTGAAGAAAAATATATTTTAGAAAGTATGTGGAAGTTTCTGCATTCCCTAACCTGGCAATACTTCAGATCTTTCTTCAAACAATTTCGTTTGGACCATTTTACACGGTTTGGTACAGAATGAAAATTTGAAAAGAAAATAGAAAGAGAAATGGTTTTAAAAACGATTTTTAAAAGATTAGACTTAGTATATTCTTTTAAAAAGAGAAAAACCACCCTGGTGCATTTTATCCTTTCTATTATTCAGTGGTTTGTGAAGCTCATTGAAAGTCACCTGGGCCTTATCTATATAGAGCACATCCATGATCATGCCCCATGTCCTATTGCCGTGTTATTTCAGTAACAAAGGTAATTCATATCTATCAATATGACAATTAACAACATTTCCATGTCATTTAGGCATTTGTCCATTTCATGTTAATTAGACATCCTGTTATCCCGGAGCTGTTATCCCTCCAATGGCGGGTCCATATTTTCTTTTGACGTATATTATACCGTCTTCAAAGCATGTTTCTGTGATATCTGACGGGTGCTTAGGTAGGGTCTTAAGCGATGACAGACTGCCAAGACCAATAATAATGTATCATCGCTGACACAACTGACTTACTTACTTGCCACATGACAGACCAATCTACCCCATCAATCATCTGAGGAAAGTCTCCTGCATCAAAAAAAGATCACAGAAAAGTATACACTATAAACACTATGCAGGGCTATAGAGTTGATGCCAATATTTCTCTAGTTTGTGTATTGTATAGGCCTATGTCAATGCTGCCCTTCGAAACAATAACCTTTAAAACGATGAGAGCTTATGGTGGGAGACTGGGGAGATTGGGGTGGCATTCCTGCATGTTATCTATATCTTGACAATCAGACATTTACCCTGAAATGTCCCTCCAAGGGATGTGTGTAGTTCTGTTATCCACTCACTGTCTTCTGCCTGGATATCCCTCATAATGGAGGGATCAGCCTACAGGGGTTCCATCACTCTCCATGCAGATCACCCGATGACATTTTTCATACAATATCTACCTATCCCTGAAATCCGTGCCTAGAGAATGTATGCAGCCAGATGGCGCCAGTTTTCAATGGGGGGCATCACTGTCTGTCAGTACTGGTCTAACTGGTTATTTTGTGTGATCTGTGGTAAAAGTATATGGATCTAATGTTAACTTCCCCCTGTCTTTCTCTCTGTTCATTCACAGAGTTCTCCAATCGTCTAAGCCTTTACCATTTTGATTCTGAAGGTATAAAATAGCATACAACCCCTCAATAATAGGAATCAATCGTCTTCTTCAGAGGTGGTAAGTGAAACAGATGGATAATGGAGGGATCACCAAAAACATAATAGGCATAGAGAGATAAAGAATAATGGAGAATGTATTAATGTGATTTGGGCTAACAGCCCCACCCCCCCCCCCTACCAAATACACTAGTGACGGATGTATCCACATAGAACTGATATCACACGTCCACACATAGAGGAAATTAGACCCAGGAGATTCGGCCTCCTGTGTGTAATCCCGGCTTCTAGACCCCTCTCAGACAACAGGCTGTGTGGTGGTGACTCCACGACCACGTCTGGCAATCTCGGGCTTTTTAGGAATAGTACCAATGTCGTGCAGTAGATGGTACTGCACTGTATCTTGTAATATTGGGAGGCAATTGAGGTCGAGGGCATTCGTCCCACGCTCAGGTTTAACATGAAGACTAGCAGTTTACCTTTGACTCATGCCTTTTTTTTAATTACCGGTACATATTTTATGCACACTTGCATTATTATACTAACCCTTATATAAATAGAAATGCACGTCCATCAGCCAGCCAGAAAAGTCAGTGTTCTGTTGTCAATATGACGCTGTCCGTAGAATTACTTGCTTCATTTGTGTACAACAGTTTAAATTCTTTACTGATGTTGCTTCCACAGTGACCCCAAATATACATCAATACACCACAAGTACTCGCCTTCGAAAAATCAATCAGTAAAAGTATCGTTTGGTCCAAAGAAATTCTACTTAAAGGACCATAATACTAGTACTAGACACAGTTTGGTCTGTGTAAATTGCATTAAATAAGTATCAGAGATGGATATTCAGGCCACTAGTAACCCTGAGTGGATACAGGGTTAAATACTTCCTGTTTATCAGAGCAAAAACAGTATAATGATAACATATGTGTACATACACCTATATCATATTCCTACAGGTAGAGATTACCTCATGAATTAAATAACCATTAGACCTTCTATGGTGACACTAAATCTAAATCGCGCAGCTAGGCTAATATTCATATATGTCTAGCTGAAATTAATGATCAATACATCTGTGGTGAATCTGAATAAGGGAAACATTCCAGAGTGCCGACGTCCTGCTTGGAATCATATATTTATGGGATGCGGTCAGTTTCAGACGTGTGGATGGTTCTAGGGGAGATCGGCAATGATGATAGCAACTGAACCAACTCCATCACCAGCAAGCACTTCGTCATATTTAATGATGTAGGCAATATATGGAAGAAGAATTAGCAAAACATCATGAAAAAAAAAAAGAATCATCAGTCACTTATCTTCACCCAAGGGATGTTCTGGGCCATCCAACACTGCGCAGTAATCCCTACTGGCCAACCTCACGAACCTCTACCACTGCATACTTTTTACTCCCCGACCCCTGCGTTCCCGAGGGATCCTCGTGTCCATAGGGGGGCCAGCATGACCCTTAGGGTGTTTTTACCCCCCTACGGAGATGCCGCTGGTTACCAACCAACCCTTCATCCCGGTCACCAAGGCCCTGGAGGCACCCGCCCATCCATCACCAGCTTCTGCTGGGACCCGCGAGGTGGCGCGACGAGCACACGCTGGGTCCGTTGATCATGTATCTCATTGGTCGTATGGCAGGGCTTTGGGGCCGAGCTAGAGGGATCACTTCTATCAGACAAGGGGATTAGGATGGGGCTGAGGCTATTGGCTATAATAAAGAGTGTTAAATATTGAAAGTGGTTTATATAGGGTATATTGCAAGTGCACTTTTATGAAAAAGCAATCTAGATAGTGTGTCGGTGGGAACGACCTAGCATCAATCATGGATGGTGGTAGACCATATATGTGGCCATTGGGATAGCCATAGGGGCTGCAAGGAGTATGCAAGGGCCCGAACTGGATCGCTAGAAATGAAGTAGGGGTTGAGGCTATATATAGTACAGGGTAGGTCACTCTTGGAGTCGCCATACTGGTACAGACTGCTTGACAGTAGGCTCAAAGCAGACATAGAACATTGCAGTCACAGTGCAAACCCTATGGGCTCAAAGCAGACATGGAACTACAGTGACTGACACTGTCCTAGCCTTCTCTCCACAACCTATGCATGGAGAATGACTCAAGTTGGTGCGTGTGGGAGTATGTGAACGCATATTTGTCTTTTCTAATGACTTAAATGTTACTCCCCAAGGGGCTTTTTAAGGTGGGTCGCTACCATGGAGTCAAAAATCCTAGATTTTCTTCATTTTTCTCCTAGAGGTACAAAAAATCATCTAGAATAAGAATATGAAAAGAAAAATAGGGGGTCCCAAGCTACTTTTTTTCTACAAATTTTTGAAAAATAAAAGTATTTTAATCTTCACCTAGAAATTAGAGAAAATGTGTCTCAGGTTTGAGAATTTTTTTCTGTCATAAATATTTAATACAGAGATATGAAACCTCACATGGTAAACGATCTGATATGCTTATTTATTAAGAATTTTTGATTTTTAACTCCACATCATGGCATTCTGGGTAAATCTCTCATTTTTTGGAAAAGAGAGGGGTAAATTTTCTATTGTTTTATAACAAAAACAAATAGAATTCATATTTTCAACCACTAGATTTTTCTTACACTTCTTCAGGATATTGTTCAGATAATTGGCCTTTCAATAAGAATAACTTTGATATAGGTCCCATGCATTATTTTATAGTTTTGGCCATTTGAATTAAAAAAGTATTGAAAAAAATAACAAAAATCCTTATTCAAAGCATTGCATGATGGGTAAAATATGCAAATCCTTGTCATTAGGCTGCTTCATTATATGCTCTTGGTCACTGTGAAGAGCCTACCACTTCTAGGGCATTGTCTTGGTAATGTAAGTGCTATAATTCTAAGGTTCAAAAGAATGTTAGGGAATCATGAGAAAAATCTAGATTCAAATGTCCCAAAATTTCAAAGTGTCATAGAATAGACAATTTTGATCGAAACCATTCAAATATTTTTGTGAACATTGAGGGTTTGATTCTGATGAATATAACCTACATGTGCAGGGACCTACCCAGTAGGCTCAAATTCAATAGTAGCAACCCACCTTAAACATGAGTATCGCCAATGAATTGAGCCCCAGTAGATATAAATCTGGCCGCTCCTTAGACATAATATAGTCATTGGCCTTGGAAGAAATACCAATGCCATGACATCTGCTTAGTCAAGAAGACAGCAATAAGCATGAACACTATAAATAGCATGAATTTAGAAGGTCACTCTTTGGCAGTCAAGCATGATTTCAGTCTTGAGTATCACAAGTATTATAGGTGGTATGCAGAAAGTGATTTTTCACAACCTTGGGGGGGGGGGTATCAACACGTACCTGCGTGAGGCTTGTTGGCCCGCTAGAATGTGGCTTTTCATCAGACAACCATAAGTATGGTAAGTAGTATGTAGAATGTGGCTTTTCGATTGGCGATCACAGTCATGGGCATTGTAAGTAGTATATGAAATGGGGCTTTTCAGTAGGCACCCACATGCATATCGTGTAAGCAATATACGCAGTGTCCCTTTCTTCAGATAAGGAAGTATATGTAGTATACAGATGTGGCTTTTCACCAGGCAGTCATAAAATGAACATTGTAAGCGCAAACACAGAAAGTGGCATTTTACAATTCCACCATAGGCAAGGATACCACGTGGCCTAGAATAGGTTACGTACCCAACATGACCTTGTTCGTGTATCAACGTGGCTTTTTTGTTATTTTTTTCAATACTTTTTTAATTCAAATGGCCAAAACTATAAAATAATGCATGGGACCTATATCAAAGTTATTCTTATTGAAAGGCCAATTATCTGAACAATATCCTGAAGAAGTTTAAGAAAAATATACGGAAATAAGCATTTCAACAAGACAAATCTAGACAAGAGTAAAAAAAAAACCAAAGAGATCACAAACATACTATTATTAGTCGTAGCATGGGTAATACATACTTCCAGCATGTGTTAGTTAATGCCTACAATCTTGTTAGAAATCAGATAGACACCTCCTCCACGAATATATAAGAGGAGGAGGCGGCAGTCGGGGTCTCAGTAGCTGCAGCGACAGCGACTACAGCAGAGCTCGGCCCCGACCACAGCGGGGGAGCTGGTGTCGGCCTCACCCATAGCCCTGCCTTCAGCACGCTGTCAGCTCCTACTGGAGAACTACACACCCTGGAGGAGGGCAACAACGTGCTGGATCCTAGTGCAGGGAGGAGCGCTGGAGGACAACACTACTCTCAGTGCTACTGGCCCATATGAACCAGAGTGATACGATCATATTGCAGATCTGCTGGAGGGACATAAGGAAGAGGTTTTCCAGCCCATTTACACCCTTCTGCATCTGGACCAGACCCAGGAGGACGTCAAATCGCCCACAGCCCTAGTCCTCCAGTGAGTGCCAATTACGATCTGTGCTTCCCTGCCTTGTCCAGATCACACAGGCTTAATGTTCTGAAGGGGAACCCAGAGCAGTCCTAACCCCTCTTTACCACCAGTTACCCTGAATCCAAGTGGCAACAGAGTACCAATCCCTCTACTACTACCCATACTACTAGCACCAGGAGGTGTTCCCACTCCAGGCGGCCGCCCAATCCGCCAGCACGCACGGCAGGGTCTCCTCATGTTGGTGGACCAGAAGACAGATCGGCGGGCAGGCACGTGCCTCGTGTAATACCCACACATCAAAGGGAGACAGTCTGTGTAGGACAGGCACGTCCCCACTGCTACCCCTTCCCCCTACTAACATACCACCTACTAACATACACACTGCTCCTCCAGGGACGTGAAGACCAGGAGACAGGCAGCAAGGACATCACTTTTACTACCCCCAGGATGTGGCGATCCTACAATACGACCACTAATGGCACTACCACAACCACCGACCATAGCAAAACCACCATAAAAAGGCCGAGTATGACACGTCCTCAGGGAAGCAGACTCTATGACAGACTTCTCCTCCTGGTCATGGTGTTTCTCTTCGGCTGCCATGGAGGGGCACAGGGCACGGAGAAATCCAAAACCAAATCCCACAAGTACGCTGAGCCGGCTGAGCTACCGATCAAAATGTAAGTAGATCTATTCCAAAATCTCATTCAAGATTCATTTTGGACCTCCCCCACCTATTTTCAGTTAGCAAAGCATGAACACTTGTTCTCACTCCAATATCTCTACAGCATTTATAGAGGGTGGTGGTAAGAGTTGGTGGCCGGCCATGGACCCCCAGGGCATGCCCAGTTTCTATGTGAATAGAATATTGATAGATTTATCCTCATGCGCCGGTTATTATGGGTTAGTGGGATGTGAGAGGTGGTGCATATTGCCCCTGTCTGTCTACAGGGGGGTGGCTAGGATACCAAGGGAAGGCCGATAATATACTCCAGTGAGCAACTGGCCGGAGCAGCGGAAGGCGCCCCCGAGATCTCATTACCCGCCACCCTAGTTGTACATAACACCCGGGGCGGTCCTGGGTCTCAGTCGGTCCTTGCAGACTCTACAAGACAGCCCAGAGCTGCAGCAACTACTAACCCATGGCCATTCACCCCTATTCTACTGCATACCTAAGATTGTAATGTTTATGCATAAGTTTCTTCTTGATATCATTTTGCATGATATAATACATGTGCATTCTTTGCATGAGCAGTTCCCCATGTATGGGCAGATTCAAGCAGCTCCTAGCAAACTGAAAGCAATCGAGGCAATCCCTACAGCAGTGTATTAGATTTATACCCACAGCCCCTCGCCGACACCTGCTGTTTTATGAAGCATAAAGTAAGCCTGAGCAGCCTCTGAAAGACCCATGAGCCGCTCAGGGAGCCGATTCAAAGTGCCACGAGCAGATGTGAGCAAGCACTGGCTGCTGGGGGCTACCTGAAGGATGGTCGATGCTCTGGTCAGATCCAATCTGCAGTATGGGTGCACGGAGAGGGCTTGGGGCAGGAGGGCAGGCGGCGGTCATCAGTTAAACACCTCCAGTCAATGTCCACACCTCGGTCCCCCCATGTGCCCTGTAATAACACTAACAGACCCCTCTAGCCGAACTAACCGTGTATACCCACGTCACCTACACCCCCAGGCCTATTCCAGGGTGGGCAACAGAGTAAGAATCATACGCACCCTCCCCTATCCTACATGTAGCAGAGGTGTGGTTATTTAACATCGAACCTAGTACCCCACCCCATAATGTAGGACCGGCATGGCAGAGACAATGGGCGTGAGTAATTAATGGGCTGGGGTTAGCAGGACTCTAGCCTGGAGGGATATGCATAGTAACACCCCCTGGGCCATCTCCCAGTGATCTACTGGCATACAGGGGCCTCTTTGTGATCTCTTAATAATACAGCAGGTGTCCTATGTAAAGGGGATATATGGGACAAGGTCGTTAATACACATTTGTCCATGTATTATATGAATAGACACCATATATGAGGGTTAAGCTATATGTTACATAATGCACAATCCTCTCTATACCATAATTTAGATTAACTATAGGAAGTAAGGAGAAACTACTTATTTCATGGTGAATATGATGACCCCAAGCTGTGATAATACTACCTCTTTATTCACTGCCAGTTGTAGTGTCCTGAATGATCAAAAAGCTTTGATAAAATCATTTCTCATATCAACTAAATTTTCAGCATCTCCGACTGAAACAGCATAAATTCAAAGGCTCACTCAAATTACCATGAATAATTCTCATGAATATTTATCTTTAATTATGGTGAAGCTGATCAGAAATTAGAGAAGGGCACATCCTATAGCATTCCATATACAGCAGCATCATGTAGGAACCTTTTTACTGGGGGTTCCAGGCTCTCATCCCCATTTTCCTAAGCCATTTTTCAATTGCCTCCCCATCTGACACTGTTGCCTTAAATAAGGTGTGCCTGTTGAGACGTCGTCAGTCAGGGAGGATGGCAGCTTCTTGTAAGGAGGGGTTGACAGGAGGATGTTTGTGTGTATGGGGGGGGGTGTATTGTAAATGGGCACGTTATGGAGGATGGCGCCTGCTTATATCTACCCTGGAGATACCACTGCTCCTGGGGCACCTTCAGAAGGTATAGAAGACCTTGTCATCTGGACCCTGCAGAGGATCCCTGGTAGGGGAGGTAAGATTCCTATCAGGCGTACACCAATGTTTGACGGAGATGATGTTTAATGGAAATGAAGGGTAGGTTTGTGGGGTGGAGTGGAGTAGGGTGGTGTGGGAGGGGGCTTGATTCTGCCGAATCTAATAACCATCCCCCAGTGTCCTTTTGGGATGCGCCTAGCCGCCGTCCGCACCATCAGTGCTACATGTCCTTTAGGGGCAAGGGTATCTTCCCTCGCTACAGTGGATAGGTTTGCAGGTTGTCAAGCCAAAGGCTGTGTAAAAAGAATCTGAAACACCATTACAAAGTATGTATGCACCATAGATTTGGACAATGCTATGAAATGACTTACTTCATCAAGTACCGGGTATTTATCAAACCATACATGATGCCAAAGGCTGAATCAACTGCCATGTGTTTTAGCATAATGATCCATGTATATTCTATCGGTGACTCCAGGCTTCTATCATTTAGACACCACACAGATATTGCCTATCAAGTAGGTTCATATAAATAGCTGCTGCATTTATAGTGGTCAATACATTACTGAACGTGCCAGTCTCATACCTCATGACTTGGAGATCTAAAACCATCAGATGCTCAAAGCTCTAGTCTATGTTTAACCCTATCTGGATAGCCATGGTATCAAATATAATATATGTACTTCCTAGTTGAAGATACCTCGGTAGATGAGTTCTTTACTTATCGCCTCCTCCATATTGGATGATAAATTACGAAAAGGGTCATTATGAGGCTATCTTGCTAAACCAAAAGGTAATTAATCCTGTTAATGATGCAATTCCGCCTTTTGTAGTTTGACCCTTTCCATCATTATGGGGTTTCTGTTGTAGAGAAGCTATGTCACACGGGGTAGGCCTGCACTACAAAACAGTGTTTATGAGATTAAACACTAGTGTTTAGAACTTGAACAGTCTTGTTGTAAAAACACTTATTTTTCTAAATGCTTCTTTAGTGCTAAACACGTTCAAGTTTAAACGTGTTTAACCAAGAAGTTTTTAACCGTTAAACGTGTTTGAAAGCTTGTGCTGAGAAATTTGGTGTGTCTTTTTAAACCTTTAAACCTTTTTTGCAGTGTACGTATAGCTAACTGATGCATTAAAGTTATAGAAGTTGAGTGGTAGATTGGATGAGAAGACCGTGGCCTACACTAGACCATGTTACATTGATGGCAATCTATTCCAAATAGAAATATAAAGGTCTATACGAATATTCAGAAGGTCATATAAATAACAAGACACGGCAATATGTAGATCTTTTTTTAAAAAGCAAATACAACATAAGGTGTTTTTCGATTTGACAATTGCTCTGGAGAGTCTTGCCAAAAGAAAAAACGAGGAAGAACCTGCTAAAAACTTTCAGAGAGCGCTGATTTGCAAAGAATGGTCTAACTCGTTTTCATTGTATTGCCATATAATCCCTCTATCACGAGACTCCATTAGAGCTTGCATACACTCTTTGAAGAGCAAGCATCCATGCACGTTTTCACTTTTGATATGACGAGAATACTTTGGCTATATGAAAACGTGCACGTTTTACTTTTTTGGTTCACGTTTCATTTTCGGCAAGACCCTCCTGAACTGAAGCCGATATTAATAGCAAACGTGTGGTTTGCAATAACTATTAACTACAAAATATCCACATGGCTCGGCTTTCCCAGTCGTCCTGTTCTCTCCACCCTTTACATCCACCACCACCAGCATACTGCTCTCTCCCTCCTCCCTGTCTCCGGTCGGCAGCCAAACGGATGCAGGCCTAGGCCGAGCTGGTATTCACTCACACATGAAAAGAATAACCCACACTCACCGACGGAGATTTCAAATGGCGCCGGGGCGGCTGGCGAGAGCCCCCTTTTATCCTCCACGTTTGGTCTTGGACAGTGCCAGGGTCCTGAGAGCATGTTTAATGCGAGCAGGCCCGAGGGGACCGGGAGGACCCCTGCTTTTAGCGCGTTCCTTTGAAGACTGACACTGGCCAAACAGACGGAGGAAGAACGTCACAAAGGTACGTCTGTGCCGGTGCAGACGACTTTGAGCACTGTCTGCTTCCGCTTCTGCTGGTACCCGCTACGTTTGGCGGGGTAGGGAATTCGCTTGCCAGCGCGCTTGGGTACCAGCGCGGGCATCGATCCCAAAAGACAAACTCCCTCTGATCTTAATTCTCTCTTTTTGGCGGCTGCTGTGCCCTATTCCTCGTTGCTTCTACTCCCGTTGGAGATAAGGATCTTGAAGCCCTCTTCTTTTCCGATCGTCTTAATTGAAATCCAAGCCATTCAACAGGATTACTGCGCTGACCTGTGGAGGCAGATAATGAGGCGTTATGAAAAGCCTCCCCTCATGCTCTACTGAACTACAAAGTATGAACAAATCCAATTCCCCTTATATAAACTGGCTTTTATAGTATGTATGTAGCCTTGTCAAATGTTGATACATTCGATTCTATTGCCGATTTTAGAAATACTTCCAGCCCGGAATATAGCAATGACAACTGAGGTAAAGGGGAGTATTTATCAACTCAGAAACCTAGCTAACTAGTTCCTTCATCTCGAATTCAATATTCCATTTCATCCTTTTACCCCTCACCCCCAACCCTTCTCTGTTCCTCCAATACTCTATAGTTGCTGTCCCTGCACACAGCTAGGCCCGCTCACTCCATGTAGTAGTTGTTTTTTTCCTGATGTCTATTGATTATTATGGATCACTACCATCGGACATTATCGTGTGTCATGACAACCCAACCCGCCCCTTACCCACCCCTCCATCTCCCCATCTAGCGGGGCCGATTCTCTATAGACCAATTTCCCTTTCCCATTTGTGTACCCAAAGGCAAGGCACTTCAGAAACGGATGCAGTAAGGGAATCTTGTTGCTCTTCGATGGAAAACTCCAAAAAGGCTTCTGTTGCCTGCCCAAGGGTTGTCAAATTCATCACTGTATAATAGAAACATTGCATCACCATTATAATAGCTTTAGTAGACAGTGCCTCCACTTACAGAGCACAAACCGTATACCTCAGTGAGCAATACAGGGCTTTGGTTCCTGTATGCGCTTTATGATGGTACCACATGCGGAAATTGGATATGGAGAGTGATCTGTGTGACCGAGATTGGGACATGGCCCTAGATAAAGTCCTCCAGGGGTATCTGTAATCAGGTAGGCGGTAAGAGGGGGTTTAACTGCCAACCCCGACCCAACAGAGGAGGTGTACTGACCTCATCTGTGTCTGTCTCCCCCTGAACATCGCCCATAGGCCGATTGTAATAGATGGTTACCACTATGTAGAGAAGGTCATGGGATGATTCTCGCGAGGAGGGTGTGTGTGAGAAGGGTGATAATTGGAGTATTACCATTGTGCGATTATATAGAATCCTGGTGATCGTTCATAAATCACAAAATAAAAAAGAGTGTTGCTTCCCAAATGAACTGATGTGGACTCATATTGACTTTTAGTAGGTCAATGATTATTATTAAAATATATATCACAAAAGTGTTCTTAGAAAAAAAAGTTTTTTTAATGTGGCCTAGGCTGAGAACCGAGGAGGAAATATTTTACAAATGGCGCCTCCACCAGTGAATAGTGACAGCGTTGCTTCTGTAAAGTTCCTACCATGGAATCGAGGCCATTACCATGATTACTGGTGTCCAGGCTTCGATTCCAGATTATGGGAACCAGTCGTCCAAGATGGCACTGCTAAACAATATGTCCTTCCCCGGCCTTTATGGCACACTGGGTCAGGATTTGCACCAGGGTTCATATGGATGGTCCAACACGTCCTTTTCAAACGTCCAGAATTTAGCTCCCTGGTTTGTATTCCGACCTAGCGGGATACATTATTGACCAATGAGAAAATTCATTTCATTCAGTGCAGACTTTTAAGGGTGCATTACATAACACCTGGTATCCATCATGCTGGCTGTTATCAGTCCTTATCTTGCAAGGTACCAGTTCAAGCAGTGGTCAGCCCACTAAGGATCCCGTTAACTGGGAATAGTTCTGAATCCACGTGAGTCTAGATAATCCTAGCATTTACAGGTTTTGTCGCTATCTATATCTCTCCTCTTATCATCCACCATTCCTACACTCTACTCTAAACCACAGCTGCCATCACACACCAACATAGCCCTGTCATGCCTCTGGTATCAGCACAGGTCAGACACCAGTCCTCACCCTGTTGGCAGGTGGAAGGGTAGCAGATTAGGGTATAGGGGTGGAGGGGGTATCTGCCTGAGATGTCCTGATACCACAATCCGGCCCACTCCCCCTACTTCCAGCACCATGGTAAAAGCCAGGCCGTCTATTGCCTGCCAAACCGCTGTCATGTTGCCACCATTGTTGTCCCCTTATCAGGCCCCAAATATCCCCCACCCCATTAAACAAGATCTCGAGAATTTCCAGAGTCCCGACTTGCGAATACAACAAGAATATCGAAAAGTTTTTTTCCCACGCTCACTCGACTGAGACTGAGTTTAGACCCCCTCTCTCTTCAAAAAGAGCAGGAAAAGAAAAATTGTTGTTACGAATATCGAAAGTGATATTTCCCGGAAATTTGGACACGCCATATCATCTTACACTCAAGAAAATTCTCGAGTCTAGATCTGAAGAATTTCTCAGGAATTTCTCTGGAAAGACTCGGAATATTCCCAGGAAAGACTCAGGACATTCCCAGAAACTGGACATGTCTTTTTTCTCGAGTATAAGATGTTCTAGTGTGTCCAAATTTCCAGGGAAAATCACGTTCTCCTTGCCCAAGTTGTGAACGTTTCCAACTCAAGTCCTGTTCAGTGGGACACGACTCGCCTAGCAGGGTTTGGTGGGTACAGACAGAGTGGAGGTAGGGTCATAACTGGTTCTACAAAGACATTCACAGCCCTGGAGGATTTCATACATCAGGTGTAACGGCTGATGACCGGGACCTAACGTTGTTTTAACGACACGTGGCTGTTGCCCATTACACTCCAGCTGCTAAACCGAAATGGCGATGGGATATCCTGCTTGCGTACAGTTAGAGTGAAATCTTTGTAATAAATATCAGTTCCAGGAAATCTGGACAGGTGGGAAATGTCTATAGGCCCATATGCACATCATATTCATGTATTTGTAGCAGTCGACACCTTTGTCATTTTCATGGCTGCGGTCCGCCAGCAGTGTAGGTTCAACTTCCTATACTACTCACCAGTTGAAATACTGCAAGAGGAGGCGATTAGGTTGCATTGTATCCCAGGTTACATTGTATCCCGGTTATGTATATCTATCAGCAGGACATCACCTGCGTGATTAACTGTTCTTTATTTGGACCTCTCACTGGCATCGGTGAAATCCAATACTTATCGTTGTACACTGTATTCATCCATGAAAGTACGTCCATTATATGAATAAGCTTTAGTGTGGGTCTTACAGGCGTAGGTGAGGATGAACAGTCATCTTTGCTCAGGTGATAACAAATTTTTGAGTCTTTGAGACCATGCAATATACTAGCATGTTATTTCTGTATAGTCTGCCATCACAGAGTTACATACACCTCGGAATCTCTCTTGATTCCATACCTAATAAATCTCTGTATACATGTATATATGTAGGCCTAAGCTGTAAATGAAGAGGACATTTGAGCAGCTCAACGAGCAGCTCAAGTCACTATATTAAATGCTGCAGAGGTACTTCAGTGTAGACCGAGTCTTGTACCACACCCCATTATAGACTCAGTCAGTGGTCGCATTCTGTGCCGCTGTGCCATTTGCTCTTGACATACAATGCTCTTTACCATGGTGCCCATACCATTGCATACGTTTAACCTTGCCATAGGCCCTAACACATGGGTCAATATGCAGACAGAGGCCGCAGTTGGTGGAACTTTAAGGTATTCTATGTACTCCACCCTCAACGACCGTTCCAATAAATAAGAGCAAGGTCATGCCAGGGCTAGTTCTTCCCAGCCTCACCCTAGCCCCCCTCCCTCCCTCTCTCTCTCTCTCTCTCTCTCTCTCTCTCTCTCTCTCTCTCTCTCTCTCCAGAACACTGCGTCCACATACATCTGTCACGCGAGGGGAGGTCCAGAAGCCACACCGGAAGTCGAGCGGCTCATTTCCGGCAAAGACCGACTGCGTGCGCATGTTTGCCCATGTGTGACCCCATGAATTGTTACCAACTTAACCTAAATGTTTCGGTGGCTGTAGGGTGTGGGCCTAGGGATAAGAGGTGTGTGAGGAGGGAGTGAGGGAGGCTCTGACCCGCCCTAGAGAGCACGTCGACGGACGGTAGGAGATGGATGGGCACGGACAAAGGGGAGCAGCTCAGGCCGTGTAGGAGAGCAGCTCGGGAGCAGGTTGCGTTATGTAGGCCGGCGGCGAGCAGCGGCCTAACAAACACATCAGTCAGGCGTCAGAGCAGCTCACCTCCACCAATTCACACTCATACACCAGCCCTCAGTAACTACCCCAAACCAGCCAGGTCCTTACATCATTGTTTGCTCTCTAGTGGAATATTTACATATTTATTTCTGCAGATACCTTTCCATATTCTTGCAGATATTCATTCATAAATGCTAACTGGACTCTGACTCATGCATGGAGTAGGCAGTATATATGCAGAGGCACAAAATCACCAGCACTGGGGGAGAGGTTAGGGGGCAGTGGCAAAGGGCCCGACAGATTGTCCACATCCTTCCGGCTTTATACCACGGACTATGGTCAGAATTGAGGGGGTTTACACGCATTGATATGTTAGCTTGTTTTTAACACGGTTATGCCGTGGATTTCCTTTCTCTCCCCAATCCGCGGCTGAGTAGGGCTAACTGGACATATTCTTGGAACTTCGGGGAACCAGTTGAAACGACAAATGTTGCCATTTTGGGAGGCATGATCCGATTACTCTGCAGGCTACGGCGTTTACACACAACCCAAATACGTTTCAGTTTGACCTTTTTTCCTCCCTCGTCCTAATGTCCTCTTTACTCGCCTACTTATCAGCTACGACTCTTCCCACTTCTACTGCTCCTTTCATCCCGCTGCTTCTGCCTTGCCCTCCTGTTTTCATCAGCTTTTGCCCCAACTCTCATCTCTGCTACTGATCGAGCTCCGCTCCTGTCCTTCAGCCATGTTGTTTATCAGATCCTGCCCCACCCACCATCTTTTCTATTTATCAGACCATGCTCTTATCCTCCCTTCATCTTTGTCATTCACCAGATTCTGCGCCTGTCCTCCTTCCGTCTTTGCTAGTAATCATATTCTGATCCTGTCCTCCCTTCATCCTTGTAATTTACTATATCATTCTCCTGTCCTCCTTTCATCTTTGCTTTATATTAGATTACGCTCGTGTCCTCCCCTCATAATTGTTATTAATTAGATTCTGCTCTTTCCATCTTTGCTATTTACCCTCTGCTCAGAATTGTCCTCCCTTCATCCTTGCATTCTCAGCCTCTGCTTCCCACTTCATCCCTAGCTCTCATAATTTGACATAGGGCAGTAAGCATCAGGGCGCCTGGGTTGGGGAATTATACAGCTACACCAAGGACTTATACCACTTAGCTCATATTGCCCGGGCCTCTACCCCACCCTGGTCGCAGCCCTCCTATCCCTACCCCGGCATACATAACAGTAATATCATTTGCTCGGCGGAATAATGGCTTTGATGCAAACCAGCGGCCTATGACAGAGCCCCTTAAGTGGATATAGACTTCCTCTGCCGATTTGCCAACCACGTCCATCTCTCGGATGCAAATCCAGTTCTGGGCAAATGCCTAGTGGTAGGGCTTCTGATTGGGGAGTTTCGATTATGCCATTGCCGTATGAGATTGACGGCAATGCTTATTCCTCTGTGACATCACTGTTGGTGGAGCCACCCTGGAGGCGGCCTCCAGGACTGTGTATGTATGGTTAACAGTGTAGCTGGAGTACAGACAGAGTGTACATTTACTCAATGTATGCAGCAGGAAGGAGGGGATGGACAGGGGCTTAGTGGCTGCTCTGACCTTCAACCCTCATACATAGTTCAATCACACCCGGCTTACAACTCTTCACTAGAATCTGCTGATCTCGCAGACTATCCCCCCTCCTTTATTACATCACTAGTCAGGTGCTCAGGAAGCGGCGTATATATATATATATATATATATATATATATATATATATATATATATATATATATATATATATATGACCTATACACATCCAGGCACATTCATAAGCACCCCAAATCACACCGCAAATAGTTATCGGCATAGCTGCACTGTACGGTGTGCACATCTATAAATGCCTTTATTTCCTTTCCTATAATAATACATAGAACATACCATATACCTTTCTAAAATATCTTTCATATTTTAAACATTCATAACTAATACCAACCTCCTCTACTGTAAAGGCATGCAGTACTACCATCGTATACCTATGTTTCCAGCTATAAGACGCCACCGACTGATCTGATAAGCCTGCACACCCACCAACACCATCTCCTCCTAGTTCCCCTCAGCCATTAGGGCCTTTCTCCACTAGGCGACTATTAGCCACAACGACCCTCGGTACCGTATGTCAGTATGTGAGTGGGGGTGGAGTACCTCTACAGTAGACCTCTCTGTACCGAAATCGGTACCAAATCGTCTGAAAAAAAAAATCAAACATGTCAGTCTTTCAAGGTGGATATCGTGACGTGCATCGGTCACGATCATCGGATAGTGGAGACAGGCCCTTACCCACGTGCCCAATATGCACTACCACCTGAGGACTGCCTAGAGTAGCCTAGACATAGAGAGCTGCGACTACCTCGTCACCTGACACCTCCAGCACAGCCAGCCCGGGGCCTTTGACAGGGTGACGTAGTGCAGACATTCAGGGGCTGTTGGGGATGGTGGGGCACTGACGTAGTATACAGATATAGCCACTTCCCCTGCAGCTTGTTATTGTATCTCTCTATGGTTCCTGGAAGCCAGCCTTCCTACTGCAGCATTATACCCACTGGAGCGTGTTGCTCCTATGGTAAAAAGAGCTGTCAGTAGGTACCCTCTTTTCAAAAGAAGTCACGCTCTGCTTCACCATTCAACTTACACTCACCACATTAGTCTGAAAAGTCACCTGCCTTGTTTAAATCAGAGAGAGCTGCACTATCAGGTACCTACTCATGTCACACACTCCAAAGAATATTATATACTGACTGACTTCTCCCAACTAGATACCTACTCAAATCCTCCTTTTTTAGCACCGTACTTGAATGACCACTTGTGGAGCGTGTTGCTCCTATGGTAAAAAGAGCTGTCAGTAGGTACCCTCTTTTCAAAAGAAGTCACGCTCTGCTTCACCATTCAACTTGCACTAACCACATTAGTCTGAAAAGTCACCTGCCTTTTTTAAAACAGAGAGAGCTGCACTACCAGGTACCTACTCATGTCACACACTCTATAGTATATTAAACTGATTGACTTCTCCCAACTAGGTACCTACTCAAATCCCCCTTTTTTAGCACCATACTTGAATGAACACTTGTGAGCCAGCAAGCTTAATGTACCAAGGGGGATTAGTACCAATTTTGACCACCAGGGGGACACCACTAATGCTTAAAAAGGGGAAACTAAACCGAAAATTCTATTATACTAGATTTTCATGAGGATTTCAATAGTCCTAGAGGGAAATTTCCATTTTTAGTCCAAACCTTCCAAATTTGGAATGCAAATAGAACATTTTTAGGGAATTTCAGGGCATAAATCAGTGTATTTGTTGATATGTGTTGCCATGGAAACAAAATTTCCACTCAAAATAGAGGAATAAAAAAACAAACATTGACAGCCCCACTCACAGGAATGAATGTATTCAAAAAATGGTAAAAATCCTATTTCTATGTCAAATTCTATGAGAAAATGATTTTAAAGAATATGATAATTTTCCTTATTTGCATAATTATGCATACTTATACTAATCTCAAGTTATCTTGGGAAATATGCAAGTTAGAGCTTATTTGGGATAGCGTTAGGTCAGTGATCACCCAAATTCAGAGATATTTTCTTATGTAATACATCATTGAAAAGCTCATGACTTGAATTTAGAAATTGACTTTTCCCCTTGGGGGACCCTTTTGCCTTGGCTGGACACACTTGTGAGCAACAAAAAGGACAAGTTATAGCTACATTAAAAGAAAGGACTGGAAACAAGGGCATCTTTAGGCAGCTCTTCCTTTTACTATAGGAGCAACACCCTCCTGAGCAACAAAAGGGACAAGTTATAGCTACATGAAAAGAAAGGACTGGAAACGAGGGCATTTTTAGTTAGCTCCTCCTTATACTATAGGAGCAACACCCTCCCGAGTTCAGTCAGATCTTATATAGTCTCTGAAAAGGACAGTCTTGAGTTTAGCCTATAGATAACAAAAATGAAAAGAGGATGTCAATTGTTTTGTTAATGAACGATGGGTCGTGCATGAGGTGCCTCACTCTATAGGCCCACTGCCAATTGAGACATTGAATTAACTGCTAACCTTTGACAGGTACTTTAACCCAAAGTCTTTCAAATTACATATACACACAGATGTATTGTCACTCAGAGAATACATTCATCATCTTAAATCAATTTCTTACCAGAGGTCGTTGATGACTTGGCGGGGTGGCCGCGGCACCTGGCAGTCCCAGGTGGGTTGTGAGAGCTCTTTGGGATCCCAGTTTTGGGAGTCAGTCCTGAAAGGTAGTACATCAGACCTGGCATGAGAAGTTGGGCCCAGGCCATCCTGCGCGTGAAAAATTGATGCACTCTTTTTTTTTAACCTTTCTTTGTGGGCTAATGGTTTGGAATGAGTAAGGACTTTTGGAAACAAAGTTCTTTTGAAGGTCCCTTAAAGGTGTAAAGTTGCAAATTTCTAAATCTGCATGTCGTGTATACAAGCAAGATGTGAAGAAAACAATTTGACGGCATCTTTGTCTCAGACTGCATGAAAATTGTTTAATGTGCTAAAATTACCTTGGATAGTTGACATTTAGCGGACACATCAATACATATAATTTCATGAACACCTACAATCAGCGGTTTTTTTTTTCATTTTATAAAGAAGATCAAAATCTTATCGTCAATAGAACCCTTTTTGAAGAGCTATCCATTCCTTCATATTAATGAAATATATACACAAAAAAGTGTTTCTATGATTGTTGTCAGTGACTCACAATAATCATCTTCCAACATTCAAAGAAGTAGCAATGAGTAGATACAAAGACTTAATGTGTCCCATAGAAACTCTACATACATATGCCTGTCCATACAGTATGCAGAATGATCCAGCTGAGTTAACTGAGTAGATATCATATATGTCAAGGGTGAATGATTGATGGGAGTACAGTGGTCATAGAATATACACACAAACCTACTGGAAAGGTCCGCTGTACCTAGAGCCATAACAGTATGGCCAATACCCAGCACCATGCAAGAATTCTCTTTATACATATTGAATGGAAAATGAGATTCACACAAGAAGCTAAATGTAATCTTATACAGGAGGTGCAGGTAATCTATAGGTCTAACTGGGAAGTAATAAAGTTCACCAGACAGTGGAAACAGAGTTCTATGTCCCTTTATGGGAGTCCATACATCACCTGATCATGGAGCATATAATATAGAAAGTAATCTACCGTAATACTCTATTTATGAGGCGCACCTTGTTTTTAACATACATCCCAACTTTTGCCAATCCTATAAGGCACAGTTTAGGCCAACTCATGATAATTCTAGTATCGCATATAAGGCCCAGCACACCCTATGTATGCTGGCCCTAAAAGGTGTAGTAGTGTTTCATCGTCGCGTATGGGCCGCGCCTTATACGCGGGGTATTGTGGTAGTTTCGTTTTAATCAGGATGTGCGGATATAATACCAAATGTAGGGTATCATATACATGTCATACAGTGAGATATGCTGATAAGCAAACTTATACTATCTCTCTATCATAATTAGTCCCTTTATACCCCTTTCCCCAAAAAGAAACTAAATATATTTGAAATTGCCGTCCTCGTATAAAAATGTTTTCAATAAAATGGATTGAATTGTTAACATAAACATTGGGTATAACACTGACATGGGAAAATGTAACAAAGGACCACTGCATATCGCAATACCTTGCATATAAGGTGCAGTTCTTACGCGAAAATGGAGCCTGATGCGCCTTGATCAGCAAGGAACTAAACTGCATAAAATCAAGGCTAGTCTTTCCTTTCACTTAAGGTGTGCCTTATATGCAAAGTGTTCCTTATACGCGAGGTATCATGGTACCAAGACCTTACTTTTGCCAATATATTATAAAAAGGAGAAAGGGGGGGGGGGGCTGCGCCTCAAATCCTTAGTATTGGGGATTATCTCCCATTCAAAGTTGGTTCCTGTACCTCTATGATAATCTCTATACCCTGTCATCACGAGCACTCTTATTTTGTTGATGTATGTTTATATTCATATTTGGTATTCATCATGAGAACAGCTATTCCATTAAGCACCATGATTATTAGCATTGTGGTCTGGTTCTTTAAGATACCAAGAGAAGGGCCACAAACTGTTGGTAAACAGTTTGCCAAAGATGGCATGATGGGCGCCATTTCCACGAGTGCGTGTGCTGAAATGGAGTATTTTCAAAATGATCTGTCCCTAACGTAATCATAACTGCTGCGATCACGCTCTTGGGAGGCAAAATATAATTGCGTGTTATGTCAAATCCGCCCTCGTCTATTTCAAAAGGGCCACAGGGGGTCTGACAGTAGGCAGAGGAACTCACCAGACTGAGCAACTCGTTTTACAGAGGTGCTCATGCAGCTGGACTTTCCATCACAGGGAAACTCCTCGGAGAGAAAGTTTTATTTCACTATGATCTCCCATAACTAGAATGCGATTTGGTTCTGTGTCTGAATGCACCTCCAATTCAGATGGGACATTCATAAGGGCCTTTCTCCACTAGGTGACAATTCAACACAACAAACGTCGGTACTGTATGTGAGTATGTGAGAGGGAGTGGGGTACCTCTAGAGTAGACCTCTCGTTTCCCAGATCGGTACCAAATCATCTGAAAAAAATCAAACATGTCAGAATCAGAAAGTCATACCGCCTTCAATACATATCAAAGCTTTTCCAAAGCGCTGGCAGAACTCTATTGGTGAAGTCATAACATATAAGCTTCTGAAAATGTTATCAGTATAGGGCTTCACCTCAGTCCCTGCATAATGTTCCTTTAATCAAAATACCATTCACATCAAAATACCATTTACAAAGACCTTCCCGCCTGGTCGACCTTCCCATTATAGTGACCTTCTCATCACCCACAGCCTTCTGGAGCTTAATTCAAAAGATCCTGGGATCCCAACCCCAGCGATCTTAGTGTAGGCACATATCATAAGACCTGGCTGGTCTACCCTATGTAATGCAGTGGTTGCAGGCCTGTCCAGAATAGCTAGTCCTGGGATCACTTCACTATTCCACTTCTACCACTAAGATCACTGCGATCTTAGTGAAAGAAATGCATAGTGGTTTCACCAGGGTACAAGAGCACTTACAGGGAACACTCCTGATTGAAAGAGTGAATAGCCTGCTGCATACATAAAGAGGGGAGGGAGGACGTTTGCTGAGTGTCCTTGAGGGCTCTTAGGGCTACTCATGCATTAAGTGCACTGTAAGGTAAGCCTTCTCTCTCTTTGTCCTGGGGGGAGGGCACAATGCTTCTAATAGGCAAGCATAAATCATACATTCATGGGAACAACTCTTGAATACTGTATGGGGGTCAACTGCACCCTGTGCTCTTTTGTTAGCCCATATGGGGTTGGGGAACGATGGTATAAGCACTCTTGTGAAGAAGAGTGACTCCACAGCTATTCCTTTATTTTGGGACTCTTACCCCTGTGCCTAGTTAGTGTAGGAGGGCTGAGGCTAAGATCGATGTGATCTTAGTGCTGGCTAGGATATGTGAACCCAGTCAACTCTTAAGATCACTTAATAGGATAAGGCTGATTTATTCCTAAGATCGCTGGGGTCGTGATCCCAGGATCTTTTGAATTAAGCTCCTGTACTCCCCTGACTCCCTCTGTCTGAGTTAGGCCCTATTTGGAATTGCGTGTTGGCCAACAGTGCTTCCCCCTAGCGTGACGCCCTCTCCAATCACTCCCACCCACCTTCCCCTGTCTGGTCCCTGTGCCACCAGGACACTCGGCACAGGACTGATAATCCGCCTCCACTCCCACCAGAATCACGTGTGCAACTAGTTCAGCGCCAGGCTTTACAAGCCTTGCATGGCATGCCAGCCTCCCAATTTCACACACTTCTTTTTAAAGTGTAGGCCCTGAGCATGCAGCCCAGAAGCACTAAACCAAAACTCGACATTACTGTCCCCCTATATAATGAGTTACTTCTCACTCTATTTACACAGTGTACTGCCCACATTTTACATGGGTTCCCCTAAACCTCAATTCATTTAATAGGAATTCTGTCTCCACAGATAAGGATGAATTCTGGCTCCACATATAAGGATGAATGTAAGGATGAGATCTTATGTATTTTCTTCTTTCCACCTATCAGTGAATTCCATTCTACCCGCGCACGCCAACTTGAGTCAGTCTCCATGCAGAGGTTGTGGAGAGAAGGGTAGAAAAGTGTCAGTCACTGTACTTCCATGTCCATAGGGTTTGCACTGTGTCTGCAATGTTCCATGTCTGCTTTGAGCCTACTGTTAAGCAGTCTGTACCAATATGGTGGCTCCAAGTGTGATGTACCCTATACTATATAGCTTCATTCCCCTACCCGATTTCTAGATCCAGTTCTGGCCGTAGATTCTACCAGTACTCAATTAGATTTCAGGAATATCTCCTTCCAACATCTCTCTGTACCAAATTACCTCTCCGTATTGCCCTTACCTTAAAGGTATTTTTTCTCTTTTATTTAGGCCTACTGTCTATTTCCCCGCTACAAAAAAAAAGATAAATCTGTTATTTGCTTTCTTGCCATACCCGCACATTTGTCAGATACCCAGCTTCCTCTGTCTTACCCTCTCTCTCCATCTCATCCCATGTACAATTTCCAGCCCATATCCTCTTTCTCACGTCCATTTCCAACATGCATACATCTTCTGTTCAAACATTCCAGCATATGACTTATCCATATCTTCTCCGGTCGTCCCGCCACCTTCCCTGACTATCCTTATCTATACCAGTTGTGTATTTGGCCCATCTGCTATAATTGGGTACCACCGATCGATGCATATTTCTTTCATGCATATTCTCTGATTAGTATGTAACCTGCCATTTCCAGATCAAATTATATCTCAGTCTGTCAACAGATAGGCTAGATTCTATTATCACACGATTGACTCCCTTGAATATATTTCTCAACTCTTAGCGCCCACACACTTATAGTCCCTCTCCCGGCAATGCAATGTCGATTATGCTCATATAGGCAATAGCAGTGGTGTAGGAACGGGGAGCAAGGGTGCCCCCCCCCCCATATACATATGATATACAAGCCCATATAAGCCTATATAAAAGTATAGTGGGCCCCCTGCCCCATACAAATTTGCGTCCTACGCCTCTGAAAGGTGGTGTGGGGTTGACTGGGAGCAATGGATAGGGTAATTTATATTTGATGATTGCTTACATGTATATACCTAGATCTTTGCGGGCAAATAAAACAATGCAATAAATTCACATAAGGGGTATGTGTGTATATAATTAACTACCGGTATCTCACTTTGAATTCAATTCACACATGACTTTTGCGTTCATAGCTCCCATTGTGTATAGACTGAATGTTCTGAGGCCCTTCTATATAGTTATGGTGCAGGTACCTACGTAACTGTAGGCATTTTCTGCCCGCAGTTAACCACCCTGGGACGTAATAAACATCTTTTCGTAACTCACCCTATTTTCTACTGGCGCTCATTATAATAAACAATCAGGCGCAGTTATAAGTGTGTCTAGACTGATTGGCACAGGCCATTAGCGGGTTGCTATGATACGAAGCGGACGATGTGAAATGAACAGTATGGGTAATCATGGCGTCTAGACTTAGTCGTATACATCTGCCCGGTTTGACAGTGCATTCTTGTGAATTTACGTTCAGTAAGATGACCGAATGTGTACATGGACGTATACCCCTGACTGGTCCTATGTGGAGAGAAGATACAATTTACAAAATCTTAAAACATGTACACAGGTAAGGCAAAGTTGTAAGTTACTGCCTATGTCATTAACAGAAACCATCCGTCAGACACTGGGGAATGCGATGAAAAGCGCCCTCACAAACAGGCTATATTATTTTTCAAATGTCCCCTGACTTTGGTGCCCAGATCTGATTTCTATCTTTTTTCTTTCTCTCTGATAAATATAGTTGCTTTGAATATCCTATCCCATAAGGGTTCTCTGAACGTGCCTAAATAGCTTGATCAACCATTATAACCACGTTCTCCACCTCCCAATTCCCATTCCTATTTCTTTTCCACCTGCATTTCTTTTCCCCAAAGTGGAAGAAGAAATGCCAATCATTCTTTCCAAACAGAACCTTCCATGCACCATCCCATCATGTCCCCTGCTCTCATGTACCCACATTTCGCACATAGCCTGTCTGTCTCTCACTTATCCATACCCTTGCACACTATCCTCTCCCCGTCAAGTCCTCATCGCGACCTTTTCCCATTTCTCCCTCCACTTCCCTCCGCCCCAATCCACCTCGCGTTCCTGGCGCTTTCGCCCCCAATTTACTGAGAATCAATTTCTGACTGTCTGCCTAGGAAAGATGGGTGGCATGCTGGGTGGGTGAGTGTTTATTTACCCCGGCTCTATTACCAGTTCATGGGGGTAGATTGTGTATTGACGGTCTGATACAGGCCCTACAAGAGGTTTACTGGTCCACATTTTGTTAATGGCCCTTCTCAAAGTCCTTGCCTCCGCCTGGCATATATACTATTATCTGGGTGTGGAGTCCATGGAGGGCCCCCCCGCCAATGGATGTTTCTATAGACAATAAGTATAGTAGATGTTACGCAGCATTGCCAGCAATTAACAGATTGGCAGGTAGGATTCCATTCATCACTGATTGGCGGGTATTATCTGGCGTCGATGTAGAATGAGAATATGCAGCAATTAACACAAGAGCTATTTTCTGTTCCTGTTGAGACTGTCAAAGCAGAATATATTCAGCATTCAGTGTCTGAAAAGTGAAGCCCCATAGAGATCGGTAAGGTCAGATCTTCCCTCTCAGACCTTCTCACACTTTTAGATCTGCTCTCCTGGGCTATTTAATCAGACTATAGAGTATAACAATATCGACAGGCTCACAAGATGAGTGTGTATCCTTGTGAAATGTCCTTGTCTCACCTGTACTGTAGGCAATGTACTGCCACTACATACAACCTTGCTGTCATGACCCAGATTTATATGGTGCAATAAATTACATGGCGCCCACTTGGAATATGCCTGCTATAGGCCTCGTGGGACGGATCAATTTAAGAAGGCAAGGCATCTAGCAGTGCTTCGACTTTTTACTACAGAAGTTAGGCTTTTTATATTCATACATATGCAAGTGCACTGTGATATAGGGCCTGTGTACATAGAGCAGCTGCCTCTGTTTCTTTCCTCTTCAGGGTGCCTCTGACAGCGAGGGGTCCATCCAGGGAATTAATATGATGGCAGGCAATTGCAGTGCAGGCAGCTTTTCTATCAGTTTAATATTGAGTCTATGAAAGATTAATTTCATCAGTGCTTATATTTCCCTATAGAATAGAGTAAGTGCATGGAATTCTAGAATGAGGAAATAATTACTTTACAAGCCTGCAATACAGACAGGGTCGAGTTTACAATATTAAAATAAACCCCTCACAGAGAACACTTATTTCATTAAGATCTGGGTAATGAGACACTTCAAGGGCCAATGGATGTGATCAGTCACCATATTCATGAATACAAGTAGAGCTCTATAGGTGCATTAATGAACTAAATTAGTCTTAAGATCTAGAGGCAAATGGTTATATTCATGGATAACACGACCAATTACGAAACATAACTACAGGCCAGATAGAAGGAAACTGGCAGGAGGTCCTTTGGTGTTCTATGCATCGTCTGGAATCACTTAACCACTATGATAATTGATAATTATGATGGACAGAATCTATATCTGGCTGATACATAGAGCAAACCCGATACTGGTAATAATTCTTCAGGCAGAATCTATTTTGGCTAGCATGAAAGGTTACCGGCATGTTGAAACTTAAATAGCTGAACCTGTTTATGATCTTATGGTACAGAATGTTTTCACGAGTATGATCCAGATAATTATAATATTTCTAGCCCAGTCACAGGATACCTCTCCGTCTGTCTGATGTGTAAGATAGCTATTACCATATAAGGTTATTAATTATAGACTCCTTAATTATATAAGTTACGACTATATCTGATATAACATTACAATATGGGTGTGTACTTCTCGTGTTCATTCTGTTTAACTATGTATTCACTAGTTTATAACAGCTATTCATACTGTAGGCGTGATCAAAAGCCAGTAGAGGTGCATAATTCCATTATTATAAAAGATACATCATTGATTTATTGAGTGGCAATGAATGTCAATATGCCCCATCTGAAATATAGCTCAGCACAATTCAACAAGGTTTATTAGAGTCAATCTATAATACAGGTTTGAAAAGGGATAATTTAAGTACCAAAGCCTGCAAAGGCAGGCAAAAACTGAGAACATTTGCAAGTTAGCAGAGGACATAGGTCAGTCCTAATAAGCAGCCTCCTATTCCGAACTAGCGGGATAGAGGTGGTGCCGTCGTGTCTAGCTGAGGCTGGTTATCAGCATGTACCTTTATGCTGGTTTCAGGGTACAGTTATGTAATACTGCAGGGCATCCACTCTTTCCCAACCTACACAGAGAAGTACTATTATGGCTCCTTAAATAGCACATAGTGACTTAGAAAAATAAATACTAGTTCAAAGGTTTAGTCAGTGTGGGTTATCACTCATTACAACTAAAGGTGTGGAGTTTTTACACCTACAGGTATGGGAAGACACCTAAGTATAGAGTGGTTTCTGACCCCTGAAAGCTCCAAATCTCGTGAGAATGCATGTTAATTAGGCCTGAGCTGGTGACTGCAGTGCATACACACCTGTATGGACTGCCTGTGTGGTACTTGCTCCCACAGGAAAACATGCAACGTCGATGTACACCTGTACAGTGCTGCTCCTTGACACGCCAAGCACCTTTCACGGGGCTGACCGTGGAGGCAGGGTCTGGAGATGAAGCACCTGCCAAGGGTACTTTGGCGCCAGTCAGTCAGGGAGCTCTGACCATCAGGTGGTGGTAGGGGGAGGGGGGCTTGTACTGCCCGCCCCTACCAGCCGCCGAATAAAGACCTCACCAAGCACACTGCCCCTTACAACACGTGTATACAGCACGGCTCTATCCACTCAATGGGCTACTCTGAGCAATTCAGTGTGTGTTCAGTTTACTGTTATGAATTAGTACAGGTTAGGTCTACATCAGTGATAATCTTACAGTGGGTGCTATTCCTGATATTTCACAGCAATTCCTTTAAATCTCAATCTTCCAATGGGGATTGAATGGTAAGCAAATTTCACTGACTGTTAATTAATACAATGCAATCGACAATATAGTCTCTGTTACTATGCATTTATCACAGTCTGATCATGCTTGCTGGTAATTGGAAACTGCTAGTGTTGCACTCGCTTAAACATAATTATGCTTAAAGGAAACCCGACAATTGCGTTTGTTTGTAAACTTTGCCTACAACTCTCCAATGTTTGCGAGCCCCAACACCACGACCTTTAAGCTGTTATAAGCTCCCTCCACGCTGCTTTTTAATTAAATAAAACTGGAAGGACACTGCCCTGGAGGAGCCCCCTACATTCCTCCTATCCCATCCCTATCATCACCACGCCTGCCGCATGGGGCCTGCCTGATCCCCCTGGTCCTCAGTTTATCGATCAGGCTCTGGTGCGCCCAGTGAAGGCTGCTAATTCCTCCAGGAGGGACTGGAGGTTAGGGGATTGGGGGACTGGGTAGGGGGGACGCCCCATGGATTAGTGGATATTACACCGACCTATAGGCCCCGTCCTCCCCACCAGCCATTAAGGACAATATTCATCAGCAGTCCTATCCTGCGGTCATTTCAGGACCAACAATCAAACTATTACTGGCCATATTTCAAAACGCCACTGTAATAGCCCCATCCTGCCTTTGTGTGTGGTGATACCTGCAATTCTGGTTATATAGTGGTGACAGACGTGATGGTTCTACCCCATAGTAGATTTAGGTAAAATATCGAAAACAGTGTGGAGGTGCATGCATGTACAGATTTAAATGGTAATTGTGACACCTGCTTGCTGGTGAAACTTGCTTGCTGGAGATAATGGGGTATTGTTTTCCAGTCCTATCAACTGTAGTTGCCCCTACATAGTGTTACCACTGGTAGTCTTTGATTATGATATTTGATTATGATGGTAGTAGCTTCTACCTAGTATGATTATATAATAAATCATAATCGAGTATGCCGCTACGCCCCTTTCCCGTCCCAGTGAAAAAACATTGTGTGGAATAAAATAATTTTATTATTTTAATACTTTGTAACCTGAACACCAGTAAAATTGATATTTGACAATAGTACAGAATGTAATACATATGCTGTTGAACAGAACACAAATGTTGACAAATAACCCTATCACCGACATAGTTTGAATAAGATAAACAATAGAACAATTATAACCATATGACATACAGGAGGTGATGTGGGAGGTGGTGGGACACAAAACTGTATGAATGTGAGTTGTGGGTGGCGCAAAACGGTGTGTATGGTTTTTTATGGACTTGGGTGGTACCACCATAGAGGGGTGGAAGGGAGTAGGAATAGTCCATTGTAGAGTAGGGGTGTTATAAGAGGTTTGGGGGCTTGGGTACGGGCAGGCGAGCTGCATACAGACACTATGATTATATAATAAATCATAATCGAGTATGCCGCTACGCCCCTTTCCCGTCCCAGTGAAAAAACATTGTGTGGAATAAAATAATTTTATTATTTTAATACTTTGTAACCTGAACACCAGTAAAATTGATATTTGACAATAGTACAGAATGTAATACATATGCTGTTGAACAGAACACAAATGTTGACAAATAACCAAAACTAGAGTCTATATTTGTGAGATGGAGGCAGCAATTCTTGATTGGATATGAGAGGCTCTTTGGGACCTCACGTAGTTGAGATAAATGTCAGAGCGCCAGAGGCCCAGATCCCGGATCTGACCTTCAGATGCCCCCATATCTGCAGCCATTGTGGCTGCAGTTTTCCTGAGACAGTGGATTGAATGGTGTTCAGGGGGAAGTCCTGCATCCACCACAGCGGCCAGCCACACCCTGGCCAGGTGAGTGGTTGTAACAATTTTGTTTGAGTCCGGAAACACCAAGAGGGGTTGGAGAGGATGACGGGTAGGCGCCTGGGCCACCATATGGTTGTACAAGTTAGCTATAGATTGTGAATGAAGTGGGTGGTCAATAACCATGTAATGGCGTTGACAGGCCCGTTGTAAGTTCTTGGCCCATTTCTGCCGGACATGAAGAGAATTATTGAGTACCACAAAGTCGCCCCTGGTGGGATGACGAGATGGATCAAATGAGTCCATGGTGTCCGGTGCTATATTGGATCTCCTCCACGCACAGATGAGGAGGAGTGTGAATGCAAACCGATAAAGTACATTGTTTATGCCCGTTGGAAGAGCCCGTAGGACCATAGTAAACTGATATGGTGTTAATGGCCAAGTGGCCTTGGATTCATAGGACTTGTCATTCTGGATTAAGTTGAGAGTCTTCGTGGCGAATTTGTGAGAGAAGGGCGCCGTAGGGCGTCCAGTAAGTTCCATGAACACCTTTGCATGGGACATATATATGGGAACCGTAGCTGGGGCATAGAAGCAATCCAAGTACTCCACATACGCCTGAATGTCACATGGTGTAATAAAATACAAGTCAATATCACAGTGTCACATGAATGCAATAAACACAGAGGCTGCTCTATTAAAGTTGGCGAGGTTCTTCTTCTTTGCCTGTATGCGCGCCTGCGCCTTGTAATACATCGCCATATAGAGTGGGCCTGAAGATAAAACAATGTTAAGGTATTAAACTGGTGCATGGGCAAGGATATCTTCAGTTGGAACAAATACCCTATAGTACCCATAACAGTCAATAATGTCTTGGGCTAGCTGGTCGTGTCGGGCGCTAATGCCCCTCCTAGAGAGGGCATCTACAAACACAAGGGACACACCCGGGGTGTGGACTGGAATGATATTCAAGTTCAGCTTTGCTTCCAGCCACCATATATCCCTAGCCGCCTGTAGTAGGGTATGGTCGTGCCCCCGCCCAGACTGTAAGACCGAGACTGCTGCCATGTTATCTGAGCGTAAAAGAACTGTTTTTCCATAGTCAGCATGGCTGAGAAATGTTTTTGCTGCCAGGGCAGCATTGGCAGCTTCCACATGGGTGATGGGGCGGCCTTGTAGTTCCGGGGGAACTGGCAGGGCGTAATACTCATAGCCAGACCACCCCCCAACCCCTTGCTCACAGGCATCTGCTTCAATGACCTTATCTATCTGCGGGGCATGGATGATTGATTTCCCATTATAGTCACTGAGGAATTCTTGGAACCATAGTAGGTCCGCGCGCATTTCCCTACCAACCGTTGTGAATGACCTATATTCCCCCATTGCCCTAAGGGATTCAAGCAGTCGTGCCACGAATAGGCGGGCAGGCTTCACTACCTTACCTACATGGTGAAGTTTACCTAGGAGGGAGCGGAGTGCCTTTTTAGATATGGCACGGTACCCCATAGCTCTACTGACTAGGTCCAGAGTGGAGTCCAGTTTTTCTTGGGGGATACGAGTTTCCATGCCGGCAATGTCAATCGTTATGCCCAGCCATACTGCACACTGTGTTGGGCCTTGAAGTTTGTCTTGTGCAACTGGGAGGCCAAGGTCTTCCAAGAGAGACAAGGCGTCCTTGAATGCCTTTCCTGTGGCCTCATAGTTGGGACCCAATAGCACTATATCATCAAGGTATATGAGAGTCTGGTGTCCCATACGGCGGAGCATGTCTGCGATGTGGTTTGCCGTATTTTGCATGTGTAGGGAGGAGACCCGCGAGCCAAATGGCATGCGGGTCTCCAAGTAGTAAGAACCTTCCCAGCCGACCACATTCAGAGGCCAATCCAATGGGTCAGCTGGGAAGTTCTTATATGCGCGGGAAATGTCAATTGTTGCCATATGAGATGCCGGGCCTGTTGCTCTAATAGAGTCAGTGACCTGCTCTACAGTGGGTAGTGTGTGGGGGCGAACTGATCCAAGTACACTTCCTTTAATAATAAAGCGGTTTATTGAGTTACCGTAAGAGAGGTCTGTGATAATGCGGCGACTGCTGGGGTCCGCCTTAGGCCGGGTCATCATAGGAGAGACGTGTACCCATTCTCTAAATGGCGGGTCTGAGAAGGGGCCCAAGATACTCCCGTGTTCTTGTTCCGTCTTAATGTATGCCCCGACGTGATCTGGAAAGTCATTTGCCGATTTATGATTTTGTACTTTGACCTGGTTGGACACTGGACCCTGATAACCTGCTGGGAAGCCATATTTAATAAATGCTAACGTTTCTCGGCCTTCCGGGGTGTCAGGGAGGTGCTTCTCCCATGCTGCAATATTAAGTCCAGTGTCTATCTGGATCATAGGACCCATTGCATTAGGGACACCAACCATACGAACTTTGTTATAAATGTCTGCATAGTTTTGTGGGAACTGATGTGATGGGTTTGGCCAATTGCGCTGGCGGTGTTTGGCCAATGCGGCAGGGTGAACCGGGGGTACCTGTGGACCAGCCTCCAGGAACAACCAGTCATCTGCCTGTAAGTCATTGTTATCAGTGTAGGAGCAAACAGAGTCAATGTTATCAGAGAAATGTACAACTGGGTCCTTTTCTGTGCTATGCTCGACCCAAACCCTAACTTCATTATCACTAAGACTATGAGCCTCCTTGGTGTGTGAACCGTCTAATTCAGAGGCAATGTCCGGGTTGGCCAAGATGGCGTCTGCCCTCCTACTATCCCTACAGTCACTACTTTGCATAGCACATTCTAGTTTCCCTGTTGTTTCCACTGCTGTTGCTGATTATATGCCTGAGGTGGGTCATGCTGGTGCTGGGGGGCGGCCTGCGCTGCATGGCCAGGCTGGCCACTACCTGCAGGGTTGGGATTGTTATTGGGAAAGTGAACATTTTGCATGTTGCCCCGGCCAGCACTGTGGCCACCCCGGCCGCCACCCCTGGCCGGCGGGCCGGCCTGGCCTTGGCCGGCCTGGCCAGCGCGCTGGCGCCTGAAGCAGTTGGAGGCTGAGTGGTGGTAGGATTGGTCAGTCATAATGTAACAGTACATGCATACATGAGTGTGATTGAATCGGCCCTCCATATGAGAGTCTTTGTGGGGGCAAGTGTTCTTGTTGTACAATGCGCAGATGACCATTTCTCCAGTGTTACCCCTTGAACTAGCAGAGAAGGACATTTTGAACCTATCATTTTCAATGGCCAAATGATTATCCCAACCATAGAAGTTTGCCTCAACTTTCGAGAAAACATTATTGGACCACCTACGGACGTCCCGCCATTCCCGATCGATTGCGTCCGCTGTAACCTCTCGTAAGTGAACCTCCATAGGAAGGCGGTCATTTTCGTCAATAGGGGCGAAATCAAGCATGTTTAAATATGCTGAGACATATTCTTGGAATGAGATATGGTTCTGATAGTCTAGTTTGTCCTTATCATGCAAGAGTGTCTCTTTATGTAGGTAAAAGCTAGGCCTAATCTTACCACGATCCGACGTTGGAGCAGGGGCTGTAGCTGCTATGTTGGTACGGATATGGTCCTGTGCGGCCGGGTTTTGTACCATTTGAGACGGCGTTGGCACATGGTATGGCATGAAGTCAGGCTGGTGAACGGCTGCATGATGTTGCTGCACCCTCGGGCCACGTTCGTCGTGAGCGGCGGCCTGGCCGGCGTCCCCGGCCACCGGCCGCCGTGTGCTGTCTGGTCGTGCGGAGTCCGCAGGCTGCTGTGCAGTTGCGTTCCAAGTTAGAGGGGGAAGGCTGAAGTCCTGTCCCTGTTGGCCATGAGGTTGCGGCGGTCCCCAAGATGGCGGCTGTGGCGCAGTTCCTCGTGGTGTGGTGGCCGGCTGTGGCGGCTGCATGGCGACGCCATCTTGGATCTGTGGAGACACAAGGACATTCGCGGGAGAATTTGAACTGACACCCGGCATGGTAGGCGATTGAATGCGTTGTAATGTAGTGAGAATATCAGCCAACAGTGATTCATTATCAGCCACCTTTAGAGCTAACTGGGCGATAGTAGGCTTTTTAGCTTTGCCAGATTTATCAGTAAGAATTAGAGACTCACCGCTGGCGGCCAAGCCTTCCATGGGCTGGCCGCCGTCCTTTGTAATGTCGCTGTCTTGGGCCGTCTGAAGGCGGTCTGTTATCGGCATGTCCTGTGGCTGTGTGCCGGGCTGCTGGCCTTGTGGCTGCCGGTGGAAGGTCGCCGGGGGCTACCTAGTCTTGCCAGTGGTAGTACTTTGACCCCCTTCTGAACCTGCTAATAACAGAAGTGGCTATCTAGTGGTGCCTGTGGTAATGGTTGACACCATGGTAGTCCTGCCAGTAACTGTAATGGCTACCTAGTGGTGCCAGTTTTAATCATTGACCCCCTGGTGGTCCTGCCAGTAAGAGCAGTGGCTATCTAGTGGTGCCTGTGGTAATGGTTGACACCATGGTAGTCCTGTTAGTAACAGCATTGGTTACCTAGTGGTGCCAATCGTAGTAGTTGACACCAGTGGTGCCTGCCAGTATCAACAGTGGCTACCTAGTGATGGCAGTGGTAGTGGTTGACGCCTTGGTAGTCCTGGTTCCAGTAACAGTAGTGATTACTGAATGGTGTCCATGGTAGTGCTTGAGAATGGGGTATTCCTACTGTTGGCAACATGAGTAAATAGCTTATAGTTGTGTGTTTGGGAGTGGCTGATACCATGGTAAACCTGGTGTAACAGTATAGCGACTATCTATTGGAGCTAGTCATAGTTTTGGACTGTCAACAGTAGCTGCATAGTGTTGTCAGTAGTATAGTATTGGACGTGATATTTGTAACCCCTTCTGCCACCACTAGTAATAGTGGCTACGTATACCTAGTGGTACCAATGGTAGTGGCAGACAACAGCAGAGGCTATCCCATCGTGCCTCAGATGGAGGTTGATTTTATTCTTGCTACCGCTACTGGCACCAGTAGTAAAATATAGTTGGATACACTGAAAATATAGGCTTCTACTAAGGTGATCACTATTGATGAGTTAAGGTCCTCTTTTCCTATTGATGACCTAAGGTATTCATTATGATCACCCAACAGCTGCCCAAGGTCATTACTTTGATGATATTTTTCTACCACCAGGGGACCCTAGTATACAACAATAGGATATGCAATGTTTACTATGTGAGCTATCTTGAATCTGTATCTATGATACTCTTGATCATCAGTGTCTACAGGGTGAATGATGTAAAACATGTCACAATTTTCAAAGACAAAAGCATGTTTAATAATTGACACCTCTTTTGTCACTCAAACCATAATCATAACCATGGGGATGAGCTTATATTCCTTATACAAACAACTACATGTATATATGCCTCACCAAGGCATCATAAGTCAGCTGTAAGTGCCCTCAATGGATGCTTGGATGTGGCAAGGGAAGGGGATAATTATGCAAATTTATGCAAAAATCTTAATTAATGACAATGTAATCATTCACAAACTTCTCTCTAATCAGTTCAGACAGGTACTCTGTAGTGATCACCCAGAGTGATCACATGTGATCACCTAAAAGATCATGGGGTACTCCCCCTTGGGACCATCAATAAGATGACAAAGAGTGATCACTAGAGAGTACGTTTTTAAGCCTTAACTTTTCAGTGCTGTTGATGCCGGTGGTAGTGTTGTATATAGTGGTCCCGGTGCTCTGTGATATAATGGGTTCTCGTCCTGTTATGAGGTAGAGTGAACGGTGATGGAGGGCTAGGATATAATGACCCTCGTTATATGGCCATTGTGTTTTGATAATGTCCGCCCATCCACTTGCCAAATTAACCCAGCGGCCCTTTGCTATAATCCAGTGGTCGCTTCATTGGGTTATTGGGACGTTTATATAGAAACTGGGACCATCCTGAAGGTGGTATGGTTATAAGTGTCTGCCCCAGTGGAGCCTACTTATATATCTCTATATTCATGGTGAATACCCCCGGTGAAGGGCATCATATACCTACTGGAGGAGCCGGTCAAAGGCACTTTCAGAGGTAATCGTTGGGGGAATTTGTCTATTTAATTTGGTATATCCGTGGTCCTTGGAGAAATTAAGCAGTGTTATTGAAAATCGATGAAACGTCAATGCAATATGCCCTAAGACTGAGAATCTGGGGTAAATCGAAAAAAGGGGGACCTTGATTCAATTTGAAGGCCCTTTGGGTAGGTTACATTGTTTTTGATATAATGGTATTTTGGAATAGGTCTAAGGGTTCAGCACAATTTATATGAAAGTTGTTCAAAAGGAAAGGCTGCCGTGTCCCCATTGGGACTAGGGAAGGTGGTTACATAAACAGTAAAAGGGCATTGAGCAGGAAGGCTGCATGTGTCTGGAGGTCCTCTGAGAGTAGCACAATATATAGCCAAAATGCCCTTTGGGGGAAGTGGGTTGACGATAGGACTAGTGATTGAGCCTGATAGTGCAGAGAATAGTTATTTCAGTTAACAGTAGGCTGGGTGGGATGGTTCGGCTGGTTCCCACAGCTTGTTAATGATGCTGCGGCTTGAGCGGCTGTTAAGATGGAGCTGCTCGCCATGGCAACAACAAGAGCAACTCACGCCTGAGGGGTCGGCACCATAGAGTAATGCAATGTGATACGACCCAGCGCCCCTGATAGGGCTGCCAAGGTGACAGGAAGAGGACTTCTGCTCTCTTACATCAGAATTCTATAGATGTATTACATCAAGACCATGTTACTGAGAAAATGGCATGAGGTATGTGAATAATTAGAGGGGAAGCAAGTCTTGATGTGAAGATATCTATATCTATGGAGGGGCGGCTGACTAGACTAAGATGTTTAGTGAGGGAGCAGCTCGTAAGATTGAGATAACCAGGAAGGATACAGCTCATTAGATGGAAACATCTATTTAGGGAGAGAACAGCTCTTTAATGGATATATCTGAGAGGGAAAGAACAGCTCGATAGATAAGGATTACTACAGAGTGAGCAGCTAATTTTTCGGAACATGACTAAGAGAGTCACAGCTCCTCAGATTGGGATAACATAACTAGGGAGAGGTCAGCTCATGAGCTTGACATAACTAGGGAGAGAACTGCTCATGAGCTTGGGATTACTAGGGATAGAACAGCTCATGAGATTTGGGTAACTAGGGAGAGAGCATCTCACTAGATTGAGATAACTAGGGAGAGAGCGGTTCATAAATTGGATAGGTCCTGTGGCACTGTCCGTGTTTGGTGCTCCCCTTACACTCAGCTGAGTACCCTGGATTAGAATTCATATCCTCTGCAGCCCCCTCCAGGGCACGCGTGTCGTGTGGTAATGACGCTGGGTTACAGCACCTATTGCATCCCCTCCTGTGCCCACCCACCCCCCACCACCCTCTCCTGTGTCCCTGGCTCAATATCGTTGCTGACACGTCTCTGGGACCCAGTAAAAAGCCCTGTCCCAACTCACAGCAAGTTCTTATTTCCCATGCGGGCCCAGGTTGGGATATGAGCGGCCGACCTATTGGGACATAGCAAACACAGGCGGCCTGACACCGACCCTGCGGGGGTTGGGGCCACTAGGGATGGTTTGGGGAAGGTAGTAAGGGAGTGAGATGTGCAAGCTCGTTTACGGGCCAGCTAACATCACCCACCAGTTCTGATACCTCGGTGGAGGTATGAGGGAGTTGCATCACCAGACAGCTAGACCTTTCTATACAGAGCAAAGGCTGGATGTGCTTATGAGCTCCTCAGAGATGCTCCTTAGTGAAGCCTTGATAAGAAAATGTCTGTGAAGGCTCATAGTTATTCCATTAAAGTCCCTATACCTATACTCCCATTAAATTTACTGTAGACTATTCTGTGAAATGAAAGGTAAGTATCTAGAAGCGATTACAGGCAGGTGTACGTAGAATTGGAAACTACTGGTAAGGCGTCTGCCATAAAAAGAAAAAAAAAACAGGACTCTAAAGTAGATGTGGGATATAGTAAGAGAAGTTCGAATATAATAAGAGAAAATCTGATGCATTAATAACGGGGATTTCCTCGTATAGTCTCAGCTCTGGAGGTTAATTCAAAATATCCTGGGATCACAACCCCAGCGATCTTAGGAATTATTCTACCTTATTCTATTAAGCGATCTTAAGATCAGACTGTGTTCACATTTCCTAGCCAGCACTAAGATCGCATCGATCTTAGCCTCAGCCCTCCTACACTATTCCAAGAAATACTGACTAGGCACAGGGGTAAGAGTCCCAAAATAAAGGAATAGCTGTGGAGTCACTCTTCTTCACAAGAGTGCTTATACCATCGTTCCCCGTCCCCATATGGGCTAAGAAATATATTAGATTCCATCTGTAAATAAGGTAACTTTAATGCAAATGTTCAACCAGGATAAAATAAAAATATCTTACCTCAATAGAGAGAGACAGATGGTATTCCCTGAAGACAGAGTCTGACTTGCAGCAAGAGGATACCAAGGGGAGTGCGGTAGGACTTCACTTCAAAACTTGAGAAGGAAGAATTACCTTAGAGTGCCCTTAACGCATGAGTAGGCCTAAGGGCCCTCAAGGACTCCCCTGTTTATGTATATGCAGCAGGCTATTCACCCTTTCAATCAGGAGTGTTCCTTGTAAGTGCTCTTGTACTCAGGTGAAACCACTATGCAATTCTTTCACTAAGATTGCAGTGATCTAAGTGCTGAAAAAGGAACAGTGAAGTGATACCAGGACTTACTATTCCTGACAGGCCTGCAACCACTGCATTAGATAGAGTAGACTGGCCAGGCCTTATGATATGTGCCTACACTAAGATCGCTGGGGTTTGCGATCCCAGGATGTTTTGAATTAAGCTCCAGAACTGTTATGTCATGAATATGCATGATGTTACACCTGTTTTCTAGTGTTGAAAGAAAAGAATAGGATATCACCCTTGGTCAGCATTCATCATTTTCTCACGTTTGCTCACACCCTGGTTCAGCTAACTGGAACTAATGTTCACACCAAAGGGTGTAGGTGCTACAGAGGTGTCATCAGCGCCTACAATTCAAGTTAATCTGATTTGTCACATGGCTTAATTGCCTCACATTATGAATCGTGCTGAAACTGCCCAGCATTTTCTGCAGTATAACAGTGGTGAAGCCATTGTTGTTAAATTACAAAGATTCCATGGATTTCGGTTTAAATTTCCACTCTGACTTGCTTTTTCGAAGCCAGGACAGAATTTCTTCTGAGTAGATCAAAATACCATACCTGAAATTTGTAACAAGGTGTCTGAATGCCCTGCCTGGGCCATGTATAATACATTAAAGCTCGAAAATGTACCCGAAATGGTCAAAGTAGCCCCTATTCCATGTCCTTTTTGTGGCGAAAAAGGGCTATAGAAAGAGATTCTCACCATTGTATCACTATAATATTGGATTAGGTCCATTCAATGTTGTATGTGGGCAAAACAGAAATGGCTAGGTTGACCTCATTCAAATAGCCATTATAGAGCAGCTAGCATACTTACATGAAGATGTTACAATATGGATTGGATTAATATTGGCGTCGATGACCATGTTTGCATAATGACTGGGGGTTAAGGCTGAGGTGTGCATGGCATAACATATGTGGAGATAGTAGAAGTTGCACCGATATGTCTATGGGGGTGGGGATGGGGTCAGGTAATAACCTCCAGGGTTAAGGGTGAAGCAGACATTACGCCCCTAACACCTGAATACAAACAGTAGGGACCTAGGTGCCTCCCCTAGCACCCTCACCCATGCTCCCACCCACCCAGGAAACAATTAATCGTGACTGGCTGCTGCCATCGCCCATTGCCGCAGTGGCCGCGCGTCTGTCGGCGTTTTCCGTCTCACCGGCCCGTAACTGTTTTATTCAAGGCGCGGGGCCTGCCTCCGACCGAGTTTAATCAATTCCGGATCCAGGCGCGGTGTAAGGATCAAACCGCTGTCAGTCAGCCCCAGGTCTAGACAGGCCTGGCCCGCTCCCCCTCATTATTCCCCTTGTCACCAAGACAAGCCTATGACCCAGTTGACTGGCATGCACCGAAACTGCATCACCTACTCCTGTCCTATAGATTGCTATAGTATAGCGTCCTCCAGGGTAGACCTTTTCCTTTTAGTCGGCATCTAGAGATGTTTACCTTAAGCCCAATCTTAGTTAATTACTGCCCTATATATTTGGCTTAGCTCGTTCCTCTACATTGGGCCTGTAACCAATCTGTCTATCCATCCTTTCACCACCACACATTTTTTTGCAAATTATCTGATCTACCTACCTTCACATTTCGCTCACATAATTCCCTGTGCCTCCTCCCACATAGCCTTAATGGCCTTATTCATGAATTCAGTCCCAGCTCTCTGATATACGCTATTTCTGACCAATTTCTTCTTTATGTGTCACCTATTTCTATGCAAGCATGTGCCTCCAGCTGTAGCTCAGCTAAGGTCTATCTCAGAATATTAACTTAATTCGGTAACAGAGCACTGTTACTTCTTTTTCCACATCAATTCTATTATCTTGCCCTTCTCCGGTCCATCACTGAAAACCTGAGAGGCCCGAAACTAGTCAGTGCAGACGACTTTGGGTCCTCAGGTTGACAATACCTAAATCTACAGCTTTAGGTCGTCAAAATGATGAGTTTAGGTCGTCATCCTGACCACCTAAGTCATCAGTATGACGACTTTGTATTGTCAGTATGACGAGTTTAGGTCGCCATTTGGCCTTGACTACCCTTAGCTCGTCTTTATTGACGAGTTTTAGGCGGCGGCATGTTTTCTGTGCAACAATTTATGCCCAGCCTCCTAAAAGAACCCACCAATAGTATTTTTACCTTTCCACATTACAAAGGTATATATCCCTCCCACGTCCTCCTGCACCTCAACCCTCGTAAGACACTTTGCCATTCTCTCCAGTGTCACCTGTCGGGACCTGACGACGGGATGCATGTTAAGGGCGGCAGGGTATCAGGGGGCTTCGAATAGTAGATTAGAACTCCCCATCCATCCCCTACCTATCTCCCAATCCCCTATTGTTGCCAAGGCTGCTGTTATTAGTACCAGTCTCCCAACCCATATTGGTAACCTTTAATTAGGCTCAGACATAGATATAGTCAGCGATGCCTTCAGTTTATGATTGTACCATGATAGGGATCGTCATTACTAGGCTTTGCAATAATCCTCATCCTCGCTAATTGAAGCGTCTCAAAGCAATATGTGGAAAGGTTGTTATCTTTTTGTTAAGGGAGGATTTTTGTCTTGTATGAAAATCATCGTCATTATCATCTCATTGATTCCCCTTTTATTAAAAGGCAACAACGTGCTGAGTATAACGTATATAAAGTCTTATTTTATGTTTCATGGTACGTGGTACGTAGAATGGCATGTAGAATAAAAATGCTTTATCGATGTTGGTGGCATTCAATGCATTACTTCTTATTTTCTGAAGTGCATTCCTTGTATGATGTATCGCTTAGCCAAACCGACCCATGTAGTCCTCAGTTCAATGCCTGTAATTAGACTGGAGAGATTCATTAAAAAGCATTATTGATAGCATTCCAATGTTAAGTCAGACATCTCTTATGGAATGATAGTACTCCTGGAAATCTCTATTTCTAAATGAACACTAAATGAATGATCTAGGTTCAATAAGTGAACTCAATGAAGATTCTTTTTTTTATTGAATTCGACCCCTCTTTGAGATGAAAGGGTGAGGGGGCAAAACGTTGCATCCTATTCAGTAGCCTGATTCTATAAGGGTAGTTAGTTCGTATTAATATTATATTAGACTATAATGAGTGCACAGCATTATTACTTCAATCAGTGATATATCAAAAAGCATCTCCTTCACGCAACACATTACCTTTACAGTAAGATAGACGAGGATGATTGTGGAGACGAGCAGAGGATGGGATAGACTAGGTACAGTGTAAAAAGTAGAGATAGGAAGCAGACAGTCATGTATGTACCTTCTCAGGAGATTAAAATGAATTGCTTTGAGTGCTATTGAGTTTTACAAAAGATGATATCGTTGCGTGCCAGGAGGCTATGCATGCGTACTTGGTTTCTGGTCGAGTCCCTATCATCATAACGAGGCTATGATTCAAGCCTTTTGACCTTCGATTCATCCTCCACATCGAACCTTGTGTAGTCACGACGACTTCAGTGTTAAAAATATATCCAGAATGTATCTCTTTGGGAAAGGGAAAATCATTGCAGTATGGACTGAGCCACTTTGGCTGAATTCCAAATTATTTAAGGGTAACCTTTTGTGGTGTAAACTTTTAATGGGTGTCTCTACTGGAAATGATCAAAATGGTATCTATCTGAAGGTTTAGCTACTTACTTTCTGAAGAGCTGAAGAGATTTAGACGACAAACTTCAGCAATGGAGCAGAAAGAAAGAGGGACTTGTTGGGTGGGGCACTCATTATTGAGATGATGAACCTATATATCTTTTCTTACACAGGCCTATCTATTTAATCGTAAAATGTTATAAGCCAACAGTAAAACACTATCCCAATCAAAATCTACGACATACGCCCTCACTCATATGTATCTTATGGTTCCAAGGTTGTTTTCATTGTATAGGCAATTTTTGCCCTGAATCTAAGGATGAAGGGCAGTGTATTGGGAACGTACTATGGCAATGGAAGAGGGAAGTGGATGGCGTGTCTGCCAAATGTAATCTACCAGTCACATTGAGGAGTTTCCGTCCTGTGCATGCCCACTTCGTGCATTATCGTAGTTGCCAGAGCTTCTGTCACGTTTATTGGGCACTTAACCTCCTTTGTCGTCTCCTCTTTGACAAAAGGTGACTTTAGCTAGATATGCCAGTAGGAATATATATGGTCACTTAAGCAAAATAAGAACAGGATTCTATAAAATCACGTTTCTTTACTAAGTCTGTCAATTAGATATGTATCTGTATGAAAAACCCTCTATTCAATTCATGGATACATCTGAACAGTGGCAGGCATGGGCGGATGGTTTTAACCTTTGATATGACAAACCCTCTATTCAATGCATGGATACATGTGTACAGTGGCAGGCATGGAGGGATGGTTTTGACCTTTGATATGACAAACCCTCTATTCAATGCATGGATACATGTGTACAGTGGCAGGCATGGAGGGATGGTTTTGATCTTTGATATAACAAACCCTCTATTCAATACTAGTACATGGATACATGTGTACAGTGACAGACATGGAAGGATGGCTTTGACCTTTGATATGACAAACCCCCTATTCAATACATGGATACATGTGTACAGTGACAGGCATGGATGGATGACTTTGACCTTTGATATGACAAACCCTCCATCCATTCAATGCATGGGCACATATGTATAGAACGACAGGCATGGGTGAATGACTTTAACCTATAGTGTGACAGCGGCATAGAGGCCCTCTATTCATAGGACCATTGTTTAGTGACAGGCATGATGGTTCTGGCAGTTGCATGTAGACCCTCTATTTATCTGCTCCTGTCACTAGATGGCAGGTCTCAGAGGCCACACGGACGCTGACACACCTTACTGCCAGGGTGACGCCTCATTCTGCCACCAGGTGATGTTCCACACCTCCTGGTGTCCGGTGACAAGTCACACATACGTCATATGTCAGTTGGGTGCCAGTTGACGCCTTAAGCCTACTGGTGACTCCTCATGGGTCCTCACCTGAAGGAGGCTGCGGCTCCTCCTGTAATGACTCAGTTTGTAAAATGTATGATTCCCTTTTTGCCCATAGCCCAACGTGGCCAAGAGCCAACTGAGGATGAGTAAGCTGAGGACAAAGGGAATAGAAGAGGCAAACAAAAATCTCCGGAAAGGAGAGAAGTCAGGAATTCCACTGCTTCCAAGGATACGTTAATATTATCTAGATCCCCTAAAAGGTTTTGGTCACTCTTTCGACCATGACTTTGCCTGGGGTAAACAAAACAAGCAGATATTTCCATAACCTAGGGCAAGTCCTTCGTCTGTGTTTATACCAAAGGCCTCTCTACTATAAAATCTGTGAGGGTTTGGGTGAGCTGGGAGAGGGGGATCGATCTGATGGTGACTGGTGTTGGGTGTGATATCAATGTGTCCATCTCGACCTGGAGGCAGGGTCCAGCGTTCTGACACTCCACCCTGTCAGGGTCCATTTACAGAAGGCCCTGGAGCAGGCCGCTGACCGTCTAACCCCTGTGTGTTTGGTACTAGTGATAAGTCCGTGTTTCCTTCCGCCTCCAGCCACTGACCTCTGCCCCCATATGCACCCACAGCCTCACTCTATCCCATCCCAAGGGCTCGACGACAATTTGGTAGCGCTGGCTATGACTGGCATTGCTTGATAGGCCTATGGCAGGAGGCGCTGACGGGCGGATAAGACGCCACTCCAGGTGCTGCCCTCTCCCCCATCACCCAACCTCCTCCCTTACCCCCTATCCCTTCAGCAGCCCCCTACCACCCACCCTACATGCCTCTGACAGTATTGGCCTGTCGCTAGGACTGACACTCTTCTGGTATTAGGGGCGGAGTCGGAGCGAGCAGCTCAAATGAATTCCCGTCCGATCTATATTGAACCCAAACGAATCCCGCGCCCTATATACGCCGGTAGAGTGATCCGTGGCCTCTGCACACGCTCCCCCAGAGGCCTTACCTCTGCGCATGCCCCGTGATGACTTCCGGGTGTGATTGTCAACCAGGCGGGGCGCAGGGCGGCTTGGGAAGGCGTGGTCAGTTCGCAATGGTCAGAGGAGACGTGATGTACAGTGGCCACTGACCACAATGGCCACTACTCCAGGCACCGTGACATTGCCACTAGATACCGCCAGCACTAGCACTAACCCTACTCCCCTTTCTCCCCTACCTCGCCCCTCATCCCCCCCTTCACCCCCTGAGCTCCTATCTCTCCATTCCCCTTCCTCCCACATCCTCCCTGCACCACCTTAGTGCTGCCTGAGGTTCCCCTGCTGGTTCTTTTTACGTGTAGCTAATCTGTAATTGTATGCCTCTCACTTGGATTTAATTGGCCTTGCCTATCTATCACACTACATGACTGACCACGACTGGCCACCCCTGAACCAAGCCAGGCCCCCAGGGCGGGCAGCCAGCCAGCCACCGGGCCAGTAAAAGGGATATCTCACAGGCCTGCTGAAGCATATTGAGGGGCAGGAGAGGCAGACTTAAAAAACCGCAGTGAAATACAGAGAACACTTGAGTCTAAGCCAGCCGCTGTTATGTAGCATTTCTACAACCGTATCCCTTGTGATATTAGTGTAGCCTTGCAGTTTTTATGGGATGATGCATTGCTCTAAAGGGAAGTCTTGCTCAATGGAGGCTTTCATGGAACAGCCCTATTTCCCATCTCCTAGGCCATTCTCTTTATGGTATTTACGCCCGAGGCAATGGCACTGGGATGACCCAGGAGAGGTGTCTGCCAATGGAGACCTCTTCATGAGAAGCTCTTCTTCTGACTATTTAACTGAGACATGGCCATGTATTGCAGGGTTTCAAGAACGGTTATTTATTTTTTACTTATCTAACAATATGGCTATTTGTATTCTCTTTTGAGGACCTACCTCCCAGTTGATTATACCTACCGGAGCGTGGTCTTCTCAAGAAGGTTTGTTATTCCCATGCTGAGTCATTTCCATGAAGGGCGATAAAAAGATATTTCTGATGAGATGATTCATCACGCCTATAAGATGTAGATAAAGCTGTTTAATACTCAGTGTATAAGTAGACGTGTTTTCTTTTTGTCATGGTCTTCTGTTAATCAAAGAGGGTGATTAACAGCTGATAAGGGAATCTTTATTGTATAATACATGATCTTGACGGTGTGGGTACTTGTTCTCTGGATAGGAGGGAGAAAACAAGTAAAAATGATAGATGGGTGTTTGTTTTACAACTCTGTGCGGTGTGCCTTACTGGTAATAGGCTAGTTCAGTACACCATATCACAAATCTGTGTGATTTGCCCTAGTCAAGTACATTATACCACAATTCTGTGTGATGTGTCCTAGTTCAGTACACCACACCAGAGATTGTTGTGATGTTCCTAGTTCAGTACACCACACCAGAGATCTGTGTGATGTTCCTAGTTCAGTACACCATACCACAGATATGTGTGATGTGCCCTAGTTCAGTACACCACACCAGAGATCTGTGTGATGTTCCTAGTTCAGTACACCATACCACAGATATGTGTGATGTGCCCTAGTTCAGTACACCACACCAGAGATGTGTGTGATGTTCCTAGTTCAGTACATCATACCACAATTCTGTGTGATGTTCCTAGTTCAGTACACCATACTACAGATCTGTGTGATGTGCCCTAGTTCAGTACACCACAACAGAGATCTGTTTGATGTTCCTAGTTCAGTACACCATACCACAGATCTGTGTGATGTTCCTAGTTCAGTACATCATACCACAATTCTGTGTGATGTTCCTAGTTCAGTACATCATACCACAATTCTGTGTGATGTGCCCTAGTTCAGTACATCATACCACAGAACTGTGTGATGTGTCCTAGTTCAGTACATCATACCACAATTCTGTGTGATGTGTCCTAGTTCAGTACATCATACCACAATTCTGTGTGATGTGCCCTAGTTCAGTACATCATACCACAGAACTGTGTGATGTGCCCTAGTTCAGTACACCACACCAGAGATCTGTGTGATGTTCCTAGTTCAGTACACCATACCACAGATATGTGTTATGTGCCCTAGTTCAGTACATCATACTAGAGATCTGTGTGATGTTCCTAGTTCAGTACACCATACTACAGATCTGTGTGATGTGCCCTAGTTCAGTACACCACACCAGAGATCTGTGTGATGTTCCTAGTTCAGTACACCATACCACAATTCTGTGTGATGTGTCCTAGTTCAGTACACCACACCAGAGATCTGTGTGATGTTCCTAGTTCAGTACACCACACCAGAGATCTGTGTGATGTGATCTAGTTCAGTACACCATACCACAGATCTGTGTGATGTGCCCTAGTTCAGTACACCACACCAGAGATCTGTGTGATGTGCCCTAGTTCAGTACACCACACCAGAGATCTGTGTGATGTTCCTAGTTCAATACACCATACCACAGATCTATGTGATGTGCCCTAGTTCAGTACACCATACCACAGATCTGTGTGATGTGCCCTAGTTCAGTACACCACACCAGAGATCTGTGTGATGTGCCCTAGTTCAGTACACCACACCAGAGATCTGTGTGATATGCCCTAGTTCAGTACACCACACCAGAGATCTGTGTGATGTTCCTAGTTCAGTACACCATACCACAGATCTGTGTGATGTTCCTAGTTCAGTACACCATACCACAGATCTGTGTGATGTGCCCTAGTTCAGTACACCATACCACAGATCTGTGTGATGTGCCCTAGTCCAGTACACCACACCAGAGATCTGTGTGATGTGCCCTAGTTCAGTACACCACACCAGAGATCTGTGTGATGTGCCCTGGTTCAGTACACCATACCAGAGATCTCTGTGGTGATCCTAATCCAGTACACAATAAACAGTTCTGGGTGATGTACTCTAGTTCAGCATACCTCATCATACCACAGTTTGAATAGTGAACCCTATGCATACCCTAGTTTAACATGTATACCATACCACAGTTCAAAGTAGCGTGCCCCAGCTCTGTTTGCGGGAGCCCGTTCCATCTCTGCCGGGACGACTCTCAGGGGACAGTCCCTTGCCCGCTCCACACCCACACGTGCTGAGCGCCGTAATGGAACATGGAACAACCTAAAACCCGACAAGCATCCTTCTGGACTGAGCAGCCCCGACAAATGGGCTTGTAGGCATGCTCACATACCTAACAGCCTGCCCACATGTCCTTCTAATGAAGCTGTAGGCGTGAAACCCCAAAGGTCAAATGTTGCCAAGGGTGTGTGAACATATCGTGGGACGTCCCATAACTTTAGGACCAATGTATGTAATGCATAGCTGAAGGTCCTCTGGGTTTTGGTACACGCGCCCAAAAACTTCCATTTCCATTCGTTTCCTCATTTCCAAAGTTAGGCCAATATCACGATTGGACAAAAACAGAAAATGCCTTGCGTGGTCTAAATATTTAAGCACGCAGTTCAAATCATGCTTATAGAGATTGCAAAGTCGTGATGGCGACAGTCGGGAGCAGAAACAGTCCGGGTTCTGAGAGAAAAATGACTCTGGAGGTTCTTTCTTTAGAGTAAGGATGGATTCATTAACCAGTGAGACCAATTTGTACTACATTAGACGCCGCACATGAAGTAAAACCTGTAGACGCATGCACGCAAGTGTACAACCTTTTAATGAGGAAAACTTGAAGTAAGAATATTGAAATGAAATACATCTGAGAAAGAACTGCCGCCGCCCATCACTGTGTTATTGAAAGCTATCTACCATTGTGTGATGACCTAGAAATACTGTACTATGAGAATCTTTGCCCTTAGGGTGTTCCCTACAAGAGATGATAACAGCAATATCAGTGTCTCACGGCAGGTTCCCTGCAAAGCCACATCATGAATGAGCAAGCGCCACACCTATAGCATCAAAGTCCCGTCTTGTAACATTATCCACCGAGGTGCAAAGGGCCTAGTCCTCTGATGAATAATAGCGTATATTAGATCATAGTCCAGCTAGTAAAAGCTCTGTATATTTTGTGTCCCAGACTGAATGTTTAGCCCTTGATAATTGGGATGAGTTCTATATTGAGATATCTTTTCCATAGGAGACTGGGGAGGTGGATTATTACGTAAAGAACTTCCCAGATCTGAAGCCTGAATTCATGAAATGTAAACTTTGAAGGTTTTATCAGATCGAATGCCAATAGAGAATAATACAACACCAGTGGTTTTTTTTGTTACCTTCTCATCCAATTCTTAGGATCCAGTGCCTTATCTCTATCTACTATTTTACAACATGTCGCCACAACCAAGGTTCTTTCGTCATATGCTACTATTGTAATTCATATCTAGGTACTATGTGCTTGCTTAGAATGTCTATGATGTCTGCCGTTCAATCAAAGTCGCTGAACGAGACAGTATCAACTTGAAATAATCATTCCCACGAAGGTCACTTCACCTCTCTCTCTCTGTCTCTGTTTCTCTCTCTGTCTCTGTCTCTCTCTCTCTCTCTCTCTCTCTCTCTCTCACACACACACACACAATCTCTCTCTCTCTCTCTCTCTCTCTCTCTCTCTGTCCTCTCTCCACCGTACCACATGGCTCCTACTTCAGTCACCAAATATTCCTACGCTTGATGTCTTTTCCCTCCCCATTTTACAGCAGCTAGGCAAGTGAGTTGCCCCTAATGTTAGTGTGAGTTGGTGTCCCTCTCCCAATGCTGTTTGGCTAACTGTGGTCTTAGAGCTCACCCTCACTCAGTCGGTTAGCACCACGAGCAGCTTCAAAGCCCTGCCTCCAGCTCTACACGAGCTCAGTGCTGTGAGTAGCTCGCTAAGCTAATTGTGGCTGTAAGTCAGGGAGCACACCCAGCTACAGGATCACAGTGTGTTGAGCTTGAGTTGTGGGGTAGACTCCCCCACTCCCGTTTATCGGCTTGATAGATTCTAAAGCTTTGATGTTGATCATGGCTTCTGTTCTATCTAAAATGGTCGAATACTGCGCTGCTGGGTTGGGAGTGCTGGGGTAGTAGTGGGGACTGGAATAAGTTCTGTCGTAATGTAGAACTGAAAGCCCCATGCGTTAAACTCATAGATATGGCCTAGATGACGTTGGTGTGTATATAGATAGAACTAAACGACCGTGGTGTACGAGGTGGTCGATCCACCCCTCGGGAGTTGTCTCCCCCGAGGGCGTTAGCCCTCGGGGGAGACAACTCTCGAGGGGTGGATCAGCCACCGAGGGCACCAGGGGAGTTTAGTTCTATATTTATTTTATGTTTTTAGAGTGTCTAATTAACTGAAAATTAGCAAAATCCGTTACCGTAGTCCCCCGTACGAGCGGCGGTCCGCCATTTTGAATGTTTACATGCACCCAGAACGAGGCTGCAGTGGTGGATCTGCCGCTGTGGTGGATCGACACACGTTACGCCACTGTGGGTGTGGCGATCGACGGCGCAATGCTATCTCTACGGGAAGAAGTTATTCACATAAAATAAAATGCACATCCATTTGTAGTCCCGTACATGAGAACCGCTAGAAAAGATGAGAGTGCTTTCTATCTTTGCCGGAAAGAAATGTTACTGATTCTAAACTTGAGTGGGTATAAAAATCCACCAATTCTGCATTCCCCTGTGGGTAAAGTACGTATATGATTAATGGCAAGGTTGGAGCCCATTAATTTGTCAATATCTATTAGTGTGCCCACTCAAGTGGCACTCGTCCTTGTAATTTATACTATTACAATGGTGATTGGGGTTCCGGACTTGATGGGGTTCCAGGTGACAGCAATGTCAGCTAAATAGGATGAAAACTGCCAGACTCAATGCCTCATTTCTATTCTACTTACTGGGCAGTTTACCTTTGGGTAGCCTGTATCTAACCCCACTTTCTACAATTATTTATACTACCCGGTACTTACTGGGTGGCCTGAAGCAAGCGCCACCTTTTATATACTACTTACTATATATAGCCTGAAGCAAACCCCACTTTCTGTAGCCTAATACCCACTAGGAGAACTGAGTCAATGTCCCCTTTCTATATACTACTTACTCGATAGCATGAAGCAAATCACACTACTTGCTGGGTAGCCTGATACTAACCATACTCTCTTTATACTACTTTTTGGGTAGCCTGAACCTAACCCCACTTTCTATGAACACTACTTCTTGTGTAGCCTGCCTATATAGCTCATTTCTATACTATTCACAGAGTAGCGTGAACCGAGACTCACTTTCTATCTACTACTGAGAAGAAAATGTGACTCGCATCTCCGGTAGATAATTACAATACAGTCTGCTTGGTGGAAATAGAGTGGGACACATTCTATAAAGGCGTATCATAGTTTGGCCACTTTAGTACTGTTCTAAAGTGTACAATCCTAGCGTATGAGGTGCACCCCTTACTTTTCCCGCTTCTATAGAGCGAATCAGGATTCCCTCCTCGCGTATAAGCGGCGCCTTACACGCGAGGTATTACGATGAGTCCGGTGTCAGCCTAAAGTGTACAAACGGTCGACCATAGGCCGCTGCCGCCACCGTCTGTTGACATTTGGGGTCGGCCCAGTGCACTGGTTGGCGTAGTGGGCCAGGATTGCGTATAGGGGAAGGTCACGGGCACCACTGGCGCCCCATCTGTCCAATAAAAATGTCTTTACCGGCTGATTGAAGACAGACGCATCGACAGGCCGGTCAGGGGTGAGCGATGAGACCCCCAGAAGCCTTTAATATAACAGCCCCGGCTCCTCCCGCTATTTACTGTAATAACTCTGGAAGGCTGGCTTATATTATGAATGAGGCCTCTCCGGGCGGGGTTCCCCCCTAGAGGGGGTATATACGGAGGGTAGGGAGGGGGAGCTAGGGTGTCCGACCCATCTCTCACGGTCACACCTGACTAGGCTAGCCGGTGGTGACACAGACACTCCGGTCCAGCTTGACCCCTTCACGATGCCCATTAAAAATGTAAAGCACCGACGGCTGTTACTTTATAGCGCCCCACCCTCTCCTAACCCCACCCTCTTCTCCTCAACCCCCAATCTCCCAGCCCCACACATGCCATGCCTGCCAGCGTGCACCCTCCCACTGATCTAATTCCCGGCCGAAACAATCAGTTTACCGGAGCCGCATAGATCACGGAGGGTGGGTGCCAGGAAGCCGCAGCCGCCCTGTCATCTTTTTACTGATTGCCAATTCATGCCTTGATGCCATATTTCCTGTGCAAAGTGACTCTTTCATCAGTGCACACAAAAAAGGGGTTGGGTCAATACTATCTCTAAAGCAGTCATCGTCTCAACCTGTGACCTGGCTTGTCTCTTTAAACGCTCTTATTTTGCAGGTAAAACTCTCTTTTCTGTTATACACGGCTGTTGCAGCTGTTATGCTATGCCGATTTTTTTATTGACTCTGGAATGTTATTAGTGTTTCTTTTAAAAATAATTACCCCATTACGTGTCCATCATAAATGGCTACGTATCGATAGAGACTATAATACACGTGTAAGTATATGTTCACGGCAGAGGTTGTCGAGGAACGTAGCCCAACTCCCAGGGGGACACTCAATTCTTTTTCTTTTTTTACATGGGTGTGCGGCTGGAGGTTGGGCAAACCTTACCCTTCCTTAGGGAGATTATTTTTTAACTGACCCTTGCTTAGGGAAATTCTATTTTTCATGCCATTTGTGGAAAAATGGACCTTTGCTTAGGAAAACTTTGGAGGAAAGGGAACAATGCATGTAGGGGAGAAAATTGAAAATTAACCTCCACTTTAAGCATTTTCATGAAAAAAAAATCTGTGGGTTCGTGACATTTTTACTCAAAATGGACCCTTGCCTAGGGAGATTTCCCAAAGTGGACCCTTGCTAAGGGAGATTTAGTATTGAAAAAGTACCCTTGCCAGCCGCACACATGCATGTGTATGTACATGTCGAATATATGAAGTGCCCCACCCCCCAGGAGCCCAACGTATCATAAGGTATTTCTGATCATCCTATTGTATGGAATATCGTTTGAATGCACGTCATCAGCACGATTCATGCTACCCATATGATCAGTACACCACCCAGTAACCGACACACTTTCTACCCCGTATTTGTAGCCCACAGTGAAAACATTTAAGGCCAAATATCCTGTTTCAGATGGTAAAAAGAGGCAAGGGCCTTGTCTCGCTAGCCGCGCTGTTTGCACAGTGCCTTTATACAGAGGCGCCGCGAGGATAAAAATGACGTGATGTCTCAGGACATTTATCTGAATAGCGCGGCTCATTTCCCGCCACTCACTGATGTCGTCTGCGTTCTTGAGAAATAGGTCGTAATCACGCGCATGCGCACGGCATGGTAACTGGTTGCTATGGAAGGTGGTTCCAGCTATGGACTCTCTCTGCCAACCATCCCACAGTTCATTGGGTGTCATGAAAGAGGCTCTTAAGCATACGTCCTAGTCAAAAAAGATCATTCTTGACATAACAAAGACATAGGCCGTTCACGGCGATAGCACCGTAGGGTTGAGGGGCACTAGACGCCTGCCATTGACAGAACGCACTGCCCAGGGCGTGGGGAAGGGAAGGGAGCCATTGATTTCATTGGCACTGAGTGGAGGACTAAACTCTGAAAGAGATGGGCAACCAATGCTGAAGTTCCACTTCCCCATCCCAGCCCAACTCTAGGTCCCTAAACCCAGCCTGCCCAGTCTCAGGCCGTAAAGCCTTGGCCAGGGCCACCCTGTTGGCCATGCCGGGCAGGTGCGGGCCGGTTATTAATGGTCAGAGCTGGGGTAGTATCTTATGCATGTATAATCATTCACTCCCAGCCGCATATTGCCGGCATAACTCAAAGTCAAGACCCTCTATCGGTCTTGGATTATATGGAAATTATTATGTGGACGGCGGAATATAAACAGCGGCCCTGGTCCGTATGGATAATACAGGGCTGAGGTCGGTTTATACCTACAGCCAAGGAGCAGAAGATGGTGGAGCAGGGCGAAGAGGAGATCTCGTATAACATACACAGGGTGTCTAATTGTTATTTGCTAAACGGCCGGGTATAACAGTTGGTAGTGCTCATTTCCATTATCAATGTCAATGAACATAGGTCGTAAAGTAGGCGTGAATCTTCTTTTAATATTATGTTAAATGCTATAAGAAAAGTGAGTTTCAGCTGCTCGGCCCACCTCAGCTAAGTGAGGCTGACCTTAGTAGCATTTCTTCTTTCAATTTGAAAGGAGAACATCAAATATAGCCGATCTAGTTCTCCCCAATTCATGACATTCACGCTGCTATAGCCGCTACTAACTACCCATGATTCAATTGCTAACTAACCTGTTGGTGTGTGTTCCAACGTTTTGATAAATCGTGTGTGTAGATTGTGGAACTGTAAGTATATAGTATATGTTGTAATCACAGGCTCGATGGACTAAACCTGTGGGTGGAGACAGAGTGAGGTAGTTCTTAAAGGTCTGACACATGGTGGTTAGCCATTTATTGATGTTGTTTAGGGGGTTGTCTATGTTGTAAGGGGTCATATTTACTGCATTCACACTGAATAGTATCTAGCCTTAGTAATATGTATCTTTTATGTTTTCATACATCTTCTATGAATTAAGTGCAATTTATTCATGCACTCTTGTATTTTTTCTCCCACTAAATAGGAACATATAGTATGAGATCACTTCACATGTGCCTGCAAGTCAGAATTGCCTGTGATAACTTCTTGAATTAGGGCCTATGTCTGCCTATTGAACACCCCTGGGTGCAGAGATGACTGTGCCACAAGAGTGTCACCCCTTCTCTATAATTAGAACACCTACACCCTCCCTCTCCGACCACAGGCTTCCATATGCCGTGTGGTTGTAATAGTTTTAAATGATTGGGTATAACCAGATGAACTGAAATGTGAAAAGCAAGGATTCCTTCTTATATGGGATACATCAGTTGTCAAATCAAGGACCTCAAAAAGTGAAATGAAGAACATGGATTAATTTGACGAAGAAATTGTCTTTTGCTGATTGCAATGGGCTCAGTGTCAATTTAATTAGGTTAATAGACACATATGTCACCTCGAATCTTAGATATTATCCGATGAAGTATTAAATGTGCCACCGACGATATTTAAATAGGGTCGTTCACACAGTAACATGCAGGTGTCAGTGTAGATGACAAATGTCAGATACAAACAACCAGATCTCTGTGTAATGTTCAAACTATATCAAAGCTGGAAGTCCCATTATTATTTATAGCACTCCCCCACGCCAACACCTCCCCACCCTCCCTTCACACCATCCCCCATCATATACTACCATCAGCAGGGAAGATGAGGCGGCAGAGAATGGAAAGGTAGCATTTATCCCTTTCTTAATGAATTTATCAGCCCCCAGGAAGCCTAATTACGCCAGACATTAAATGCGTGCTTATTAACGGGCCTTTATTGCTCTGATGGTTGCGGCCCCAGAGGCACCCTATCCACCCCTTCCATTCCACCCCCACGGGGGTGGGTGGGAGGGAGTGGCACATCAGCTGTGACTGATGTACTGAGTAAAGTGCAGCCCCCACCCTGGAGGCTGACAGGAGGGGTATGTTTGTATGTCGGCATATGACGGTATTGATATGAAAGTGGATGGCGCCCACCCAGCAGGATAGACGCCAGGCTGATTCCAGAATAGGATAGGAGCCGATCCTGCCAGCAACTCCCACCAATCCTACTCACCACTCTGATTAGACACTATGGTGAGGCTAGTTGGGGGATATACGTGGATATTTACCAATAGAGGTCGAGTGGTCGAGATAGAGACTAAACTGGAGGTTATACTGTAATGCATGTATACACATATGTGTTAATTTAATAGTAAACTATACAGAAATCAAATACAATCTATTTAGTCCTAATGCTTAGTATGGGTTCAGACCTGACTGAGCTCAAGAAAGCCAAAAGGGTGCATCCAGGCATCCATGTTTGAAGTTCTATCCTAGCTGCTCTTATAATCCTCCACGGTGGGTGTATCTTGTTTCTGTAGAGAAGTGGGATTGATGGGACAGAGCTACTATGTTTACAAATACATCTGTTTATCACCTCTGCCAAAACCTTCTAGTATAGAATCCTATTAGTCAGCAAAACCAAATGACGAATCATACAATTACAGACTTATTGGCTAGTCCCTGCAGTTGTCACCAGTTCTTGTGAATAATCTCATGGGCGCCAACCAACTAACAGAAGAAAATAGCAACATAAATAAGGAACAGAAGGCAGAGGGAAATAACAAGGAGCTTTGTAACAGAAGGCCCCTGTTCATACTTTTTAGTCGGACTCCCCTTTTTCCATGCAGAGTGGAAAACAAGGCAAACATAATGTGCTGGTCTTAATTGGAAGACATCAATGCGTAGCGTGTCCAATAATAAAACAATGAGATGGCAGAAGCTTTTCTACCATTAGAAGCACTGCCGATATCCAGCGATTGGCGTTAGTTTGTAGAAGTCTCCTTATATACCCTTTTATATACGTCCAGTCTCAAAATAAAGGTAATACTATATTTTGCCAATGTATAGCTGGGGTGGTGGATATACATACAGTCCATTACCATAATGGCTTCTGCTAATTGTGAATAATTAGTACTACAGCCCACATGGGAATATTATGTTGGGGAAATATTGGTAATTGGGTTGCATAAAAACTATATCATGTTTGGTGTAATACATTTACATCAGGTTGTGCTTACACATCATAGTGTCAATATCCATTCCCCAGAGACTGATGATGTAGCATATTTGTACTATGAGTTTCGAGACTAAGACAGATAGCACAGCCCCCTGTGTGCGTTATTGAATATTGCCTCCAGAATCATCTGGTCCCAGTAACATAATTCATCATCATGAATAACACTGTGTAATCCTACGATACATCACAGGCACCTTTTCACACTGAACCCACATGAATTCCCTCTCTGAAATAAAGGGGGTTTCTCAAATGTTCTTGTGGATTTAGAATTGGGGATTTCAAAGAAAGAGAGGTTGAGAAACCTAATCTGCAGCCACATTAAAAGGTCTGAGGTAAGCAGAAATAGCTGAGGGGTGAGGGGAAAACACCACTTTCATGGCTGGCCGCCTGTCCATTTGTCCACCCCTTGGTAGCTCTAATAGGAAAGTAGGTAGAACAGCTGGAACCTTGGCCTTGTAGCCTGCTCTCTAATCCACCTGCAACTGGAGTGAGTGGCCAAAAAGACAAGTAGAAGGAGAAGAAACAAAACTACTAACCAGCAACATACCCACAGAACATAGCCTTTCAGCTGTGGCCCCTCCCTGAGTGGCCTGTAGTCTATTGGTCCTAGTAGTTATCAGTTATGACAGACCATCTGTGGGTTCCCTCTCCAGACTGAATCAATGTGCCCCCAAGTAAACCCCCTGGCAACCTTCCCTATACAGTTCTACAGACTGACACACCCCAGGCGGAGCTTTATTTATTGACACAGGTCCATATACAAATCATCACATGGCGGTGACCATCAGTCCCTGCACTGAAAACCCGCCGCTAGTGGAAAGTCGTCATATATGACGAGTTTAGGATCGTCAGGCCTTCATGACTACCCTAAGTCATCATATTGAGCACCTTGGCTCTACTACTTGTTTGTGTGTGGGTCGTAAGAGGTCACCACTTTGCATTTATGTGATACGAATGATGTATACTGGGGTGTATATAGGCTCATGAATATATATTGTTCTTATTGTATTGTTGCTATAAAAAGTGAAATAATATTGACTATTTTGATGAAGATTTTCCTGTAAAAAGATGGAAATGTTTAAATGAAAATGTACAAAGAGAAATAGATGCGTCTGTTAATAACACCTCTCTCATGGATAGTGCTGGGGTATAAGTCCATATAATATTCAGAGTCTATGACATAGTAGATGGATGTACTCACACAGCACAACATAATGTTCAACTGACCCATGATAGTGGGTTCAGAAGAATAGATAATGATTGATGGGTGAGGGATAAGATGTGTACGTTACTGAAAGAAATCCCCCCCCTCCCACAAATGACCCCAACACTACTTTTTAATTGTTAGGAACAATGCTAGGATGTATGTAACTACTGCACAGGACGATATGGCTGTAAAGGGCACCCATAGTGACGACTTCGTCAGTGACGACTCAAAGTTGTCACCTACGACTACTCCATGATGACCTTAAGCTGTAGATTTAGGTATTGTCAACCTGAGGACCTAAAGTCGTCAGTATTGATGAGTTTTGGATCCCGTAGGTTTTCAGTGTGCCCGCTAGGCCTCTTTACACCCGTCTGGTGGCTTTCCATGTATACACTGCAAAAATGGTGTTTAGATTTTAAACGTGTTTAGGTCTAAACACGTTTAAAATCTAAACATATAGGTCAGTTAGGTGTCTCATCGACTACACATTTAGGAAATGAACACTTTTATTCTAATTACATAAACATTTACGCTAAACATATTTAGATGTTTAGAGTTGAAACAGTTGAATAATAGGTGTTTAGATTTAAACATCAATATGTTTAGATACTTGGATGTTGAATCCACACCAGGTAGCAGCACTACCTTTGAATGGACTATCTGCACATAGTTATAATCAATTGTTGTGACAAATGTCCCCAAATCCCATGTTTATCATGGTTTCATTTTATTGAATGTCATGTGAATAGAAAGGGCAAAAGAAAATTGACTAGATTCACCTTATGCCACCATCATTAGCATTAAATAATCAATAAGCTCCATGCCTGACACCTATTTGATGTTATTCTGGAATAGATAAGGCAATGTCCTTCCTGCCAAGCTGTTGTACTTTCTCAAGTCTCTCATTCTAATGCAGTGTGTAATACATGTACATGTATATAGCTGTGGCTGACATCTTTGACAAGTAAATACCTGCTGATCCCCCCGCCCCCAGTAAATGAGAAAACAAACAAAATATTTCTCTTTTTTTAATGCATACATGTCTGCAAACCTTAACCCTCCATCAAATCATTTAATCATCTAAACACAAAAATTCATAAACACCTAAACACAAAAATTCATAGATATCTAAACACAAAGTTTTAACCTAAACACCTACATTTCTAAACACTTGAGCTAAGCACATTGTTTGGCTAAACATGTTTAGGAAGTTAATGTGATTACAAAAACGTTGCAAGAATATGTTTAGAATTGTGTTTAGGATCTAAATACCATTTTTGCAGTGTAGAACCTTCCCACAGAGGTCTTTCAGACAGTCTAAGCACCATATCTTATTTAAACATTCCAAATTACTATTGTGATAACAAGTAGCGTTATAACTATACATTGCCCGGCATGATGGCCGTGGATAGGGTAGGATTAGGTAAAGGGCTCGGATTAAGGATCGTGTAAGAGTTGTTAGTCTTATCTTGCAATAAATCATATTGATGTATACACCCTTTTCGTGACTGGATCTATTATATAAAGATGCGAAGGGGGATTTTTCTTTTCTTTTTTTTTTTTTTTTGGGGGGGGGGTGGGGGTTTCCAGGGAGGTGGGATTTCCAAGGGGAAATCTATCTCATATCCTCCATCTATATCAGTTGTCAGGGTATTTGCCATGGTAATCCTCAATTTTCAAAGGCTATTGTCAGCCATACCTTATGGGCACTCTCAAATCATCACCAAACTCCGGTTCATTGTGCTACCTATATCATAATGCACCATCTATGAGTATGTATTATAGTACCCCTGACTTCTATGCCATATTTATCTAATATACCTATACATACATATCCACCCTTTACAAATAATAGGCGAGCTGATGCATTGTATTTCCGATATGAATAGACCATTGTTCTTGATGCATCCTATCTTCAAGCTCATTTATCATGAGTTACCGAGTACATCATGAATTTCCTCGAAAATTTGTTTGGGGCAGTATGGTGATGCGTAAAAGCTAGTCCAATAGCACTATACGCCATAGAACACGGTGGAGCTGAGTGGTGCCCATGATTGATTGTGGTGCGACGAAGAAATTCACACACTGCAAGTTTAGACTTGAACTTTATGGAGTGTGTGATAGAGCGGCTGGTGGAACCACATTGGCAGCCTCCATGCATAGGTCTTCCCCTGTAGGTGAAGTACTCCATCGAAACACATGAATGGTGATCAGCCTGATCAGACTTGACATTGAGGCTCCTTGAATCTACCTTTGTTATAAATTCTACGACTATGCCTTTCAAAAACAACTCAGTCCAGTTCCAGTTATTGAAGTCTCTTTCTAGACCCTGCCCTATACCAGGGTCGCTCCCTATATGCCTGCCACTATTCTATCTTGCAGTCTTGGGCCACACCCGTCCAGTGTACACCCTTAAAACCCTGGGGCCACCATTCCCCCAACACCCAATAGTCCTAGACCTTGTCTTTGGCCAATAGTATCTGATTCACCCCCGAGGGCCGGCCACTGTAACTGAAAGGTTTATTCATGTCAAAGTGGGTCTGCATATTGAATTGAACCAGCAGTTATCCTGTTGTGACAAGAGGTTTGGTCCTTTCCTAATGTTGACGAGAACTGTTCTGCAGTGGTGTGTACTGTTCTGTCTAGTCACAGTAGCTATGTTTGCGCATATTTAATTGTTTGGGAGGCTGGAGGGTGTTGCTCCTATTGTAAAAAGAGCTGTGAGTATGTGCCCTCTTTTCTAAACAAGTCGTGCACTGCTTCACCATTCAACTTGCACTCACCACATTAGTCTGAAAAGTCACCTGCCTTGTTTAAAATAGAGAGAGAGCTGCACTACTAGATACTTACTCATGTCACAAGCTCTATAGTTTATTATACTGACTGACTTCCCCCAACTAGGTACCTACTCAATTCCCCCTTTTTTAGCACCGTACTTGGATGACCACTTGTGAGCAACAAAAGGGACAAGTTATAGCGACATGAAAAGAAAGGACTGGATTTTTTAGCCAGCTCTTCCTTTCACTATAGGAGCAACACTCTCCTGAGCATGTGGACAGTATACATGTACTACACCCCGACATGAGAAGTATCTAGATAGCTGAAACATTTCAATATCAATGATCACTGAATGCAGGTAGATCTGCTCTAGTGTATTTTGTTCTTTTGTGAGGCATTTGATGTCATATCCATTTCTAATTAACCTAGTTTGCTATTGTTGGATAAAATCTCAGCTAACAATAACCAACAGTGAACAGAAAATCGATTAATATGTTGCAATGGTTTTCAAATCGTAAAAAAAAGCACAGTATTTAGCGGGTACAGCACAGTGTATACCCAACAGTACATACAGTACAAATCATTAAACAGCTGAAGTAATGTGGGTGGTGGGGGGTGGTATTCAACTCTTTTTTTTCCGAGTCAGTGTATCCGTACAACGCCCAGTCCCTTTGAGAATGGATCGTGTTTTCTTGTGTTTTCACGCCCCACTCCTCTGAAACACGCATGGCGGCCTCCCACGGTGGGGACGTAATGATGGGAATCATCGACACCTTAGATCAATACCATTTTGTTCAAATCAAAGTTCATTTAAACTCAGCCGGCTAGCAGGAATTGCTCCATCGCTGCGTGATGAGATTGATCATGCATACAGTACGTTGAGGCTGATCGTGAGTGAGTAAATATTAAAGGGACCCTATCTTACATAGCTCAATACCCCGACATGTGTGTATATTCCCATGGGAATCAAACCAAGTGGAGTATTGCTGTTTATTCTATTTAAAAGCTATTTAGATATCGCATAGACCATTATAAGGCCCTTCTTTATCAAGCTGATAGGTATAACTATTTAAGAATAGGTATTAGAATTTACAAATTAAAGAGATATTGGTATTATTGCAGTATCCATGATAATACCAAGCTGAACCGTTAATGGACTTTTTTTCACCCAAGGCAATATTCCCATGAACAAGTATCTTTAACTTATAAGACCTTCCATATAAAACATATTATAATTATGTGATCGGTTTGTTTCACCACATCTGGAGAATCAATGCCTTACCAAAGATGAAAATTGTAATAGATGCTATAACAAATACATTATGTAAGTTAATTACCTGTGCTAGACTAGTGATCCGTTGACCTGATCGACTGTGAGATGTAGGTAAGAAGAGATATCACTATAACTGTCCTTGCATCACCTCGCGTCAGCCCCCTCCCCTATACTCATATCAGAGCTTTGATGAAAGCTGGTGGAGTGTGGTATATGGAGATCTATATGTCCTGAGGTTCCCTTAATGGGAAATAATATAGTCACGAATTTAAATTATATGGAGCATTCTTTTCTCATATATCTAAAAGGTTTGCTTAAGGTTAGAGATGTGTCTATACATTATGTTCATTCATACATTCCCGATTCATTTATCTATACTGAATGTGCATAGGAAAAATAGATGTGTCTGTAGTTATGATGAATGTGGATATAGGGATGTGGATATTGCCTTCACATATTAAAACTGTTTTAGTTGTGAAATATCTTTGAGGTTTGTGGGTACCATTTTCATTCATTATTCCTTGAAAAGAAATAGTCTGTTTGATCACTCCACCACACAGCACAATATTAACCTTTGCTTTCTCCCCTGAGCTGGAACAGGTTGATGGCTATCCTGGTAGCCCGGCCATCCTAGACAATGGAGGCTTGGCGCCCAGCGTGGAAAGGGTGCTGGTATTGTCCACGTTAGTGGGGATCAGCTGTGTTCCAAATGGAGGCAAAGTCAAGGCTCTCAGGGGAAAAAGACATACAACAGTGCCTTGCAGTCAAGTCAGGCGGGGGTTTACAACGGCCCGCGCTGGCCCATTGACAATGTCATGTTTCCAAATTGACGAACGACCTCACAAATGAAGAATTGGGCCCGTATAACGGATCAGTTTGTATGCCGGACTGGTTCCAGCTAGGGCGGATTAGTATGACAACCTGGTTTGCTGTTAAAATCCAGCGCCCTGATTGGTTGCTTCGTAATTATCCAACCAGCAGTTAAGCTGCCTATGCGCCCTCGGTGACTGTTGGCAGTGCCTGTCTTATGGATCCCATGATGCAACGCTGGCCATATCCCACCAAAATTATTTAGGGCGTATGGGGCCGGGAGATTGGGCGCCCATCAAGGTATGCACGTTGTGGGTGATGGGAGAAGGCTGTAGGTGTAGGGGACGGGGGAGGGAACAGGTGGTGTGCGGGATGGTCTAAAGATGAATCCCCTTCCCTCCTACTCACACCACCTCTATACCGCCCCATGCCATGACTCTTGTCGACTTAACGGCCTCTAGTACCACAAACAGCCACCCAGCGGCACCACAAGCGGCCCAGCGCGCATGTGCAGCAAAACTAGACTTCCGGTGTAACAAACCAAGCACATTTTAGCGCCGTGGGCCTTGTTGTGGAAAGGGCAAAGTGCTACAGTAAAGGAAGGTGTGGCGTGGGGTTGTGCATGGGTGAGAAAATGGAGGAGGGAGAAGATCATGTTAAGAGCTAAAGGAGCATATAAACTAAGTCAATGACAACAGGTCGGAAGTCACCTATATATAACCATGTGTGATGGCCAAAGTACCTTCACACATGAGAGCATACAGGTTAAAACATTGATTTGATGCACGGGGCCCTTTTCTTATCGTGATGCATGAATGCCTCACGGGCGAGTGACTTGCAATGCTACAGGTAGCACTTTATGTCTTTGAATTATTGAAATCCCAATTTTTAACTCTGTCTAACGTCATGTTATTTACATCCTATTCAAGCAGGGGAATAAACTTATAAATGTACATAAAAAAAGTCATATGCAAATTACGATCGAACGAAATACTTGTTTAACTTTGGGCAATATCATCAATTACGTTGCATTTCATGGGAGTATAGAATTATATACATTTTGAGGTCGACATAGTTTTATTATTGTATGTCAGTATTGCTTCAGAAAATTTGTTTTTGCAAAGAAGAATGAAGATAAGCCAGTCATTTCCATTTGATAGGATTACTCTACGACCACAGAAACACTTGTCCCCTCATAAGCCCCTCAGTTTTCATCGTCGCCAGCTCCTTCAGATTGGGAATAAACATTGGTTCCGTTGTACAAAAAGAGGCTCAAGACACCATGGGTTTTATTGGGCCTAGCAATGAGTTGCTTTGATTGGGTTGGGGTCAGATGGTAGGGCACTGCACGTTGCTCTATTGCCTGCTGGGTGTGGGACGAAGGAGCAAGAGAAGATTGTTGGTATGTGTAGTGAGCGGGTCGGGTGGGAGGGGGGGCAGGGAGAAGTGCATTGCAGGGGGTTCTATGGAATCAGCTGCTCGCCCTTGTGATGGTTTACCCTCAGGAACCTGGTGCGACACTTCTGATTTATATAAGCTAAATCTAGGCCAGTTACCGATGCTTGGCTATGACTTATTGACAGGCCTGCCACTATTCAGTATCCCCCTTCCCCACTCACCTTACTCCTTGGTGGGTGACTCGGAAACTAGGCAGTGAAGGATGCTCGGTAGGAACACTCACTACCCTGCGTCTTCCGGTTTTAGTTGGCGTGGGAAAGCGAGTTATTTACTTTAATCATTTCCCGAATCAAATGGCGTCGCGGTGGGAGTATGGGAGGCTATAGAAGCAGGAAAGGCAGAGGGTTATTGTAAGGCACCGGGGTACGTAGATCTAGACACAGTCGTCACAGGCAGTGTCGCCGAGCTAGACTTGACAGCAGGTAATGTGGAGATATAAATGCAATTTATAGATTTCTAGCCGCCCTTTTATCTGATAACGTCAATGCAATTTGCTCAAACCTGACGACGCCTATCGGGCGACCCTTTCTCCTCCTGCCGCTGCCTCTGCCCATATTAATACACCCCTGAAGGCAATACAATCGGTGCCTTCGTCCTCCCTGAAACCTGGCCTCCCCTGTCGCCGTGGTCGGTCCCTGGTAGGGCCTGGTCACCGCCCCCGGCCATCGGGGTGTTTCTATCTGGCTGGGCACAGAGAGAGAAAAGGTATTGGGAGGTCAGATGTTGATCTGCTGATAGCGATAAGCGCCGCCCTCCCTCCCCCCCCACCCCTCCCAGTCCCCATCTTCCTCCAACTCCTGCTACCACCACCTCCCCGACTGCCACAGCCCACCGCACCACGGCCCACAACTCCCGCAAAGCAAAGCTTTTTAGTCGCCGTTAAATGGAATTTCCGCGGCGCCAAACACTGCGTTTTATACAAGCCGGTATTGAATTACATTTACCCTCGTGTCGCATTCTGTTCCCCGCCGTGTAGGAACGTGTCCCGCCTACAGATTGGTATTATTCTTTCACGAGTAGACTACACCCCAGAGAGGGAGTGGGGGAGAGCATCTTTTATTTTCTCCTTAGTCAGAATCTCACTCTGTTGGTGTAGTGTTGTTTTTCAGTGGGGTATAAAAGAACACTCTCAATTGAAACACTACTTCCTTTTACTAAGCACAGCGATTGGCAAGCCTCTAAGCATAACTCTGAAACCCATGTGATGTTCAAACTAGTGTTTTTATTCCCATTTCAAATCCTAGTCTAAAGGGGAGGCAATGGATGGTATAGCTGTATAATGCTTCTCTTTCTATGAATAAAGCTGATTAAAATTGACCGTTGCTCCTTCCCTATGGACACAAAACGTTGGATCAAATTTTGTAGTTGGTTGATGTACTTTAACCAACCAGTTGTAAACATCGACTTAACGTTCTGTGCCCTCTGGATTTTTGGTATTGAAGATGAACCCAATTACAGTTGTGCGTCAATGTAATGGGGTTCATCTTTATTTAGGGATCATTGCTGTGTCGGAAGGGATTTTGTCATGCCGACCTGGTCGTGTCTGTCTTTGATCACTCTAAACTCAAACTAGGGGTGCCAATAATACCCTCCTCTCCAAATGAACCTTTGCCCTCATTATCATCATCACCATCATAAAAACGAAACTTACAAATCTTATAGCTAATGACAAGTGTGCATGAATCCCATTGATATGCAATAAAAAAAAGTGTCGTCAAAATAATGACAACTGGCAACTCTGGGACAAGGATTCCAACGCCACTTCCACAGATATTCCTTGCACCACAGTGCTTTACTATACTGCCATCTAGGGCGTCATTATAGAAATTACACTGCTTCACTGCATTCCAATTATAGTGGCTCACTGTTCAGTTTTACAAGGATACCTGGTAGATTAAACAGTCAATTCTTAAAGTGTATGAGTGGAGAGAAATAGACCAGAGTCCTTAAAGTGCCAGTTATACCTAAATGTACTCTTCATGATTTCCACCTGGTGTCTTGCCCCTTCAGAGGAGTATATTAAACGTCATGAAGGCACATAGTACCATCTTATGATTGAAAATGTCTACCTTAAGACATCACAGGAGCCGGGTATTGGTGGCCTATGCCGACCAACTGACATCACTGCAGGTGGAACCCACGAGAATTCCCCATTAATGTGATAAATAGTGGCCGTTACTTTACAGCGGTATGCAATCCGGCCCTGTGTTTGTGTCATGTGTTAATAATTGAGTGGAGGAACGGATAGTGTAGACTTGAAATTAGCCAGCCCTAGTACAAAAAGCAATCCCAAGTATCCCCCTCCATTATCCTTGTCCAGCATGGGCGATGAAATGGTAAATTGTTCACGGAAAGCAGAGCCGCACAAAAAGGACCAACGTGCCAAGGATCAGTGCGGATGAAAATGAGGGCTATTGAGAGGATGAGTACCTACAGAAAACAATGGCGCTTGGTTTAAATCACAGACTCACGTGTATGAACCTAATATCACGTGTGAACGACAAGCTATAACTCTGGTGACAATGGCTTTGGGCTTTTGTTTCTGTTATGCTTTTATCGTTTTCTTTTGTGGAGCAGGGCTTTTGTGTCGTGTCGATACATCTTTGTCGGTTATGAAATAAGGGTAGTAAAAGATGTATAGTTGGGGTGAATAAACATTTGGAGGTTAGTGGTCTCATGGGAGATGTGTAGGTGGTTTTGTATGGGGTTATAACTAAGCTGCCGTGCGTCCCTGTCCCGCCCTGCACTGTAGATCATTGGGCGTAGAGCGCGCCTCCCTCCCCAACACAGCTCCAGTACTCATTAGCGCTCTACGCTCGTTCCTGGGCGTCCCACTAGGCGGCGCACAGACACCATCTATATTTCACCGGAACTGGATTGAATTAACGTTCGGCGCATGCGTAGACCGTCATCGGAATCCCTATGCATATTGGAGGCGCCTGCTAGGCCACTTATGAAGTGTGGACATTAAGTTAAATTAACCTTGAATGGCAGTCACTCCAAGCACCCCCGTACGGTGAACGAGCAGATGACGTACGACTCCTCCCTGTTAGCTAAGCGGATCGCCCCGTGCATACCCTTGGAACGCAGGTCGTAATTTAATCAGTGAGCAAAATGCCTTTTGTCCCACGTAGTTAGCCAGCTTTTGTGTACGGCCGGCAGACGGTCGAGCCTATCTGTGTTTTATTTCAATTGGCCGGCAGTTGGCCGTTGTTTTATCCCTAAAGGGCCCTTTTCCGAAATGCCATCCACGGACTGGGATGGTCGGTGCACATGGAATGTTAAAACAGGGCTGGCGTATATAAATGGCTGAAATATAAAAATGGGTCCCTTGTGGAATACGAGCCATTCTGGGCGAAGCTTGCACACAAGGAGTTTAGATAATTATAAATATCTCAGTTTGAAGGCCAATGAGGGCAGAGTAAAAAGGTTTTCAGAACGCGTGTACAACGCCCAGGGATCCACCTTAGCTGCATTTACCTTGGTTTTAGAGTTTTACGTTATTGATTTTGGGTAGGCCTATCTATCCCATCCAAACACATTCATGCTCTATACTTTGAATCTCAACACAGAGAAAGGGCACTTGATAGTATGATCGTTATCCTCTGTATCCCACATTGATCTCATTCAAACTCTATATGCTCGGATGTAACCAATGTTCTTTGATATCCAGAGATTAGCTTATTACTAAGTATGCTGTGATACTAGCGATTTAATGGACCATAAACGGGTGACCTGCCTGAGACTGTGGGTCAGTTTTATATACTACTTACTGAAGCTGACTGGACTGTGTACCAGTTTCATATACTACTTACTGCAGCTGCCTGAGACTGTGTATCAGTTTCATATACAATGTACTACTTACAGTAACTGACATGTATTAATTGCAGCAGATGACTGAGATTAGGAATCAGTTTCATATATCATTTAAATAATCTTGGGAATCATGTATTATTCAAATAAGCTTGCTGAAACTCAACCGGGGTAGGTCTATACCAGTAGTTTAATATATCACTTAGGGCCTGACACAACGTCCACATTACACTACTTAGAGGCTATATGTTAGCAGAGAGACAGATGTCTAGGAGCATGAAATACATTTATTCCTGCTGTCCATCCCTCTTCAACTCAGAAAACTGGTGCAAATCCCCTCTTACATTGTAGAGAGGGGACCCTAGTCGGCCTATCGGTCAAATGGCGCGTATGACATGTCTTCAGAGCAGCTTCGACCACACGAGCCCCAGTATATCCATCTTGTGAAGGGATGGCAGGCAGGGCAGGAGAGGGAGTGTGTAGGCAGTCAGACTGGTAGTTGTGGACCTAGAGTAGGCAGCCTGGCAGTCTGTTAGCGTGATTCCCGATTACACGGCATGCAGAGCTGCTTGGCGTGGTGACAGAGAGGCGAGTAGACTTGCAGTATGAATGACTCATTCCCTGCGCAGCAGGAAGCTTTATTATGATGTATAGTGTGATGTTCATCGTCCAAAGGTTAGCCTGCGATGCCAGAAACTTCTTTTACCCCAGGCCACGGTAGAAATGTCACCCTTCATCTTGGCCTATTGAGAAGGCGTAGATGAGGCTGGAGGGTAGGGCCCAGCTGCCTGAAGAGCTGCATCAGGGTATGCGGAGCTGAGGTACTACCGGGGGCTTTGCCTCATCAGGGGGGAGTATGTTTACAATAGAGTATGATAAAGTGAGATGTAGATGGAGGGAAGATGTTTTCTGATGAGGAAACTGTGTGAACATGAGGGCAAGGGACCATGTAGGCCTCAAGTTAGAAAACCTCGAGGTACTTCTCTGTAATGCAACGCTGATTCTTTAAGTTTCTGACACAGCAAGACCGTCGATGTCCTTTTAAGGTACCAACGCAGTAATTCTAAAGTAATTAATTGATTGGTGGTTATAGCCTAGTCATCCTAGGATAGCATTAACTTTGGCACTATCTTATATCCCTGTGAGGTTGCATAAGGCTTTTATTGCAGCTTCATGACCACCTGGGATCTTAAAGACCTTAAATGCTGATCTATGCCTTTTTCTTAGATAGCAACACCTTTAATGGTGACGCAGAAGGCGCAGTTCACCAAGCAGGATGGACCATGCACGCAGCGGTAGGACGCCGTAGTAGCTGGAAGAAGGCAAATCGGTCCGGAGGTGGGGAGCTAGGGGGCCTCTCTGGTTGCAGACAAACCCAACAGAGGTGGTTTGTACTTGCAAGTCACGTGGGTGCCCGCGAGACACGGAACTAATTATCGACAGTCTGAACGCTGATTGGGGGCGCTGCCATCGCCGAACGGGACCGGAAGTTGAAATATCCCGGCCAAACAGAATAAAGGAAGTGTTGTCGAGTTGATGGAACAGCTGGGCTTCAGCCTCTATTGACTACCTGCTCCTCCCTCCAGTATTTCTGTATTTAGGTCAATGTGTTAACAACATACCGCGAGATTTTCCCAGCTTGCTTTAGATACTGATATTTCCTTTTCACACTTTTAAGCTATTCTCAAATATGGGATTGACAAGAAATAAATTCATACAGTCGCGATTATCCAGTGTGTAACAATCTGTGTATGAAGGTGAACTTTATTATAGCAATGATATGAACCATGGACCTTGCCACTTAAGAAGGGCATGATACCCTTACCCTTCTTTACCTAATTGTCGCCTTGATGCACCAACGCATTAGGAGCAGCAAGTAATTCACTATAGGGTAGGTTAGTCTAAAGACGTCATAACATTGGGTTTGCTACTTAATCAACTTTACCAACTGGTAGATTCGATGCTTATCAATGATTTACCAATGATTTTATTCAGGTGTAAATCCATTTTTCATTGCTTATTTGTGGGGTGGACGTCTCAAGATATGTGGACGTCTTTAGGTCAATCTACCCTAATAATTTCTGCAGCATGCCAAATTTTGAGAGCCTATTAACACTGTAGCCTCGGCATGAGGCATGAATGCAGCACTGGTCAGTAACTCACCAGTTCTGTATCTACGCCCCTGTATCTACGCCCAATCCCGATAAAAGGACATTTCACACTAATTCACCCTGTGGTGAATAAAGAGTTAAACACTTCCCCCTGCTCTCTACTGCACACAGGTCATGCTAGCAGCTCAGTGGTCATGGTCAGTCACAATGGCTTAGTCTTAATGACATGTGCCGACACATTTGTATTCAGGATTGTCCACTGATGTGACCTCTTTATTAGGCAGGGGCCCTCGCGCCTCGGTCAACTGATAAAAGCCGTCGTTCAACTAGACGTGAACGTGATAATGTCGGTCGTGCACGAATTAGGGTAAGTCGCCCCTGACTCGACAACTTGGCGTCTCTACACCCTACAGCACTGCTTTTGATTAATCAGATTCTATAGAAGGACATAATCCATCACGAAAATACTGTTTGGCATTATCTTGAACACACCTAAGGATGAAAAACAGCCCAGAAAATATCATCCGGATAATAAATTGGGGGAGGGGGGAATTTAAAAGGTTAAACCTGTTAAACTAGATTCGGTACCATGACTCAACCACCCTGTACCGTCAACCACCCCAAAGGTGGCTGGTTCTAGTCAAAGCAAAGTACTCTCGTTTTCTGTCTTATCAGAATCTTTCTGATATGTAATCACTGAATTCACTTCTTGTAAGATAACATCTCTAATTGCTAAAAAATAATAATTATAATAATTTGATATAAGAGGTTCTATGCATATCATTTTTCAAAAGTACCAGAGGCACTGGGATCGATCCTGGGACCCCTTGATGTAGAGTTCTACACTAAACCAACTAAGCTAACTCGACTTGAATTGTCTTTGAGTGAAGGCATGCTATATCTGTTGTGGCAAAATAACGGTTCACATGCTGATAGCTTTAGCTATTGTGAATTCCCATAGATTGTCATCAACATGCCGGCATGTGCCTGGATAGCTCAGTAGGTTAAGCATAGGTCTCGTAATCCTAGGGTATCAGGTACGAATCCTGCCTTTGCCTGTGCCAGATATGAGCCAAAATTACAGTATGGTATATTTTGTGTTAATTTAATTGATTGAGTTTTTCTTTTATTTCATTTTGTCAGAACCCCCCCCCCCAACATTTCAGAAGTACAGATTATTGTGTAATATCTTTAGATGTATGTGAAATATTTTTCTCAAAATGTTGTCTAATGTCCTTGTGTGGTTGAGTAATGGTACAATGAATGGTTGAGTCAGGGTACCACTTGATAGGTCACAATAAATTCACACAAAGCACATCAAATAATTGATACATCTAATTCTCTAAGTTGCATAACACACAAAAGGGTTTGCACGTCAATGATCAATCATGAATTGGGATGGAGGATGAGAGATGGAATCAAAATGCAGGGTAACAAAAAGTCAGTCTTTTGTCAGTATAACATGCCATGTCTAAACCTTTACTTGACATACTAGATACAGGTTTTCATTAATGAAAGTGAGGTATGTAATGCATCAGTATCCCACCTTACATACCTGTGTCAATAATAATCTCTCTATTCTCTATGAAATACTGTTTTATAGCTGGTCTTAGTGGTCGACACAAGGTACCAAAAGGTCCAGTGGTCGAGTCAGGGGCGACTTACCCTACACCCTAGTGAAAGACAGGGGAAACATATCAGTCCATCCTGGGTGAATGTGTCAGGCTAATAGAAAGACCTAATTTTTGTGGCAGATGAACATGGCTTGAGGTATGCTTTACTCTCAGAATGATTATTTTACCCACACCAAGCATTTGCCCATAAGGCTACACAACATCCGTCCCCATTACCCATTTGAATGCTACCTGATGTATCAAGGCTTTATGTCCTTATGCCATCCTAGTCCTGGCTAACTTCCTTGCATCAAGGCCTCATGTCCTTATGCCATCTTAGTCCTGGCTAACTTCCTTACATCAAGGCCTCATGTCCTTATGCCATCCTAGTCCTGGCTAACTTCCTTACATCAAGGCCTCATGTCCTTATGCCATCCTAGTCCTGGCTAACGTCCTTACATCAAGGCCTCATGTCCTTATGCCATCCTAGTCCTGGCTAACTTCCTTACAGCAAGGCCTCATGTCCTTATGCCATCTTAGTCCTGGCTAACTTCCTTGCATCAAGGCCTCATGTCCTTATGCCATCCTAGTCCTGGCTAACTTCCTTGCATCAAGGCCTCATGTCCTTATGCCATCTTAGTCCTGGCTAACTTCCTTGCATCAAGGCCTCATGTCCTTATGCCATCCTAGTCCTGGCTAACTTCCTTGCATCAAGGCCTCATGCCCTTATGTCATCTTAGTCCTGGCTAACTTCCTTGCACTGTCATATGTGTGTTTTCCCAACCCATAGCATTTACTAACTGTAATATAATCACCTGGCTGCATTTATTCCTGTATGACAACCAACGCTCATAGTATAATGAGGCATAGTCTTCAAGGAGTTAAACACTACTCAGTCATCCACCCGACAGGGCTGGTCAATTTACAATTAGCACCAATAGGGAAGCTGACACTTGCTGATGGGACAAGCACATAAAAGCTGCTATATTTACACTGTCTCACCTTACTGACACACCTGATCATCATATGCACGGTCATACCACATTACACCTGACATGACTATAAACATGGAGAGTCAGCTATAGGCGGTGGGCATCGTACTAAGCTCAGCACGTCAACGTGAAGTATGCATTGATATCAGGGAGATTAATGTAATCCCTCTAATTAATAAAGCGTCAGATATATCCTCTTGCCAACTCTGGAGTTCATTAACCAGACTGTCAGCTACCATCACCCTTAGAGGCCAGGGGGTAAAGGGAGATGGTGTGCAAATCAGGCTTTCTGATGAAGACTGGGTCTTTGCATGCCTCCAGCAACTACATTATTTACAAGACCTAATAAGCCCCGTGCCAGCCGCCTAATCAGACAGTTAATAACGAAGAGCTCATCTCAACTAGCGGTGCCCTATCCAGATGGTCGCTTTTTTTCTACTCCTGCTGTACGGCATTAATTTATCTATCAATTTTCAGTATATCGGTATTGTTCATATGTAAAGGGGCGTCGCACTTAAAAAGAGGAAATCTATTATTGAAGGCACAATAAATAGGCTTTCGCTAATGCCTATTTCACGTGCCTGCTATGAAAGTTTATACGAAGGATGTAGAGTCTGACCGGTGGCTGGGTTGGCACATGATGTGCCCGCACTGACCCTCTCCAAGGCTTCATGTGTAAAGGAGACTCCTCCAGTGGGATTTATAAAGCAATCAGCTGTAGAAAGACGGCGGCATAAGGCTGACACTTCTCACCTGCTGGAGGCCCAAAATCTCACCTGACAGGTGGGGCAGGGTGTAGGCGCTGATCCCGCCACTGATCGGGCCCCTGGGGTCTGTTACTCCAGGAGATAAGTGCACGTAAAAGATAAGTGCAGGCTGTTTGTGTTTCAGTTGGTAGAAAGATAAGTGTGCAGATCACTTACATACAGACAACTTTATGTGCACTTAAGTGCAGGAAATAAAATGTTTCTCTGTACCTATATGGTACTGTGTACACTTAAATATTGTACACATATGTGCACATAAGTCCCAAAATATTGTGTTTCTAAACGAATATTTAAGACAGCTATTTTGCTGTCCTAAAAATTTCAAATCATCCTAAACCTTTATGAAACTGAGTGAAATTATGGCAAAGGTACATAACAGTCGGTCATTAATATATTTGATAAGAATCAACTGATTTTATAAAATTTAGACATAGTTTTTAATCAGATTTTGGAGATGTATCTTCATCCTGCACTTAAATGGTATATTCGTACACATATGTTTTAGGTGCACTTAAGTGACATATGTAAACCATCTGGATGATAAGGAATCTAGAACAAAATCCTGTTTCTCCAAGATATTTGAGAACAACTATTGTGATACCTCGAGTATGAGGTGTGTCTTATATGCAAGGATAGGCCCCTGGTGCACCTTATAGGATGAGGAAAGGTTTAGGTAAGATCTTCCCAATGTTTCCCATAAATTCACAAATAGGGCATTGGGACACACTTCAACTACCCAGGTTTTTGAATTTCGAAAAGTCATTTATTAGAACAAAGGTTTTTTTTCATTTTGAAGTTTTCTAGCAGATTTATGTAGTCTGGGTACATCTTAGATGCAGGGTGTGCCTTATAAGCAAGGTATTATGGTATTAATCATCTTAAATCCTTCAGAAAACTTCTCAGGGAGCACTTGACTTGGAGGGAAACCAAGGATAGACTAAAATTTCATCCCTCTCTTCATTTACAACATGTTACACTTACAACTAATCGGATTGTAAATAAAGCCACTATCTGCATACAGTGAGGATATTTATTGTTTGTAAACAAATGTGCAGTTATGTGCACTTAAGCATTCTGTTATGTGCACTTAAGCATTCTGTGCTTTCACAAAGCTTTGATCTGGGCACATTCATCATCTCAAAAGAAGATATCGAAGACCATATTCTCTATCTTCTTGCAATTGTCGGAAAGAACAGCCAAAATGAAAACTTAGTGAAGATTTATAGTATATCTTCGAGGGCTGCTGTGACTTCAGTCCCATTCATATATTCAAGATTTAGAACCTACTTGGGCTAAAAATCTGTTTTATATTTGGAGAGTAGACGTACCTTGCTATACTTGTGTGCATATGTTTGGTTTACGGGATCTAGGCGTTACCACTTTTTCTCCCTTGAAATCTCACATCTAGAAGATACCATAGACTCTTCTCTCATGCCTGCCTCTGCCTCATGAGCTAAGATTGCTATCCTCCCTCGTGAATCAAATCAGAGAGTATGGAAGGACAGTAGAGGGCCAAGACCAGACTTGCAACTATGTCTATTTTATGGAAGCTGAGATTGAGATGAATGACATGAATATCTACCTAGGTTCAGGAATCTTCCGCATAGACCAAATCCCCTGGATGATCAAGGTTTAGCGATCACCGTGTCTAAATATACCTCTGCTGGCGTGAATAATCCTGGGCTCTGCACTTGGGCAGATCGTCAGTCTGATGGAATATAGAGGATTATCTCCCTTCAAGCTCACAGACATAGGAGACATGGATCTCCATACAGGGGAATAAATCAGTGCTAATCGGATTAATGAAATATGCAGAGGCCGCTTAATTGATGTGATAGTGGTGCACTTGTCCATGTTCAGCCCTGGGGGAAAAGATCCTGGTCTGCCCCTAGGACAAAATGCCCTTAGGACAAAATGTCACTATGTACTCAGTAATCCGTCTATGTGGGTGGGTTCATGATACAATGCTGCCACGGGTACATCAGATCTACACTTATCTACCTTTCTCCTTACCTTCAGCTATTATGTAGTGAACGACAGTGCCTAAATGAAGTGGGTTCCCATCTCAAATAATTTCATCTCCTAGGTCTGCTCGATTACTAGCGCCCCAATAAATTGAAGAAATTCTTCATCAACACAGTAGTCCAAGTGTAACTAATGCTATTATTTGCTACTTGACTCTACATATTATATTTCCTTTAGCTTTACAGGAGTGTGTTTGACAGTCTTGCATATTAAAGGCTATATCTCAATTGCCAGAGGGCGCATTCCTAAACACCTGACAGTGAATTGCCACAGGGATTGCTTAATGTGAGGGGCACACCGTTTGTAAAAGAAAACGTGGGTTAGTGGATTCTGACACCATCTGGATGAATTCTAAGCCTGTGTCATGTCGTGAGTTGCTCCTTCAGCTAGAAGCTGAGCTGCTCTACGTACATACCATCTTTTATCCAGATCGAGTAACCATCGTTGTAGAGTGCACCAATGCTCCATCCCTACGTCAGGACCCTAGCCACAACGTTCATCACCCCGTTAGTGATGGGCTCCTGGCGTGTCATGTCAGACCTTCTGCTGTAGGAGGCCCATCCACATAATCAACTACCAAGAGGCTGGATGCTTGCTTCCCTTTTACTCCCATCTCAGTAAGGGGTGAACTAGAAAAGATGGCATGAGAGATGAAGACAGAGAGTGAAGGAGATTAAGAGTCATTAGAGCCTAGGAGGGCTGGGCTAGGGGGAGGGTTCTTTCAGGAAGTACCCAGGGGATCTATGATGAATACAAGGCTTATCACCCTGTGTATCGATGATAGATGGGAGTGTATTGTCACACCGGGAAGAAATAGTACAAAAAGACTTTCTGAGGGGGGAGGTCCTAAGGAGGCCCATGAGCACAAGCGTTATAACAAGTAGAATCAGGGGCAGGTTAACAAGAACGCCCTATACTCATGGAGGCCACAGTTTTTTTATGGCCAACGACTGTGAAATGTTTCTCTGAAAAAAAACTTCATAATCATCATACACACGTACAGTATTTAATGATCACTGGTATTTGCAGCCATGTGTAGCAGTGCCGAAAGTATACAAATCCACGTCAACTCTCACACTGGTGTTGGCGAAATGATTTTTCAGTAATGTTCTAGAGGAAATGTGCCACTAAATGGCTTACCTTCAAACAGTGGCTATTTTTAAAAGAACTAATATCGCAGGCCTTCAAATAGTAGTTGGCATCATAAGAGGCCTAACACGCCCGAGGAGCTCGGGCAGATAGCCTCAGACCATTATATGTCGACATTGGTAGTTAGCTATCCTTGCACCTCTACCACAGCTCTGTTAAATCCTACATAGTAGAACTCAGTCTTAAAAAGCACTAGTAACCATAACCAAAAATGGTAATCGTAATGGCTGTGAGCTACAAACGCTCTAGGTGCCTACATGTATTCCAATACCCCTGTGGGTGTTTCAGAAGCAGGTAATGTTTACAACCGGTCATAAGGAGATATGATAGCAGTTTTAATAGTGATTGTAGGCTTATAACTGCATGTGTTTCGAAAGCATTGCCATTATCTTACTGTGTCTATAACTATATGACTGGCGAGAGATGATAATGGTTGCAGTTGTAAGTTTAGAATCTAACAGTTTTAGAAACAGATATTTAATGTTCATTATTATGTCCGGCTTCTGAAACACCCCACAGGCGACAACATAGACCTCATAGAATCGACATAGCTACTATGTTGTCTTCAGGCATATTGAAATAAACCCTTTACCAAATACAACACTCGTATATTATATTTTATAGACATATATGAGCCTATAGTACAGAGGTATATAATCTTTTGACGAAGAAGTTTTGTAACATAAGAATTAAGATTGGGAGCAAGGAAAGTGCACTTGTGGATTTCCTCCAATGTAAAGTTCTTCTTTTCAAATCAACTGCAATCATGTCCAACAAGTCTCTGATACAAAACTGGAAGGACTAAAACCAAAATGTGAATACTCTACCACAGCGCGAGCCATTTGCGTTTTTCCACCCTCTCATTTCTCCCCTACGTATCCTCACCAAATTGAACACGAAAGAAATCGAATCACAATTGAATGGTTGGAGCAGATTTTTAGTACCAATTTCCCACCACTTTCCAGAATAGGTTGTGGGGATGTCCCTGGGGAAGGTGGTTCGTAACGGTCACACTTTGCCACTGACTGCATAGCCCGTTTGAATTTGAAATAACCTTTTTGTTTTAGCTCTTTCCATTCCTTTTAAATTGGGATCTTTTTGTGGGCCATTTCTAGCTCTTCGCAGGGACAAACTCATAATTCCCTTCGCCCCCAATTGCTTGTTGGAGGTGTGATGAGCTTTTTTCCAGATCGCAATTTTAGAAATGAAACTTTGCAAAAATGGGCCTTAGGCTCGTATTGGTGCATATACTTTATGACTTAGCCTTTTATGTTTTATACATCATAACTATATTAGTTTATGCCCGTATTAGCTCCTTTCCTCCTTCTCCCCCCCCCTCCCCCCCTCATTTAGTTCTGTTATTTCCTTTCCTTTCACTTATAATATTGATAGTAGGCCTATACATGCATCTATCTACTCTACACTACTTACCACAATATGCTTGCAGTAAGTGTTATGCACCTACCATGCACTAAAGATGGGTGCATTACAATATATGCACCTTTAACGCTCCATTACAGAGCATAGGACATAGAGCAGTAGTCTGGGATACCTATAGACGCCCCAGTCCCCATCCTTCTAACGCCCCGCACCATGAGTGGACACCAAACAGATTTCCCAATTTGGGGGACATTTGGGTGGCTTTTTGCCAATGCCGGGTGAGAATTAGACTGGTGGCCCTAAGTTCATTTGTCTCTATCTGTAGGCTGCAATCAGCTCGAGCCGGCAGCTCATTCATCACCTGTGGCCATTTCCCTCTGCAGTGCGCCGGATCGGCGCTTCACTTTGGATATTGGTTCACATAGTGAAGAAGATCACTGCCCTCTGGGAACCTCAGATTTGATGCTTTGACTTTGGATCTCTTTGGAAGTGCTTTGAACTACACTGTTTTTTTAAAGGATTTTATTCCCATTTGTGATAATACACGAACCTTGTTTTATCTAGTAGCAACAAAGTGATAACTCAACCATTTACTTATAAAAACTAAAACAGGGTTATGCTTCCAACTTCGTGTTCGACACCTTCCCCAAGTTCCACCAAACAAAAAACTATAGAACCGACACTATCGGTATGATACAATGATTGTATGGACGGACGTCCCCTGTCAGTTCAATAAGTACACACGCCACATGGAAGCCTAAGAGGCGAACCTTGAGCACAAAGTTGTTGGTTATTGCATACATACAGTAACATGAGAAGGGCGTGGAGGGATAACACATCCTGAGACAGTAGCCTGAGACCCTACCACCCTGTCTTGGAGGACCTCCATGTATATTGATTATCAGCTGGTGGATATGCTCATTGTAGTCAGGTCACGAGGCTACCGTCCGAGCTGCTCCTCTGTCACAATGAGCTGCTCACAGAGGGACGTCAGCTGTTGGCGAGCAGCTCCCCTTATTCACGACATGCTATACCAGGAGGACTGTGGTAGCTGGGGAGAGTGGGAGAGTGGAAGATAGTGGACATGCTTCTTAGGGGTATATACAATGCACAGTGGGTAAGCTGCTTGGATACATAGACTACTAATGCCTAGGAATGATATCCACATAGACTTGAAAGGAAGGGGGGGTGAGTTTCAGCTAATACAACTTTGAGAGGGTTCTGGTATAATGGTGGTATGAACTGATATGGGAAATGGACACTATAATGTATGGGCTGAGGGCATTGTCATCAGTTTAAACTAGTACCGACAGGAAGCTTAGCAAAGGTAGGGTATCCGAGATTACCATAAGGCCATTTTATAGCCCGACTGGGACAAGATTATGTCTTATCAATTAGGCATACTTTTTTAATGATGGATAAAAAATATTAATATTCTATAATGATGTCATCGTCCACGAAGGCAATCACTGTAGAAACATTGTGTAATTCCTATGTTTGCCCTTTCATCTACTTCAGAGACAAACGAAATTCAAATGTCACCGGAGGAACCTAGGCAATAAACCAAATTGTGAGACCAGCCCCATGGGCCATGAGTCGGTCGTAACTGAAGGCCAAAGAATAAATAACAGTAATGTTCCTCAGTTGAAGAGCGGTATTTATCCAGTCATAAATTGCGCTTGATAAACATGGCTGACGGGTCTTTATGTATAGTTTCTAGTTGACATTTGGCCCTCAGGGCTGTTACGTATGAGTTGGCATGCCCCTTGTCCTGGTCGTGTTGTCATGTGACAGGCCTAGTGAAAGGCTTTTTAATGGAAAACCTCCGCAGAGCTGGAGGTTTTGCCATAACCGACTAATACTGGAAAACTGACTAATACTCCATCCACAGAAGTTTATGTAACAGTAAAACCATAAATATAAGCATATTTTGACATAAACTGTAGATGCCTAGAAGAGGATTTGAATCTTCTACACTGGATGTGATACAAAGCTATGGTAAATATATGGCTGACTTTGAATCACAGAATGGGGAAACAGTTTTTAGCATATATATACAAGGCTAAAGGGGTCTTTGTAAAAGTCCTCCTTGGAGCCCCTTTTATCCTATTGACAATCAAGGGGATATTGATTATAATACATTGTTTAGAATGTGTTGCAAAAAGTGACAGTGGCCAACAGAGAATAAAAATAGAATCACACCATGGGTTTGAACCTGTGTGGTCTAGATTTCTAGTCCCAGGCCTTAACCACTTCACTACATTGACCAGTCAAACTTTCAAAGTGAAAAAAACCCTCTTTATCCATAATTGATAACTCAGTCATAGTAGTAACATATCTTCATTCAGTAGATGTTCTAACACCCACAGTATCAGCTGAGGACTCATGGTGTAATGGTTAGCACATGGGACTCTGGATCCCACCACTGTCTGATGCGTGAGTACAAATCCCATATGGCTATTTTCCCAAGAATTCCATCTGCTGTTCAAAAATGACCTAATTCATAAACCTCCTGCTATGCTTGACCTATTTTACAAAACCTCCTCCCAGATGTGACCTTATTCACAAAATGTCCTGCCAGAACTGACCCAATTCATAAAACCTCCTGCTGGTTCCGTAACTGTAGAATGCGGAAATGAACCTACAGTAGGAACAATGGCGTGCACAGCCAGGTGGAGTATAAGTATGTAAACACACCCCTACATTAGGCTGTACGTAATGGTGCGGCCTACTCGGCAGGTTACGGTCCGAGCAGCTCACCCTCTACCTTTACGGCCGCCAAGGGTGAAATAGCAAGGAAGACAAAGGCCAAGCGGAGCCGGTTGATAACCTACTTTAGGTGCGAGCAACTCAGAACTGCTCGGCCGTGAGTAATGCATTATTTAACACAGCGGCAGGCAGGGCAGCAGTCCCTATGTCACTAAGTGATCCCCTTGCTCTATGGCGAATAAAGGCAGGGGGTAAACAGGGCCGGCTTGTCGTCTGGAGTGTCGTCTGAACGCGGCAATATCAGCGCCCACAACCAAAACTAAGACTGTACAGTGAGCAATGGGTACCAGCGTCGGCTTTCTTCGCTTTAAAATTTAAACCCCCGGTAATCAGCATACGATATCACGATATCTGAATGTCGTCTGCTGAGGCTGGTGCCTGGCAACGCCCACCAGATCGTCATTATTTGTCACGCACGGGTTGCACGCTTCGTTTGCTTCCCATAATCGGTCGTTTTAATAAAGTCGGGGAAATGTTTTAAGAGGGAAAAGAACATGATCGTTTTTCCATGATATCATTTTTACGGTGGCACCAGAGTTTTTCCTTCCTTACAGTATTTCGGGCAGGTTGTCTAAACAAATGACAGTGACGAGACCGGATGTGGAGCTGCGGACGCAGGCCGCCCGGGACTGTTGCATGATGGGACTGAGGTGGTTGATGGTACCTCAGCATCTCTGCCTGGTGCATGCTGGGAATATCTGCCAGGTCATGTGGTCCTGCCTTCAGCTCCCACTATCGGCAGGCTAATCCCCTATTCATGGATCCAGCCTCTCCGGACTTGCCATCTTCTGTCCCTAGAGAGTGCCCTTCGTCCTCCTAGATGCAATTGTCATCTGTAGAATTCCACCTTATTCTCAAGGAGAGGAAAATGTGTTTTCGTTAGTGGGTAATTTCATCCTGGAGTAGACAGGGATGGTCTGGCCTTGGCATTTCCATAGTAGAAGTGTAGACTTATGCCGCCATTGTATACGGAATGAAGAGCTGTTCGCTAGGAATTCCTCTTTCGATGAATACAAGGTCCTATTCATCACATCCGTCACTAGAATAAATTACATGTGACATGCCGGCATATCAAATTGGAATGATGAAGGAGACATTCCCAACCGTGTGAATGTGAAAAGGTGAATAAACCTGTTAACCCTTTGAGGAGAATTTAGAGACTCCATGACAAAGCCAAGAGCCTACTTCCTTGTCATATTACTGATTCCATATCCCAAAGTCTCTTATCCCCTTATCATTGAAGTTCATTTAATTATTTGGGGTATCTGTGTCCCGGTCCACCTTACACACCATTTCTGGGCAACGGGGAGTAGAATGAGATGCCGGAATGGTGGGTATTACTGATAGAATTCTTGCCCAACTCGATTGACAGACAGTTTGAGGTACTAGCGAAAAAGAGGTGTAGGTAAGAGGGTGGAGAAGGTGTATGTTGAGAGCACCTGGGTGGGTTCTTTATGACATTTACTAACGCTATGTCCGCTTATGTCTGTATTGGCGACAGTAAAGTGAGTGTAGACATTTTGGCGCGAAATGGCAGACGACAACGCCACAGCTTCATTTGTGCCTCATCCAGAATGGGGAGGTATGTTGAGTAGGAAGGGAAGGGTCTAGATTGTCCTTTGCAATGGGGACAGCCTTTGCAAAGGGGACAGCCTCAGGAACTAAAAGAGAACTCTGCCATATATCCCTTAGCCAAAACATCCCTAAGTGTCAATTACATTACTCGTGTGGGTTAGAGGTTACTGTGCTCTGCTCCAGCTAACAGGCCTTTACTACTTGCACCTCACTTGTCATAAATGGGAAGGCATCGGAAAAGGCACTAATGACATTCAGAGTTCATATATCTCTCATATCTGGGAGTCTTTCCAACACTCAACACGCCCACCACTAGTAGGAAGTGAACGCCCTCTTACTCTGCTTCTGTGTGTAATATTTCTTCTGCGTTAATATTTTTCATCATCTTTTATTTATTCCCTTTTCATTGCCTGATGGGTGCAGACCATCCACTAAGTCTCTTTGAAATCAGATTTGGCACAAATCTTTGTTGTTTATATTCGCAGCGTTTAAAAATTGAAGTCTTTAAAATATCTATATATCATTTCTTGGCAAAATTCCACTAGAACAAAAATGCAATTTTTCAACCCATCCCATCGCTCTACCAATGGCGTTTTTGTGTTCAGAAACGCAACCGCATTCCCCTGCGCCTTAATCTCACTATGGAGTCATCTTTCAGGGAGGATTCATTGCTAAATTATTCATCCCAGTTCCTGCAATGCCCCAAGCTTTCCTTAACACCCTCTTCTATTCCTCCTCGCCTCCATACAGCTATGGTAAATAATCTAATGTGTAGCTTTGCATGCCCTGCAGTTAGCGTATGGGTGACCATGCAGCTTGGTGATGGGGACTCCCACTTAAATGATTTACCCTTTCCCTTGCAGGCTTCAGCTGCGGGCGCAGAACTTCAGTGACTCCATCATACAAATAACAAAAGATGCGACCGGCTACAACGACCTACTCACGGTGAGGCCATTTTCTTTTACCTGTTCCCCCTTTTACCGGCTGAAGGGCACCTTTGAGAGTCACCATGGATCAGATATTTCATCTATTCACTTTAATCTTTGGGTAACGTCCAGGGAGTCTTGGACCGAGGGGGTCCCCCACATCGGCCACTATTCATTACACACGGTTGGGGAAAAATGTTATAGATGCAAAGGAGAAGGTCTCCTGTGGCCATTGGCATCAATTTGAAGGCTTACCTTCAGAAGTTTTATGCATAGTTAATAGGATGGGCCCTGATTTCTCAATTTCTCACCGTAAGCTGTTTCTCCTGACACCAGGAGGTATTATTATCACTTTTTCCAAGTGATAGCAATTTGTCCACTTTCTGATATGGAAAAACTTTAGATTGCTTTCATAGTCTGAGGCGGACAGCCAGTGTTCTATTTCACTTAAATTTGCAGTATGCTACACTCTCCTATTTTATCGAAAAGAAGAAGAAATGACGAAGCCCTATGAAGTGTAAAATTTGTATTTGAAAAGGGATGCTTCAAAAGGATTATTGAAAAGGATAACAACCTACATCATCCATCCTGCGACCATATGATAGTGTAGTTCTATGCATAATATCGATTTTATATCAAGCAGAAAGGTTCCCAACATTATATTTATAATGAGAGAAAAAATTTATGTGCCTTCGTCATTTCTGACAGGGCAGTGAATAATTATATATCAGCAGTCTTTGCTTTCGTAAATGAAATCTTTGATATGCGAAGCAAGGTGTACTTGTTTCTCTGGAGGGTGTTGCTCCTATAGTAAAAGGAAGAGCTGACTAAAAATGCCCTTGTTTCCAGTCCTTTCTTTTCATGTAGCTATAACTTGTCCCTTTTGTTGCTCACAAGTGGTCATTCAAGTACGGTGCTAAAAAAGGGGGATTTGAGTAGGTACCTAGTTGGAAGAAGTCAGGCAGTACAATAAACTATAGAGCGTGTGACATGAGTAGGTACCTGGTAGTGCAGCTCTCTCTATTTTAAACAAGGCAGGTGACTTTTCAGACTAATGTGGTGAGTGCAAGTACTTAGGTGAAGCAGTGCATGACTTGTTTAGAAAAGAGGGAACATACTCACAGCTCTTTTTACAATAGGAGCAACATCCTCCAGCTCCCGCAATTCCATAACACAGTCCACGTGATATGACATTCACAAAAATTATGACTTCATTTTCCCTATAGCCTACTACTGTACTTATATAGAATCACATATATCAATGTTCACTTCACTATACTACTTACACGAAGTCAGACTGGAATGCCAGTTATATGGCTCAGTTCCCTATGCTGCTTACACATAGTTATATTGCAACACCAGAATCATTTTCTTTTCAAAGACATTCATTTGGGATCTATAGATCGGGTTAATTAGCTTCATCGCCGTACACTACCTATACATAGAACCACTCAAGTGGTAATGCTAGCAGTATAACTTTGATTGCTAATACTACTTACTCAGGGAAATATGGTAATGCCAATGATTTAGACCCATTTCCTTATACTGCTTACACAACCATATGGCAAAACTATAAGTTCGTTTCACTATACTACTCAAAGCCTCATAATTGAATAGCAACGCAATAACGTCATTTCCCTTTCTTGCTTACACGACATCATACTACATTCAAGCACCGTAGGTTTCCCTACACTGCATGTATACATTGTCATATCGAAATTTTAACCGTTACCTCTATTCAATACCACAAAACAGGCCTATCTGTAGTACCTTCAGTTTTTGATGAATATGAAAAACAGCTTTATATAAATAAAAGCTGACAACTATTCGTGTCACTCCCCTTACATGAACAAGACATCTAAATATTATATATAGATATCAAGGGAAGACCTTGTATTGCTCCTGTCTCTTCATTCCACCATATGTCACTTCGGTAATTCTCCTAACACCGACTGGGGGTGGCCTTAATATATACGTCTTCCTTTGTCGGCCATCCTCTATTGCTGTCTGGGGTGCTTCATTGCTTGTCATTCTTGTATTTAGAGACTCCTCACTAAACCAGGTCTTAAAGCTGATGTCACGTCCCGTCTGACATGACGTAACGTCATAGAGTGGCGTCTGACAGGAAGTACCTTCCTGGATAGAGGCTAAGTGAAATCTGCCGATGAGCCATTACCGAACAAACTGACATATCTCCTCCCCCTTATTAACCGTAAGAGCTGCTCTCGGAGAGGCCCTGAGCTACTCCGTACGTTGGCCCCTGTGTATATTGCCTCAACTTTTTGTGTCATGTCGGCTAGGTGGCTGTTTCTGTGTTTAGGGCAGCAGTTCTGTGACATATACTCTATTGTCTGGTTTTCTGATAGTCCCCAGGACTGACTGTATCTTACGGTTTAACGTGGGAAGCTACCACAGCAGTAAATAATCTGAAATATCACGTGGCCAAAATTCGGAATAAGGACCCATGTAATTTCATAAAACAACATTGCAGAATAACGGAGGATCTACAATAAGTTTATGAACAACTCGCAGAAACATCAATCTCTTAGATAGTCTTCCTTAAGAAATAGTGCTGGTAGCAGTACTTGCTCCCTGCTATTCAATAGGATGGATATGTACTGCATGTGTACATGTTGTAGTATAAATAGTTTATGCTAGGTGGGAGAGAATCAGACCCTGACCATTATATATGTTGATACAGATACAGGGGGCAAGGTAAGGTTTATACGAATGAATAATAATTACAGGCCAGGGTGTCTGCAGCTCGTGCCTTAGTTCATGTTTGGGTTGCCCTGTCACCGGGGTGTCCCTGTGTGTGGCGCCAAGCTGTCTGATTCACTGCTCTCAGCTGCCCCCCCCCCCCACCCCAACGGCCTGTCCGATTCATTACACACAGGAAACCGGTAAATCGGGGCTTCACAGATGAAAGCCTTCATTATGTGGCTTCCTTTACGCCATAAATCGTCCCCAACCAAACATACCAGCCTAGAATCAATGCCTTTTTTGCTTTCCCCGCCATAGGAAAGACCATGACCCTCTCTCCCATTATGACGCCTACCTTGGCTAAAGAAAACAGAGCGGTTTCGACAGTTGGGAGTTGTCTTATCCCATCTTGCCGTCATCTAACTTCATTAGAAAGTAGCTTTTGAGAGAAGACCAGGCGGCTACCGACCAACACGTCCACAAGGCGGCCAATCTGTGAATAGGCCTTGACAGGCGACGCGCTTTATTGAGTCCCCATGGACCCCTGGTGTCAAGAAAGCTGCTCTCGCGTATTCTCGCCATTCGGTCACGTGGACGGGTACGGCAGCTGGATCCCCTGCACCGGAGGGGGTCGTGTCGAGTGCGGGTCAGTCACCCGCGCCAGCTCAGATAGCAGACACCGAATATCTGATGACTTATTTATGCCTTTAACTAATATGCTGATGGTATGGAAAATACCCAAACAAATACGAAAATCCGTGGGGATATGTAGGGGCGAGCTCGTTTCACAAAGTGAGAGCCGAGGGAGATGCCACCAGTGTCAGGTAGCCTACTCTCCTTGTAGCCTACAAATGTATTTCCCCTAAAATTATATGAATATAAGTTAGGGAATGAATGGCCTGTAGGCGTCGGCCCTGCATGGGTTATAGGGATTCTAAACACCACCGACTTATCTGAAGATGATAGCAAATTCAATGATACGTGTAGTAATGTTCACGTTTACAATTACAATGTAGTAAACAGTGAAAGACATGTGTATATTGTGACCATGAGATCTCCTCTTTAGCAAGGAATTTAGTCCATGCTAAATTCCTTTGGTGCGATTTTGACCAGGTTTATATTTTAAACGAGAATGCAGATGAGAAAACCAAATCATTGGCTGCAAGTTCACCTTAATGTATGAGGAATTGTAAGGTTGTATTATCAAGGCTATATTCCAAATAAATCTGTGGTTAATTGTACATATATAGGGCCTAGAACAAGAGGAGGCAGAGTAAGAGGATGTTCTATAGGAAAGACAGTCATTAATATAGACCAATAAGGGATTCCTGGCTACAGCTTACAGTTGCAGTTCTTTGTGTTGCTGGCCTCCCTTGTCATCGTGCCGACAGCCGACAAAAGGTTGAGACTCGCTCCAGCAGCTAGAGCACCAGGTAGTAAAAGGATATTGACATATTGACCATACATTTTTTGCACTCATGCCTTCTGATAGCAATAGTCTGTACATTCATATCCATCATAGCTTGCACCAGTCTGTACATAGAATGGTTCAAATGGATTTGGACTTATTACAACTTACAAAGTGGATACTTCAATGGGGTTCTTTCAAGAGGACTGAAACCACCAGCTACTTTACTTTAACATATCATTCCCAGTAGACCTTCAATGGCATTACCTTAACTTCATCGGCACCCTTCAAGGGGGATATATGCATTAAATATGTAGGACCCCCTTACAATGTTGCAAATTAACCTCAAACAGAATCGGTGTAGACGCCAACGTCTGTGAAACTAATATGAATGTAGAATCGAGATCGAATGTACTCTACCCTAAATGGTCCCTGTGGTTGGGTAGATCGATCACACTTTAATAACTATAGCATTGATCAGGAGAACCTTTTCATCCTCTGCAATCAGTTGAGAAGGGAATCCATGCTACATTTTAATAGCTCTTTAGACATCGATTTCTTTGCCAGACCCCTCTAATCTCTAATTAATTCTCCAGAGTTCTGGCATGTTCATGCTGCTAAGTTTTACATGCATTAATACATGAAAGCCTTCCCCTATTGCCTGCTGAAAGGAACGGAGGTTTGATGATACAGATCGCGGGGAAAACTCAGGATTTTTAATGGAAGGCAATAAAGACCCCGTGCCTCATTTCAGAAAATCTCAACGTTTTCCTAATTATACTTGAGCAACATGCTCGGGGACTATTTGATGGGCGGACTAGTCTCCAAGGGACTATTTGTTAGCGGAGTAATCTCAGTGAAATGGCCGGCACGGATGAAGGCCGAGGGCCGTGGTCTAGGGCTGGTGTTGATGAAGGAGATGTCTGTGGGATGAAGAAGTAAGACAATACTTCAGACAATCTCCAACAGCAAGTTTCTTATCTCCCTATCATCAAACACATGAATATTCACAGACTATGTAATGTAAAACAAAAAGCTAGGCCTGCACGTGACGCAGCATACCGCGCCCACACCACTGGAAAATAACCAAACAGGCGGAATCATTGCTGCCAATGATTAGGATTAGGAATTTCATAAATTGGGTCTTTCTTGTTGGACTATTGCTTTGAAGAGCCCCCTCGGCTTGTCATTAAGGCAAATACGATGGGGAATGTGGGGTGAATAAAGAAAAGAGACCACTGAGAAAAAGGCAGACATTTTGCGATCAATACAGGGTCTTATTTTAGACGACTCTCCATTTGTAATGTTTAACCAACAGCCCCACTTTTTACGCTCCCCAGGGGGCACAGAGGTATCTCATACTACATCCTTGGCTGAGAAAATATCATATTTCAAACAGTAACATACTTATTCACATGTACCGCAATACCTCGCGTATAAGCCACGTCCTACACGTGAGGATGACCCCTATTGCTGCATCTCACGGAATGGGACTGAACTTTGGCTGCGTCGTATAGGCGATGTTCTTTTTGTTGTTGTTCTTTTTCTGTTTATTGCTTTATAATCTTTCATTCAACTTAACGTGCGCCTAATACTTTTAAAGGTGCTTGGATGCTAGGTATTGTGGTATATGCATTATGTAGTTTCTAGTAATAGGTTGGGAAGCTTCTGCACCCTATAGGCTACTTGTATAATGTATTTGATGTAGTGGGAGGCTTTATGGATACATTTCACAGAGGTTATTAAGAGGACAACCCAGCTACTTGTATTATGATTACAATAATAACGACAATATACTGCATCTGACTTGGCTAGCTTTTCTAGCTATCTTAATAGATGGTAGAGAGCAAGTGGTCCTATGATTGCCACATGCAAATTTCACCCTGTAGCCCTTACCATACCTACAAATGCCATGTCCTTTTGTGATGTATATAGCCTGTGTACAACACTGCGTTCTGCTATTGCTTTCATTTTTTTATTCTTATTTAATACAATGTGCATAAACATGTACCTTTACCTTACAGGAGTACCTGCTGATGCGGCCACGGGTTGTACCACTGGATGGACGGGCTCTACTCCTCCAGGTTAAGGACACCATTGAGGCTGACCTCAGGGGCAAGGCTGAGGCTGTAGAGGTAAGGTCAAATCTTCAATGGTAAGGTCATATATAAAAGGTCAAGTTCAGTATAAGATTGGACAATTCTAGGTAATTACTGTATTGAATGTCATCAATATACTATACATTGATAAAGTATGCTTACTTAAGCCTACAGCTACTACATCGTCCACAAGAGTATAAGGGAACGTTGAACAATTACGTCACTGCTTAGGGGTTGGGGGGGGGTCTTCAGTTCCTCTATATGTTGCATACAAAAACAGTGACAAGGGGGTGGATGGGCCCTGAAAAATGCCTAAATACCGGTGACGTAATTGTTGAACGTTCACTAAGGTGATAGGAGGGATATTTCCATGACTAATAATTCTGTCATATCGATATGCCCAAAATGTAGAGGCCTAATTAGGGTCGAGGGGGTTAAAGGGGTCAGAGAAAGTGATGACCCCTACCATTAACGCCCCCTTCTGTGAACGCCGGGAACTGTCGAGAAATGGCAGGGTTACGCCCCATATCTCCATGTTTTACACTCAACGTTCTACAGAGACAGTTTTTACGGTCCCACTGCAGACTAATGGCAAATGTACCATGTGAAATCGCATCCGTACCCCGCCCGGACGCAATGCAATAAAACGCTGGTTATCGTCGGTGCACCGGTCGAAAAGTCGGCTGCGCGCAGTCGGTTTTGGGGGGAAAGTGGCTTCCAAACCGGAAATGTCATTGGGCGTTCCGACAGCTGCATGTCACACGTGTGCAGTCTATTCTGATATTTAGCCTTAATACGGCCGTAAAATTTGTGGTCAGGAATTATTTAATACTGTGTTAATGCTACCCCCGCAGACCAGACAGCAATACAGTTCTAGAAAAGCTCTAACCTCTACTGCAATACTAAAGGTGGATATTGGCGTGATAAATCGCCATGATTACTCTTTTATTACCACCAGACATCTCCATAAAACACATTTCCCACAGGATATTGCATCCAAAAGGAAAGATTCATTCCTAGATTACATTTGATTTGATTTCAGTCACCATGAACAAATACAATATTGAAGGTATTCACACGGGAGTACAGACGCACACCAGTGCCCGCGCGCCGCCCGTGCTGTTTCCTGTGTAGGCCCCTTTATTGGGGTCAGAAGCGGAAGTCACTACGGGGCCCATCTCCTACTCCTAAATACCTATACAGCCTAGACAAAACCACAGGAGGTAGATATTTAGGGATCGCCCAGGTCTTCCCGTGCTTCGACAGACGCCGACAGGCGGTTAGAGTGGGACTAAGAGTTTGCAGCCTGCCAGATGGATGCTTCCTCCCACCTAACTACCCCCTCCCATTCCCTCCCCTCCCATTCTCTTCCCCGGTCACAGTCCCCACCCTTCCAACTACCACAAAACGTGGCTCTCTGTCCCACCCTCTACCCACCCAGTCAGCACGGCTGTTTGATGATGTGCAACGTGCCTTCCCTCAGTCTACCCTTTGAGGACTCCCATGCAAGCCGGGTCTATTTCTCCTCTTTCCTATCCCCTCAGGATGTGTGTGGTGCACATATGCGCGGGCACTGACACGTTCCTCTGTGAAATTGTGTAATGTAGTTCTCGCCATGGATATGACCTTAGCTGTCGAAATGGCGTTAAACATCTATTACTCACTCACTCACTCACTCCCATGCAAGCCATCTCCCAAACGCCCCAACCACCCTCACACAAACGCACCCTCCCACTCATATATATCTAGTTCCAGTACTACTGGCCATCAGTGGCAATGCGACCTCTAAAGATTTACTCCACCAAGGTCCATCCTACAAGTCTGACCCCTACCCCATCCCACCTTCACCCCCCGCCACTCACCACCATCCAGTAGATAGCCCTAACTGGACCTATACAGAAGGTTCAGTGCCGTGTGATTCGGACTTTCCACGGTCAGTTTCCCACATACTGCCAATCACTCCAGCCTGCCGGCTGTGCTATTAGCTTTAATTGGTGTCCATCCGCCTTGTTCAGCTCTTGAGGGAAGCAGGCTTAGGCACGGCAGGCTGGATATAAGACTGGCCAGTGACCTGTGTGCCGTCCCCTCATGGCCATACAGGTCCTGATTAGAGCCGCGTGTTGTGGTGGGCAACAGGCAATTAGATATAAAAGCTCATTCCCTGGAATCTAGATAGCCAATCTAAGGCATTCTATACAGTTTCAGAAGTCCATTTGAAAATGTAACAAATTCCACATTCGAGCTATCACAACTGTAAAGCGATTATCAGAGGTCATGTAATTCAGTAATGCCAGGGCTCCACTACGCGGCATGGGGCGGCAGCGTCACAGGCGGCACATAATTGGAGTATCCTTTCTGCTTGCCAGTACAGGAACGCAGCATTTTACTTCCATGTCCCTCTACTGGCCAGCAGAAAAGGATACCCCAAACCTGTGACGCTGCCGCCCTGTGACGCCTAGTTGAGCTTGGGCTTAAAGCCCGCTGAAATGCTTACTTCCCATATACTACAACCAATCATGTGAACTACGTGGTACTATCTCAGCACCGCCTTGATATTAGAGGTTGCAGCTATAGTTCCAGCGTCTTCACACTTAATGGATCAACTTGTATATCAAGCCATGTTATTATCATCATAGTTTTGTACAAATGACATACTTTATCCCGAAAATCTGTTATAGCTCCAAACAGAAAAGTACCTGCTCGTAACATAGTCATGTACTCGCTGAACTCAGTGTGGAAAATATTGACGCTTGTGTGTTCTCGTCTGCATAGCCTACTGGTGCATTCATACTCAATTCGCAGTTGCAGTAGCTGCATGTCGCTATATCAGATGTTATAAACAAAATAGTTTGCCTCGGATATACAGTATCAATTATATATGGACCTAGTATTAAAGGGTATACTGAAGCGTCGTCAGTCGAGGTTCTACTCGTCATTAAGAATAGTGTATGCTCTCTAACATCTACTCAAGATGTCTTTATTTGCTAGTTCGGACTACTTTAATAATGCCTCATATAACAGCTGAGACCTTTCCATGTTCAGTGATGTTATTAGAATCTATGAAGTGAATAGTAGAAAATCTTGACCCCAGACCTAACTCGGGGCACGGTCCTTTGCCTTTCAAAGTAGCAGAAACCACTGCCCCCCCCCCACTCACCACCACCACAGGTATACAAGGTGTCCAACATCCTCACACCCAGGCGCCCACGTGGTTGTGTGAATTGGGGCTGATTGGCTGGCAGGGTGTGGAGTACCCCCTGAACTCCCTCAATATCCATCATCCACAAATGGTAAGATTTCATGCCCAACGATAACCCTCTCACCCACGCTTTTCACACGGCCGCCTAATGTCTCCGGCAGTGCTCCAGGCCTTCCCCTTTGCATGTGGAGACCCAATTCCCGGTCCCTATCTTCATCCCACCCTTTTCCCCCTCAAGCCCTGCGCCCTACTCCTTCTGGCTAGTGATCTACCAATCGATGCATGGCGCGATGCCCTCCCTTTCCCTCGATTATCGCCCATAGATCGATTGGGGTTTGGAAGTGCAAGATTTTGCCCACTTCGCCAACGACATGTCCCAACCTTACCCTACCCCCCCCCCCTTCATCCCCTATACACTGCCCTGAGGTGATATCTCCCCCAATATGATGTGATTTTGTTGCAGACGCTGTAAAGATAGCTTAGTGGTCACCAGCACCCTTAACCATGGCCCACCCCCTGCCCACAACCATCCTCAGACCCTGTCAATAGGCATAACCTTGGGCACTAGGCGCAGTGATCAGGAATCAGTTTTTACAGCTGTCATCCAACATCTCCGGCGCCTGCGCTCGTTGAGAATGGGGAAGGAGGTGGTAGAATGATCCTCCATTGCTAATTCCCGCGAAATCATAATGATCACTGAGGCTTAAATGCTGCTGAGCACACCGCCCCACAAGGAGAACAGAGCATCTTAAGAACATGGGAGCTGCTCATAACAGTAGTGCTAGGGATAAAGGCCTGTGTGAGCTGTGTGTCCGCGTGAAAATGAAAGGAGCACTAGACAACCTGCGATAATTATACCCACACAACAAGCCAGCACATGTTCATTCATGCTCCTTGGGAAATAGGACCTAATTCATCAGGCATTTTTCATCCTGGAGGAAGGAGGAAAAGCATCTGGCCGACTGCCTGTGGCTAGTAGTGTGTGAAAGAAGGTGCTGGAGGACTGAGCAGCTCGTCCAGGCACTGATTGCCCCTTCCCATACTGTACTTCTTCTCCTGGTCCTTTAACACCAATACCTCACCTCCTCCCCCTATATTGCTACAAGATGAATGCTTCAGTTGGTCTAAATAATGTCTAGATGCAAATGGGCCTGGAGGAACATGTGGCTTTGGTGTGTACCTGCTGGAGTAGCATGAGGGCTGTGTTTCCTTGGTGTCCCCATCCATCATCTTCCTTTTTCTGCTGACTACAGCTAATGCTGGAGGCAGAGTATTGTTGGTGCAGACATGTGGAGTGATCCTCCGTGACCTGCTTACAGCGACACCCTGGAGGAGGAGCCTTACTCAAGTGCCAACTGCATCTTATGGTGACTGTGAACACAAAACCAAATCAATGATTTCCGTGACATCTTCTTCTGTGTCCTCTCAGGGCGGTGCTGGTTTAGACGGTAGAGGGGCATGGCGGAGTGTGATGGATTCATAAAGCTAGCTCGCGATTAGAAATTCACTTAAAGAGGCCATGTCACGTACCTGACTACTAAATAAATTCTATTATAACTTAAAGCTGTAATGAACATGGCATACTTTAAAATGCCGACAGTTGTGCACAGAAGTATTGGTAGCAAAACAAAGCTGGCCAGCCGCTGGCTCAGCCATCACAGATGTGTTAATGGCTGTTTGGGGAAGAAGGGGGATTTTACATCATCGACAGTAGAGGTGCGAGGCATTGTGGGAAATGAATACACTCTAAGTAATAATGAAGTATAAGCTTGTAAGAGAAATACATACCTCCTTTTGGACTGGGCTTCTGCTTTTTTGTATTACTAGTATAGAGCTCAAATTTAAAACTTTTCCTGTCACAAATTCATATGGATGAATTGTTGATGGTACTACACTACAGTTTCCGCTGGTCAAGATGTATAATCTATTTTCTTTTTCATAGGAAATTTTATTCCAAAGAATATCGCTAACTGACATTTACACAACTGTCATAGACCCTGATGCTAGGTCTATTCACACACTCCACTGTAAACAGTGGATCAACCTCACCCTGAACTGGGCTACTATGGGTTATAAAAAGATTCTTGTAATTATTACAAGACTCAGAATTATCATTATTATTATTCTCACCCGAAATGATCAAAACGGGGGGCTCAGGAGGATCTACCACACATACTACATTAAAATCAGGCATCAAATTATCAGATTCTAACATAGGACCCTGCCTAAGTACAAAATCCTAATTTCTCTTATTCTTCTGGCACTTGTCTTTACCATGGTTTGACAGTCCACATACCTCACAAATGTGACGATATCTACTCAGATCTGCAATCATAACAACACATGTTATTCACTCAAGACATTTTTACCTTTTTTTAGGGACACCTTTGTAATTTAACCTAGACAAATGGTCAGCTAAAATATTGTCCTCTGATTTAATATATGTAGAGTATATTTCAATATTATGAATATAACATAACCAAAATATCTCACATAACCATTCCATGCACAACTTATTCTTGGACCTACCAGTATTCAACATAGCCAAGACTTGCATGTTATCTGTGATACAATGAACTCTGGTATTACTGAAATTTTTTAACCAACGCTTCAAACCCACCATGACAGGATATAACTTGTATACATTAATGTTCCTGAGATGAATTTTGAGATTGTCAACTTAGGAGGTGAGGTAAAATGACCACAAACATCCTGCATCAGGTCCTTGTCATTCCAGGTACCATATAAATAATCTTTACTGAACCAAGCCCCAAACCCTTGTATTGAGGAATCTGAATACATAGGTGTGCACTCATTGTCATTAAGGATAATGTTCCTACAATTGAACACTCTACAAAAATCCTTCCACCACATCAAATCTTTTTGGGTTTCATTATCCAATTGTATCACACCTCTATTCCTAGCCCTGGCACAAAGATCAAATATCCTTCTACTAAATGTTCTACCACTCCGAACCACTTGTGAGCAAAAAGACATTAGCCCACCAATTTTTTGTAGTTTTTTCTTTGAGACAAACTTTTTTCCCAAACAATCATCCAGAGTTAGATCCATCTTGTCCAATTTCTTTTGTGGTAAGGATAGTTCCATTTTAGTAGAATCGATGGTTATACCCAAGAAAATACATGTTTGACTTGGTTCAGTTACTTTTTCTTTGGACACAATGAAACCCATATACTCCATACATTCAATAAGAATATTTCTCTTACACAGACATTCATCTTCAGTCTTAGCAATGAAAATAAAATCATCTAAATAATTAACTATCCTATCAACACCAAAGAGTCTGGCTACAATTGTTAAAAAATCAGATATTCTATGAAATATATACGGAGCATACCTTAACCCAAAGGTTAAGCTATTACTTTTAAAGAACTTGTCTTCATCACCAAAATTCCACCTGTGGACCATAAACACTGATATTTCTATAAGCAGATTTCAAATCTACAACGCTCATATAGTCATTCCTGTCTAACTGACATGTGACTGTATTTATAGAGTTATATGAGAAATCTTTAGAATTTGTACTCATGTAGTTATTAATAGAAATATCTGCTGGCATACTACAATCATTGATAGGTCTTAATTTACAGTTAGACTTCTCTACACCACCCAAGGAGTGAATACACTTAGGTTTACAGGCAGTTTCAGTTATCAAACCCTGGGACAATTCGTCCAGAATAATACCACACATTTCGTTATAGAATCTACCTTCTAAAATTGACTTGTAATTTTTACAATCATAGCTCGTATCACATTCTGGATCAACTATTTTAAATCCCTCAGTGAATCCACACCATAGAAAATCCGATTCTGTCTGGTTCATATTAATAAGGTCTGACTGCCTAAGGAAACTTGCCACTCTGCAAGGTAAAATTTTTTGACCATAAATAAAATGCTCACACTTACATACACCATTTACACAACTGTCATAGACCCTGATGCTAGGTCTATTCACACACTCCACTGTAAACAGTGGATCAACCTCACCCTGAACTGGGCTACTATGGGTTATAAAAAGATTCTTGTAATTATTACAAGACTCAGAATTATCATTATTATTATTCTCACCCGAAATGATCAAAACGGGGGGCTCAGAGGGATCTACCACACATACTACATTAAAATCAGGCATCAAATTATCAGATTCTAACATAGGACCCTGCCTAAGTACAAAATCCTAATCTCTCTTATTCTTCTGGCACTTGTCTTTACTATGGTTTGACAGTCCACATACCTCACAAATGTGACGATATCTACACGGATCCTCCCGGCTACCCTCAGCCCTATTGAACGCAATACAAGTATGGGTCAACTGTTTCGACTTGACACTTTTAGGCTTGGTTGAACTAGTTTTTTGGGTCTGTACTGTCCCATCATAAGACAAATGCCTTAAGATATCCTCACTCCTAACATCACTGAAAGCTTCTACTCCATCAGAGTTTGCTCTAGTCTTTACAGAAGAATCATATGCCACTAATGCCTTGAGGGTGTATATTTTTGTAGACGATTTCTTTACCAATACCTCTATATGTTTTACCACAGCGAAAGCATCTTCTTCCTCATCAATAAGCTGTCTCATCATTCTAACATTTACGAGTAACAATTTCTCGATGCAATCAAGTTTCTCACCCTTTTTCAAGAAATTCTTCTGGTCAAACATACCTCTATCCTTATGACTATGTCGACGACTTGCTCTAGAGGTAGTTGAATCCATAGAAGACGAGGAGTTTGATGAAATACTATGGTAAGAAGTGGACTTTGAACGAATCAACAAGCTTGATCCAACGGTAACCAGGTGACCTCTGTGTGCCACGCCTCCTTCGCTTGCATACAGTGTCAATGGAAGATTGTTGATAAACATCACCATGTGCATGGTCCCTCTTCGACTCGCTGCTCGCCAATGTCGTAGCCCCTTGGTTAAGAACCAGCCTCTCCAATAGACCCTTAATATCAGGTAGCTGCTGCTCTATACAGGTAGTACGGTCCTCCAGGTCCAATATGTTCTGGTCAACGGCTGAATCAATAAATCCTCAGTAGCTTTTGAGGTAGGTGGCTCTAGTCCAACAATAGTAGCATTCACACCACTCGAAGTCCTAGAATTGGCTTTATTTTTCCCCTTCTTAGGAGATTTCTTGGTGTTGGATTTGGATCCACTACCAGATGTCCCTTTCCTACCCATGTATAGACATCATATTAACTCGATTAAACCAAAAAAGCACCACCTAGCATGGTGTGTGCCACTCGAGTATATGAAGCCAATTGACCATTACTTCAACTTATATACTGGAGGAAAACTGGAGGAAAATGTTATGATGACTTCATGCATCCGGGTGGAAAGTAGTCCCTTGGCATCACACATTAATTATATAAATACACCTGGTAGTATATACTTCCATATATATATATATATATATATATATATATATATATATATATATATATATATATATATATATGCACTGCCATTCCTGCTACACTTTGACATAAAGCGTGCACGAGATCTGGAGGGTGGATGTATGGACACTTGCTTACTCCGAGGGACCTCACATTAGATCTGGTTGATAGGGCTACCATCCTACTTGTAGGACACCTCATTGACTGATTAAGAAGGGGTCCATTTCCAGAAGCAAAATTGATAGATACAGAAGTAAATTGTTGTAGCTTATAGTTTTAGAGTTCTGACTTCCAAATATGGAGCTTAAGAGTTTTCTTAGCCACTTCTATAACATCATTTTGACCTTCATTGACCTTCACAGAGGGAGCAGACCGGGAATTGGCCTACTGTCTTCTATGTTTGCCTACCGTCCTACAAGTAGGATGGTAGGCAAACCCTGATATCTCTGGATGCGACATAAGTACAGCTCCAAAATTTTGTACAAGGCATTTTTGGTCATATATTGGCCTATACTTATCACTTTTCAGCACTCTGTACCCAAAATTGGCACGTTTACCATTTCTGGGTTAAGATAATCTTCGAACTAATCTTTTATCGGGTAGGAACTCTCCATAATTATTTGTATAACCTATATGTAGGATGCCTTCCCATGGGCGGGGGGGGGGCTGACCCCTTTCACTACGTCAGTGAATAACCATAGCTTTGTTTGGTGTGTTATAGTATATAGGGGACATTGCAATGCGAAGATAGCCCTGTTCTGCATAATTATGATATCAAGATAAGACTTCAGTAATTTAACATAAATCCCTGAAGCACACTTTCTTAATTCCATTAGGTAGGATTTAATCAGACACCAAATTAGCTATACCACCTTTGCAGGTAATTTCACTATGGAATCAGACCCACTGACAATACGCCTCAAGGCTCAAAATATCAGACAGTGGATAGATTCCATGGGGAGTTGGATGTCTTTAAGTATGATCTTAATTAATCAACTAATTGAGGGGTTCAAAACTACGCTAGGGGAGTAATGTGTCACTAGTGCTTTTTGAATAGTGTTACTTCTGACTTTCTTTTTATGCAATATTTTTGTACTAAATTTTGTTAAATTCTGTTGCAGAGCATCATGATTGGGGCGGAGTACACATATAAGAAGTACGTGAACCCTGAGAAGGTACATGAGGTAAGAAATTGTATGTGTTGGAGAAATAGTCCCTACCTCACCCAAATTAATGCCCAAAGCCCATAACTTACAAATTTAAGAATAATACTCTCTTTCTTAATGCATGTAACAAGAACAGTAATGAGATATCTTCAGGTCTGAGTCGAATATTTTAATGCTTTCTAATCCCTAAAAAGTGTTTTTATATGTAGCATGCTTGGTTGGTTAGGCTGGTAGATCACAATATTTTCCATCACCTTTACTTCGGCAAAACCGGCCATTTTTGGCGAGAAATTCATGGAGAATGAGGAAAGGGTAGGGGAATTTTCATAGATTGGGTTAGGTTACCTGAAACAAAATAAATGTACTCAATAGTTGATTGAACCTGTTAACCTTACCTATAGAATCTACATATCCTAAAGTCATTCCCATAGTACATTGGCAAACTTTGTAAGCTCAGACCAGCAGAGACAGGAATAGATAAGTGACCCATTGCCAATCACTGGGCATGCTTCTTGCCACACTGAAGCCCCTCGGCCTCGGCCTCCAGTAGGGGTATTACTCAAATAAAGCCCCAGTGACGAGCTGTTTACTGTGTTTCAGCCCTTTGATTACCTGCGTGCCAAACGCCTCAACACGACGGCTTTCCTCCTCACCGAGTCGGCCAGGTTCCGGAACAAGCCAGTCAACTTCACTCAAAGTACCATCCACGTACCTTCAAGCGTCCAAGACGAGTGTACTTACCTCCCTTGTTTCCTTAACCTCCTCCAGTGCCTAATGTAAATGTGTGCTGCCCAGGGTGACCTGCTGGGCTGGGGCAATGCTGTGGTAGAGAAGGCTTTCAGTCCGATTGCCTGCACCAGCAGGCTCCATCTTGACTGAAGAAAGCAGATGCATTCAGCAAAATGTCCTGCATTTCTCGGTTTTCTCAATATGGCTAACCCCAATTTATCACATAAACTAGCTTTTTGTTCCCACAGTAGTCTGACTATTGGGATAGTACAGTGATTGCTTGGTTGACTGCAGCCTAGGTACCTTGCGTTATAAAGCACGTAATAAGACACATTTATGATATAATCATGTATTTGTACCAGACAAGTAGATATCACACTCGTTTTTACATAGGACCAGTAACACCGTAAAAGGTCGATGTAAGATATGTTGAAGAGCAGCTCTGACCTGCTCACATGTAAGATAAGACTTTATGTATTGGTTTCCTCAGCTCAGGCTGTGCTGCGGGCAGTGCTCTGGACGAAGAGGTTAAACTTTGACTTTAAGAAGAACCACCAACATGACCGTTCCATGAAGTGGCAGTACTACTGTGCCACAGACGGAGTCATGCGCATCTACCCAGGTAAGTCTACTATGATACACACAGTCTGTGAAATAATTGGATATTAATATATTCAGCATTTGTCTGATCAGGTTAGGGCAAAATGAATATGGGCTTACATCTATATCTTTATATCATTGGTGTTTGACACGTATATGTAGATCTGGCTCAGCGTGCAGAAAAATAAATTCAACTTGATTGATTGGAAAGAATATAAGAAGAAGGCAAATCTAGGTGTTATAAAGCCTTCAAAGCTATTATTTTCTATTCTTAAAGGTCACGGTTTGCATTTTCTACGGCCTATCAATCTTACTGCAGCTCTACACATTTGCCACGCCTTATTTCAATAACCATTAAAGACCCTTTCCCTCCAAAGCAGCCCCGGTGCTAACCGAATTACCATAATATCAAATAAAGTATTAGCATGGGGATTAAGCCAATCCATGGGTGTCAAGAATATTTATGTGAAAAATTAACTTTTTCATTCCAATAAGGCATTGCCATTACTGCTAGGTCTTTTTAATCACTACCAATTCATAATCTTGAGCATCTTTAACAATTTAAACCATATTAATAAAGTAAACCAATAAGGGAATTTCTACTGCAGGAATTGCCTGGCCATTTCCAAACGATGAGTTTGATTGCCGCAGCCGCCGTTGGTACGTATTTCGATTTTCTTTTTTACTCTGCATCTTCTGCTACAAGTACATCTTATCAACACACGCAAGGTGAAATCTTTAGTAAGAGTTGAATAATAATTAATATAAAAACCATTATAGTGTATATGAATTAAACACGGAAGAATACTGAGTAACCCATTGTTCTATGTGTTTTCTCTGGTGGTATTTCACCTTAAATTCCACACTACTTTAAAAGAGATTCCCACAAGTCCCGACTCTGGTTGGGCGGGCGCAGTCTGTAGGACGCAGTATAATGTGTGTGCTGGAGGGGGGAGGAGGGCTGTTGGATGGCATTGGTTTGTCTGGCTGTCTGTGTACGGAAATTAGAAATGGCATGTCCAACTGACTACGACGACAGGCCCCTTTCCACGTGCGATCTGACGCCTCTAAATGTGGAAATTTAAAGAGTGGTGCCAGACCAAAATGTTAACCGTCATGTTTAGTATTTCACCAGTATGGCTTGTTCGTCGTAAAATTACTATTACATGATGAAGATACTTGTATTAATTAGAATATTTTAGGGGTATTGCTGTTTTGGGTTACCTAATTAAACGTCAATGCAAAGGTTGTCGTCCCACTGATCTTAAAATGCATGAAGTGAATTTATTTGCATCCTTCATGAGAAAAAAAAAACTATTAATGTAGTTCTATTTTTGTTACATATTTTATTACATAATGTATGTTTTACCAACATTGCCATATTGACCCTAGAGGGATTCAAATTTTAAAAGTGATCAAAGCATTATGTTTTGAGCATAAGGGATTTGAGCGGAGAAGAAGAATCCTATTTTTTTTTTACTGTGAGCTGATATCAATGCTGGGAACATTGCTAAAACACTATTTCATCATAATTCATAAAGGCTATTGACCTACTATGGTCAGGATAAATAAACGTTTTAAAATGAAGAGCAGTTATAAGCATTTTGTGTGGTCTGATGCTCCTCATTCTCTTTCTTCAAGAAAATATGAGTATAGGCTAGAAGTGATAGGATATGGTTGTAATCGGACCAGGAAGATCATTGGGACAAAAAAAAGAGATGGGGTCAAAAAGGAATTTGAATATTGCGGAATACACATGGAGGGAATGGTAAAGAAAAAAAAGGACAAAAGAAAAGGAGAGAAAACTAATCAGTTTGGGGGGGGGGGAGTAGAGAATGAAAACGAAATGCAGAGCAAGAAATATACAAAAAGAAAGGAAAAGAAAAGTGAGAGAATGATATGGGATAACGGGGGTGTGAAGCAGCCAGTTAATTGGGACCATGGCAGACGTTAAGGTCATGTTTTGCCCCCACTCACAGGTACACACAGGCCATATCGTCACCCAAGGACGTGATTATCCTCCTCGACACCAGCGGCAGCATGACAGGGTTCGCTCGTGACGTCGCCATGGCAACCACCACACAGATCCTCGATTCACTCACTGCCAACGACTTCTTCAATGTGATGTTGGTAAGTATGTGATGGGGATGTTGGCTAAGAGCTGATACTGCTGGTCGTTATAAGGGGATGAGTGTATGTTGTTATATGGGGTGCTGGTGTAGTGGGCTGACTAGAGTCGTGGGGTGGTATACTGCTGGTAGTTCTGAGGGAATGAGTGTATGTTGTTATATGGGGTGCTGGTGTAGTGGGGTGACTAGAGTCGTGGGGTGGTATACTGCTGGTAGTTCTGAGGGAATGAGTGTATGTTGTTATATGGGGTGCTGGTGTAGTGGGGTGACTAGAGTTGTGGGGTGGTATACTGCTGGTAGTTCTGAGGGAATGAGTGTATGTTGTTATATGGGGTGCTGGTGTAGTGGGGTGATAGCTAGTTCTGGTGTGGTATACTGCTGGTAGTTCTGAGGGAATGAGTGTATGTTGTTATATGGGGTGCTGGTGTAGTGGGGTGATAGCTAGTTCTGGTGTGGTATACTGCTGGTAGTTCTGAGGGAATGAGTGCATGTTGTTATATGGGGTGCTGGTGTAGTGGGGTGACTATAGTTCTGGGGTGGTATACTGCTGGTAGTTCTGAGGGAATGAGTGTATGACTAATAGTCACAGATCATCGGCAAATAGGTGAGCAGGAGGGTCAAAAATAAATATAGCAGTAGTGTGAAATCCCTTTGTGTGAACAAGGTACATATGTTGGGCTATGGGCCCCATATTTTGGGGAAGGTTAAATATATATCTTAGCATACCATTATCACAATGTCAAATTTCAGGGTTGTAGATGTGTCCATGCCCTTGTATTCAATTGCCACAACTCAGAGATGCAGTAAGACAAAATAACCATATTAACAGGCAGTGTTCCTCTTACATCAAGGTATAATTTACACATGAATGTTACTGTTAGATATCAATGACTTTGCAGTATGGTTGCATGTATGGTCGTAGACGTGTCCATGGTCGTAGACATGTCCATGCACTTGTCTTCAATGCTATAGCTCAATGATCCAATCAGGAAGAATGACCACACTCATGTACAATGTTCCCCTCATATCTATGTATGATTAACATATAACAAGTACAGTCAAGTATCAAGCACCTTGTGGTAAAACTGTAGACATGTCCATGGTTGTAGACGTGTCCATGGTCGTAGATGTGTCCACACCCTTGGATTTTATGCAATAGCTCCAAGGTTCAGTAAGACAAAATATTCACACTAACATGCAATGTTCCTATCATGTCAAGGTACAATTAGCGCATAATGAGGATAGTTAAATATTAAGCATCTTGCAGTATGACTGAAAATGTGGTTGTAGACGTGTCCATGCCTAAACTACCCCAAAACCAATGAATGGCCTCTGAAGACCAGAATAATTCAGCAAGCTTACATATTTTTTGTGTGTTATGAAGGTTGGTGCTATGTCTCTACATGATATACTAGATTAGTCTATGTGATATATAAATATAGAGTCAAGGGTGTCTTAAAAAGGTCGTAGACGTGTCCTCACGAGAGTTACACCAAAGGGTAAATGTACCTAGTGTTCACACAAGACTGTGCATAGGTCCCCCACTGTTACTAAAGATTTCTCTACCCTAGAGGGAACTTATTAAGTAAAATAAATAGCATAAAGCTCTTTAAAATCTTTTAACAGCAAGTTGAAAAAATGAGCTCATCGTTTTTGTCCCAAAAATCACCCTTTTTGGCCATTCTAAGCCCTGCCGGTGACTTATTATACATCACAGATAGTCAAAACCAAGATTCCCCTTCAAGCTCTAAGCCTTGTGGACCAGAATACATAAGAAAAGCAAATATATCTCAAATTTTGAAGAATTTATTAACTAGGAGGCAAAGACAACCTATTTGACGATGATCTGTGACTATTGGTCGTATGTTGTTATATGGGGTGCTGGTGTAGTGGGGTGACTAGAGTCGTGGGTGGTATACTGCTGGTAGTTCTGAGGGAATGAGTGTATGTTGTTATATGGGGTGCTGGTGTAGTGGGGTGATAGCTAGTTCTGGTGTGGTATACTGCTGGTAGTTCTGAGGGAATGAGTGTATGTTGTTATATGGGGTGCTGGTGTAGTGGGATGACTATAGTTTTGGGGTGGTATACTGCTGGTAGTTCTGAGGGAATGAGTGTATGTTGTTATATGGGGTGCTGGTGTAGTGGGGTGATAGCTAGTTCTGGGGTGGTATACTGCTGGTAGTTCTGAGGGAATGAGTGTATGTTCTTATATGGGGTGCTGGTGTAGTGGGGTGATAGCTAGTTCTGGTGTGGTATACTGCTGGTAGTTCTGAGGGAATGAGTGTATGTTGTTATATGGGGTGCTGGTGTAGTGGGGTGACTATAGTTCTGGGGTGGTATACTGCTGGTAGTTCTGAGGGAATGAGTGTATGTTGTTATATGGGGTGCTGGTGTAGTGGGCTGACTAGTTTGGTGGGGTGGTATACTGCTGGTAGTTGTGAGGGAAATAAGGTATGTTATTATACGGGGTGCAAGAGTGGGGTAGTGGACTGAATAGAATCGTGGGGAGGTATACTGCTGGCATTTGTGAAGGAATGAGTGTATCATACATATTGTATGGGGTGCTGGTGTAGTGGGCTGACTAGAGTCGTGTGGTGCAGTGGACCAACTCGAGTTGTGGGGTGGTAAACTGCTGGTTGCTGAGAGGGAATGAGTGTATGTTGCTATACAGGGTGCTGGTGTAGTGGGGTGACTATAGTTCTGGGGTGGGATACTGCTGGTAGTTCTAAGGGAATGAGTGTATGTTGTTATATGGGGTGCTGGTGTAGTGGGGTGACTAGAGTCGTGGGGTGGTATACTGCTGGTAGTTCTGAGGGAATGAGTGTATGTTGTTATATGGGGTGCTGGTGTAGTGGGGTGATAGCTAGTTCTGGTGTGGTATACTGCTGGTAGTTCTGAGGGAATGAGTGTATGTTGTTATATGGGGTGCTGGTGTAGTGGGGTGACTATAGTTCTGGTGTGGTATACTGCTGGTAGTTCTGAGGGAATGAGTGTATGTTGTTATATGGGGTGCTGGTGTAGTGGGGTGACTAGAGTTCTGGTGTGGTATACTGCTGGTAGTTCTGAGGGAATGAGTGTATGTTGTTATATGGGGTGCTGGTGTAGTGGGGTGACTTGAGTCATGGGGTGGTATACTGCTGGTAGTTCTGAGGGAATGAGTGTATGTTGTTATATGGGGTGCTGGTGTAGTGGGCTGACTAGTTTGGTGGGGTGGTATACTGCTGGTAGTTGTGAGGGAAATAAGGTATGTTATTATACGGGGTGCAAGAGTGGGGTAGTGGACTGAATAGAATCGTGGGGAGGTATACTGCTGGCATTTGTGAAGGAATGAGTGTATCATACATATTGTATGGGGTGCTGGTGTAGTGGGCTGACTAGAGTCGTGTGGTGCAGTGGACCAACTCGAGTTGTGGGGTGGTAAACTGCTGGTTGCTGAGAGGGAATGAGTGTATGTTGCTATACAGGGTGCTGGTGTAGTGGGGTGACTATAGTTCTGGGGTGGGATACTGCTGGTAGTTCTAAGGGAATGAGTGTATGTTGTTATATGGGGTGCTGGTGTAGTGGGGTGACTAGAGTCGTGGGGTGGTATACTGCTGGTAGTTCTGAGGGAATGAGTGTATGTTGTTATATGGGGTGCTGGTGTAGTGGGGTGATAGCTAGTTCTGGTGTGGTATACTGCTGGTAGTTCTGAGGGAATGAGTGTATGTTGTTATATGGGGTGCTGGTGTAGTGGGGTGACTATAGTTCTGGTGTGGTATACTGCTGGTAGTTCTGAGGGAATGAGTGTATGTTGTTATATGGGGTGCTGGTGTAGTGGGGTGACTATAGTTCTGGTGTGGTATACTGCTGGTAGTTCTGAGGGAATGAGTGTATGTTGTTATATGGGGTGCTGGTGTAGTGGGGTGACTTGAGTCATGGGGTGGTATACTGCTGGTAGTTCTGAGGGAATGAGTGTATGTTGTTATATGGGGTGCTGGTGTAGGGGGTGACTTGAGTCGTGGGGTGGTATACTGCTGGAGGTTATGAGAGAATGAGTGTACTATGTTGTTATATGGGTTGCCAGTGTGATAAACGTGTGATTAAAGGGATGGTTATACTTCTAGAATGAAATGACGTAGATGGGTAGCACGGAGTTTTCTTCATGTAAACGCAATAACAGTCCGGCTTCTTCAGAAAAACCTCATGTTACACATAGGAATAAAAGTTATAAGCTAGAAGGCCTACGAAGTAGATCCCAAATGCTTTAGAGTAACCTTCTCATTTTAATCATATCTACTCCTGTGTTTCCCCCTCAGGTCTCTGAAGGTGTATCCTATTTGGACAACTGCTTCAACTCTGTCCTCATACAGGCAACAGCACAGAATAAAAAGGTGGATATGCAAATTTATATGCATATTACATTAAGATACACATCATCCAAAACTCTCATGGGGAGGTTTGTATTAAGGCAACCATGTAGTTCTTCTCTGTATCAGATAAATCAATTAAGCAGATATCGTTCTTATTTGCAATCGCAACATCTAAATTTTACAGGGGAGATTACTTCCATCTTGTAACATGTATTAAACAACGTTATTGAATCATTTCCAACCTTGAAAGATTCTGATAAAACGATCATTAAATGGTAATGATTGTGGATATAATTATTTTAAAATTCGCTGGGCCTTCCGTCTGCTTTGTTGTTTTCTCAACCTAGGCTTCGTGGCTGTGGTTTCGCCACGGACGCTTTGCAATTATCCATTATGACTTTAATAACATTGCCTTTTTACCACACACATTGGTATCGATTTTAGAGAGTAAGGAAACTCCTCAGGGATGTAACTACAGAGGGAATATCCAACTTTGAACAGGCCTTGGTGGATGCATTCACCATATTAAACCAGGTAAGGCGACCTTTTTGTGTAAAGATAGAAATGTAACTCTTTCCTCTTTTCACTAGATGTGATCGAAGCCAGTTATTAACAGAATGGCATCGAGTACGTTGGCATTGGAAAAGCTGTGGTTATATATGTACTTCTCTGCACCTCTTATATGTGGTCCAAAAGGACATCCCACGAATGGTTGTGTGTTTACTCCATGACATGTTTATGCATGTATGTATGTGCTCTTCATATACATACATCATACATGGAAGACAATGGAGCTTTATTATTGCTACTATCCTGTCTCACTGAGTTCATAACTTGTTGCCAATCCCATATGAAACTGTATGATAGGCTTGTATTTCATAAGATTTCTTTGTTTAAAACCCAGTATTGAGACCTCCTAAGTAAGGCTAACATAGTAGTAGGCACATAAAATGATGTACAAATACTAGTCTTTAAAATCCCATTCTTTGAGCACACACAATGTATTCATGTAGCCCTCCTCTGAACCTACTAATCATAATATATGAACTATACAGTGCAACATAGAGTGTACCATTATAGTAGACAGGCAGCTAACACCCTTACAATATTTACATATTGGGTTGTGAACACCCAGGTTAAGCAGTTTGGACCAACGTCTGTTCTGGTAAATAAGACCACTTGTCAGTATAGAAAGCCTTTCCTACTCTGGGAGTTTCACCACTCTCCAACGGATTTTTCATGATTTACATAAGCTATTCTTTCCACGATTGCCTTTACAATTTGCCTCACAAGGACTTACATCATCCATAGACTACACTCAAATAACTATGTAGAAATAATTCTAAACAAGTGGAATATGTGTTGAAGCCTTTATGGTATCCGTTTACCACAAAAGAATCCCTTGCATTTCATTTGCATCTAGACATAGAAATCACCCAATTGCCTAGGGACAATGCATTAAGTTCAAACTGAAGAGAAATAATCTTAAACAGGGGCAAAGTGTGTTGTCAAAGCCCTTTTGGTATCACTTTGACACAACAGAATCCCTTGCATTTCATTTGCCTCAAGATATAGAAATCACTCAACTGAGACAATGCATTACGATCAAACTGTAAACCTAGATAACCTAGAATGAATTATTAATACCAGAAGCAGATTTTCACCTATTCAGCTTTCTGTGTAGGCATGAAGTCACCTCATGTGAGGTCCTGTGGGTGGACATGTATTTCTTTTTTTACCTGTGTAGACATGTCTGTGTCATCCTCTCACGCTTTACACAGGTGATCCCCAGGACTGAGTCCTACTCAGAGGCAGAGGTAAACCCGACCCTATCCTTTCACCTTGCTCTGTGGTGCCATCTGGTGATTCTTTTGTCAAACTGTGCTGTGACCGTCCTCTATATATAGCTTACTAAAAGGGCATGTTTATAATTCCCATAGTCTCATGATATCATATTATGATGGGGTCTATATATCATCTAAAACTTCCTCATGTCGTTAATTGCTAGATAGGCTCATATTTACATAATTGTAGATGTACATTGGACAAAATGATATTTGGTATTTTCATAAGTTGATGATTCTCTTACTGGTGAAAGATAAGTTGCAAGTGTACCCTACATTCATTAGATCTTTTGTTAATTTGTATCAGTTGATGAGGGTGCCTGCTCTGCTCATGAACTCTTTGCCAAATTTATCCAATACATTCAATCTAGCATCCATAAAAAGTAGGCACTAGGTACTAACCACAATATTACAAATGTATTGGTTTTTAAAGTGATCCTAAGTCAGTCGTTCACAATTCTAACTTTAACTACAGGCCTAGCTATCAAATTTGTATGTCAATACCTAATTATAGGTGTGAAATACATATTGTTTTCTATTTCATTTCATGAATCAAGATACATTTACCTTCCTTTTCTAGATACAATTGGATTTATAGATTCTGTTCTAAATTGATCTTTACCCCCAAAAAATTAATCAAATCAGATTACTGTTTTATTGTATAAGTCTATGAAGTCATATCTGATCCCATCGCTCTTAGGGAAATATCTAATCGAATTATTTGACCCTGAAGGATGTCCATTTGACCTTGAATGCTATCCTCTGTATTGAAATTGAGCTGTGTCGTTGCAGCCCCGGGAGCCGACAGGGGGCGCAGGGGGTAACCAGGCCATCATGGTGATAACCACGGGTGTGGCACAGGGCTACGCACATGTATTCACCAAGTACAACTCCCACGATCAGAAGGTAAAATATTTATAACAGAATTATGAGGGAAAGAGAAATCAAAGTTTTATCCAAAAATCGAAACATGAACGCAATCAAATAGATTGTATTTAGGAGAAGACTTACACTGCGTCTAGGTTCAATATTACATAAAACTCATGATGACTGGTTTGTTTCTTTTTTTATTCTCAATCTATATTTCAAATTGATCAACACAACTACAACACCTGAAGTCAGTTTCCTTGATGGCAGTTTTCATTCTGGAAATCGTGTGTTGTTGTTTTTGTTCTTGTTGTTTTCATTACAGAAACAGGCAATAAAAGTAAGCTGTAACCACCGCCATGATGATATACTTTTTCGATCAAATACACTTCATAACAATAATTGTGATACAATGTCCCCAGGTGCATGTTGTTGTTGTGAAGATTCTATTGGCCTTATTCATTAAATGAAGATGATCTCTGCCAATACAGTCATAACACAAATATCTCAATACATTTAATTAAGTACAGACCCATTACTAGGGCACTTCTGCATACATATGTGTAATTTACCTGCTGGTATTACAATTCCAGGTGCGCGTATTCTCGTACCACGTGGGTCCCCAGGTAACTGGCACGCACCAGACCAGGATCATGGCTTGTAATAATGCAGGTTAGGCATATTGCATATTATCACAAACTTGTACAAGCGTATAGTGATTATACATAAAAGGCTTCTGTGCATGAAAGACTATATAGGCTCTTAATTGTTTACCAAACAAATTAAGTTAGGACGACCGAGATTGATCGGTAGGAGCTTTTGTGGTCTCTTTGAAAAAAACACCAAGCACATTGTACCATGATTCCCAGGCATGATTCTAATATTGCCTAAATTTCTCTTGCAGGATTCTACTCGCATATACGTAATTTAGCGGATGTGCGTGAAAAAGTCCAGGTAAGTCATTATTGAGATTATGCTATGTGCTGTTCAATTGGGTTAATCTAATCAGCCTAACAGTTAATTAATTTCTATTGCGTTTTCCTGTCGGGGTTTCTGTTTCAGTGACACTGGTGACACGGTCCTCTATTGGTAATACGTGCTATAGCAACATGGAGCAATATATATGTTACAGGAATAAATGCATGAGAAAAACAAGCTCCCCTTGCTTATATTGGGGCCATGATTGATGCCATGGGAGTCAAAGTGTAGTTTTGTAGTGGTTGCCCTGGTTACTTTTGCAGCATTACGTCCATGTGATGAGCCGACCGATGGTGATGGAAAAGGCGCGCCATACTGCCTGGACGGGACCCTACAAAGATGTACTGGTAAGTAGGCTATAGTGTTATCTCTTACATATAATTATCAGAAACAATGTGTGACACTTGGATCCTTTATCATTATAGTGACTATTATTTATATGAGTTACATGAGGTATTTTACACATGTGTGTAGCCCTTAGATGTTAGAAAATTAATAAAGACCATCTTGTGAAAACTCACCCTATTTGCTAATATACATTAAGTTCTTATATTGATTGTCCGTGTAATCGGTTGGAACATTTACGACCTTGCTCATAATGGCATTTCACCATGGAGGAGTTCTCCTTTGAAGTCTGGAAATCATTATTTCCCGAGAATGCTATTTTACATTATCCACTTCTGAAGGGCCCTGTGTTTACACAGACTGTCTCGATGACTACAAGTCTAGTGGGATGACCCACATAAATTCCTAATATGTCCTTTTGTAGGGTCTGGGAACAGTCTTGACAATATCCCGACCTGTGTATGACAAGAAAAATGAAACTGCTTTTGTAAGTATTCTGCTTTATCTCTATCATCTATTGTTGTGTTCCTTATCTCCATTATGTGTAGCTGTCTATTAGGGATTATAAATGACATGACCCCTATCCACCTCCCTCCTTACTTCTAATACCTGGCCTTAGTTATTCACTGATAGTCTCTGGTTGGAGGAAAACCCCGAGTATACTGTGGGTGTAGCAAGGAAAGCATTAAGCTAATTCTTCGTCCGTCTTATGATGTATTTTTTTGAATAATCGCTCTGGTTTCTTATTTCTTTCGCCTTTAATGTACATCTTTTTTCTGTAATTGCTCAATGAGACTCATAAGGAGGACACTAGGTTCAGATTAGTATGAATAGAACCGTCATAAATTAAAATAAAGTTTTGTAAATTGATATAGTCATGACTTCATTTTTAATAATCATTTGTTAAACAGAAATTATTGGGAGTGGTGGGCGTGGACGTCCTCGTCCGCGACCTCGAGAAACACGCACCTGCTCATAAGGTGAGACCAATTACATAGCATTCTCTTTCTATCTTTTTATCTATATGGGACTGATTCTCACTCTGAAAAAATATTGACTACCTGAAACATGTTTTTGAAACCAATTTATCCGCTAGATAATACTGAGTGTGATTGGAAATGATAAAGCGTAATTTCAAAATCATTGATAGCATCTTCGCGTACGTACATGCTCGGAACCAATTCGTAAAATTCGGGGTACATCGCAATTGAATGGGTATCATGTATAAGATTCTGATTTGGATAAAGAAACATCTGTTGTTGTTTCTTTTTTCTGATTTAAGAATGTGTTGATTAGAATGCTATACTTCTGCTGCAATTCCTTTAGCAGGTCCCCACCAGCATTCATGATGGTCTGCTCTGTGATATGCTTTAAGTAGCTTTGCCATCTTTCATACGAGCCCTTGAGGGGTCATACAGGAATTTCCTCGCCCTGAATTATATTCTTGCACCTGCAAAAACTTTCATGCACATGCAAAAATACCATTGCAAGGATTGCGCATAAAAGGGTATAAATTGGGTCAGGTCGCCAGAAAGCAGTAGATTTTGTGTTTTGGGGTCATTTTGGACTTTTATGGCTCTGGAGAAATAAGTTGTGAACCAATGTTGTCTTACATAGACTCATTTGATAGAGGACACTTAGGGCTATCAGAAATATGTAAATTTGTGGTCATTCATCAAAAACTCTAAGACTTATGGCCTGCCGAAGTAGAAAAAACGACCAAATTTTTATTTTATATTTTTTGTATTTTTTACAAGTGTCCTGTATTGAATAAATAACATCTGGAGTATCCCAAAGTTGTTTTTAGTATTGTATATGACCATAGGTATAATTTCCATGAGGTTTGGACATGTTACTGAGTGAGAATCTTTCGTGATGTGTCTTTCAAAGTGGAAATCTGTAATTTGTAATGTCCAGTACCTAAATCTAAATCAGTTATAAAACATGGAAAAAATGAAGATTTAAAATCTTTGTTATTACCCATATGGAGGGCCATATTGACCCCTACTTTTGGTGAAAAAAAGTGTGTGTCTGTCAGCATTTGTCTCCATGTGAGAGCAGCTTATGTGAAATAATTCTGATAAAAGTACCGGACGTTACGTAACGTCCGGTACTTTTATCATCATGTAGGAGGCAGTCTACTGTGCATGCATAACTCAAATGTTGTCCCATTTTGTAATTGAAGTCAATAATAGATATATTGCTCTTGTTATTTCATGTGTTTGTTATGCATAATGGGACATTATTATATTACTGAGAGCAACTTCAATAACCTCCATATTTCATCATTTTAATACCGGACGTTACATGACATAAAACAAGCAATAAAAATGGAACCGGATGTCCTAGATCGGTATTTTTTGTTTTTCTGAGCTGAGGAGATATACCTTGACAAATTTGTTAAGGTTACATAAAGTGATTAGAAAAATATTTTTTCAGGGCCTTCAAGGGCAAAATCTTACACTTTCTGACGACCTGACCTATTTTCGCGTGTGCAAGAATATTTTTGCACGTACCAGAATATAATTCAGGGTGAATAGAAAATCTCTGGATGTCCCCTCCAGGGCTCCGTAATTCCAAGTGATGTGTCATTGTAAGGTTTACTCTTTCAGCTGGGGGTAAATGGTTACGCCTTTGCGATAGACAACAATGGTCATGTTTTGTTTCATCCCGAACTTAAAGTTAAGGTGAGGGTAGTTTTGTTCACCATAGATCACATAACAAAAGATTTCCTCTTTGTAGTTAGCCAGCATATAAATAGAGCATAATATTTACACAATAGAGTCTAGATTAATTAGCATTTTCAATAGCCAACATTAACGTTCCTCCCAGCCACGGTGAAATCGCAAGGCATGCATAATTCACAGATTAAAGAAATGCAACTTTAGGTAGAAATGAGCTTTAGATAACAGTTGCTTGATGGTAAAACTCTAATTCTTTATACGAGTGAGCAGCCAAAAGAAGATGCTATTGTGACTTTAGATATGTGATTCCACTTTGTTGATGTGAATATGGAATTCCTCCTTTACATCTCTATAACAGTGGGGGAGACATCACAGTCCGTATTTGGAAAGCACCGCCTTGCAAATACTCGAACAAGGGGCACCAGAAATAACTGAGGTGCGTACCACAGCCAATAGCAGCTGACTAATTTAATAGCCAAGTAGCTACAAGGTTTAAGAGCAAGTATAAAGTGAACTCTTAAAATATGTAACGTAGTACTAGTAGAAAGAGAGATAAAAGGCACTGCGATACCATTTTTATTTGAGATTACCCTGAAATATCATGACTATTTAATTTTTTTGTTAAGCCACATAGTTATGAAAATACAGGCAATTGAACATTGAACATTGAACTTTGCCTAGGCTATTGGCAAATGCAAATTTCTCGAATAGCGTACATAATATGAGCACATTTGCCAATAGCCTAGCCCTTGGTTATAGACATACTTTCGATCCAAATGAAGCACCTTGGATCGAAAGTATGTCTATAACCAAGTATACTCAAAACCGTTTCTCCATTCCCGGGGAATCCTTTCGTTTTACCCTCTATAGGTTCAACAGGCGATGATACAAAGGGAACCAGGATCAAAGACGTTAACAGCTACAATCATGTTTGATAACGAGGTAAATGAAAATTCTTAAGTGTCATACTATAAACGGCTTTTCCCTGAATACAATAGAACTAATATGATGTAATGTAGGCCTCTTATGATTTCTTACCTATTACGCATTGAGGATAACATTAAGATGGGTTATATAATCCTGATATATCAACGAGAGTTTGAATCCATAATAGGCCCAATGTGCAGAGGTCGGAGAATGGAATTTTTTTTTTCTAAATGAGTTAATGATTTCTTGCGCATTCAGAGGAGGGTGACGAAAAGGAGTCAGACATACTTCTTCGCTCCTGTGGAGAATGCACCATATAGGTAAGTAGTACCGATATATCTATTACGCTTGTAGTCATCTTGGATTCAAGGTCTACAACATAGATTGAAAACAGAAGTTATCCTCTATTGGAACAAGTTTTCATCGCATATATGTGATGCAATTCACCATAGACAAGTGTTGGGCAAAAATACTTCTGACTTCACACAACTGTGTGGTGTAAATAGTATCTAATTTAGATAGTGACTGAAAGCTACTTTGTGTGCAAGCGTAATGCAGGAAATGAGCTGGTTGAAGATGTCATAGTGGTACAAGAAGAGCCGACCAAGCTCTGTTGTGAAACAGATGACAATCACCTTTCAGGCTATTCCCCTGGTATGGTGCAGTAGGCAGGCCTCAAGTAATAATACTGCTGCCACCTGGAGGATCACACATTCACCACCTCATTGCTATATGAAGATATAACTACCATTAAGAGATCGATGTTTCTAATTCAGTTCCCTAAATCTCACATGTTAATTCCTTCTGCATATATTCTGTGTTCATTTTAATACAAATTGACCCATGTACTTTACAGTGTGGCCGTGGTATTACCAGATGCCTATGGGCTTAACTGGCTTGATGGTCGACGAAAGGTGAAGGATATAGGTAAGCACACGTTTGCAGGGTTATATAGAGCGAATGAAGCATTTTGACATCAGCCATAAGGAACATACTTCTGGACTCAATTGTTTTTTCCTAATACAGAACATTGCAAAATATATATCATTTTAAACACATTGGGGACATAATGCTGCATGCTATATTAAACTAGCCTTATTCTTGATCATTTCCTATATCGATAGGAATTCCAGATATCCACCAATAATCCTCAGTATATATATATATATATATATATATATATATATATATAATTGATACTTTTGTTTCAGATCTTGCATCTTTCAAGACCAGCAAGGGGAAGATAGCAACATGGTAAGTAAATCCGGAATCGTTATCTAAAAATAACTAAGGCACAGTCATATCTAAAGAAATGTAAATTTTACCGACAGCGAAAGCCTTAACTCTCTTTTGTTGTGACCTACTAACAAAGAATGGACTACTCGTTGGCGGGTAAATCTAACATCCATCAAAACGACTTGGGCTTGGCCTGATGAAAAATGCCATTTCTACATACTTCTTACACTGTCAGCAACAGGAATCATTTTACCTGGGCCTAACTTGTCTTTCCATATACTTCTCACATTGTAAATAGTTTTATTAGTATCTCTGTTGATCTAACTTACAATTTGTAATGATTTATTTCTTCTGAATATCTTCATGATGGCGAAACAAATGGCCGTGTAGACCCATGTTTGACCCATCTACCACACTGTCAGCCCGCCATAGGGGTTTTACAGTAGAGTACTTCTTATTCTGGAATACAATTGTAGCTGCTGTAGATATATAAACAATGACCCGAAGGGGTTCCTGCTTTATCTCAAGTTGAATACGAGAGCCCCATACAGTCCCACGAATAACTGATTGGGCCTCTGCCCATTGTATTAGACCCCATCCCATCTCTTAATTGGTGCCACATCTAGTGTTTAGATTCTGCTTAGATAGCCATCTGACACAGGGGTCATGGCTTTAGTGGGTCATGGGGCTCACTACTACATGTGCACATTTTACTCCAACATTTTTACAGTATGGCTGGTATGATAGAGAAAATGAATATCTGTGTAATAATTGTGTCTTTAGGTTGTCATTGTTAACAACCAATAAGAATAAATGCCAAACATAACCAAATTGACAGATGTAGAGTGTGCAGAGAAAAAAAAAGAAAGTGGAAAGTTTTGTGTATCCCCCTCCAACATTGGAGTGAGGAGACAGACAACTAGCCCCAGCTGTTTATGTGTCCTCCTGGTCACCAAACACACAGCACCACAGGAGGTGTGATGTGATGTAGGACCGTCTTGGTTCAGGATGGTCTGAGAGCAGTTATTTATAGGCCTGCATAGGTTTAACCAAGAACCTCCATATCACACCCCCAGTGTGATAACCATCCCCCGAATCACACTGCCAAAATAGTCAAATAACTGATGATATAAGAATTTCTAATGCCAAATAAATGGAATTTTGAACATTATCTGACTAAATAAACTTGAGATAAATATAAAGGAGGACTCAAATTGGTCAGCACTGAGGATTATCACACTCAGCTTCGCCTCGAGCGATAACCCTCAGTGTTGACAAATTCTCGTGCACCTTTGTCTATGTATGCACTACAACGGTATTCATAGCCCATTTAAAATTGCGGCTGAGAGTGCAGACTATATGACCAATCGCCTCTGACATAAGTGAAGAGGCTTAGAAAACCAGCCTCTCCACCGATAGGCCTAGACACTTGTATTGGGCCCACTTTCTTCCCTAAACCTATATTGCAGGCCATACTGTCGTGTATCCTCCAATGACAGCCGGTCTGACCCACTGGAGACGGTCCTCAGATATATGCAGCATGGTCAGAAAATGAGTCCAGAATATGCCATCCGATGTAAGTGTAAATCATGTATACCCATATCATATGAACAGTCCATGAATATAAAATGAATATAAAATAAAGAATGTGATTCTATAAATTAGGAATATCTGGTATCATATATTGCAGGATCGGGTAAGCGTAATTGCCCTTTGAAGTGGCATCAAATTGGCTACTGTTTAAATCCGATAACTGGTTCACAATTACGTTGGCTTACCTCCTGAAATGAAAGTTTGATCTATGGCATAGCAAAAATGAATACGTTGATTAAATTGAATCATTAATGTCCAATTGCATTTATGTTCAGGTGACCTGGAGCTGATGGAGAGCTTGTTATTCGACTCTCAGGCTACGCGAGCAGCTCAGAACTTCTGGTGGAAGGATGCAATGTTGGACCACGATATCTCAGTGCCTGCACCTCCACAGCCAAAGTAAGCTTATAAGGGAGAGTCCTATTTCAGCTACCAATAAATGTACGTCTGTTACTACCCTATTGTGCCCTGCTGAAGATAACTGTGAAAACATGGTGAGGATAAAATAGATAAGTAATCTTTTTAGGGTTCATGATTGGACCCTAATAAGATTAATAACTAAAATACAGTAAAATAAAATGGAATTGTTACTAAAGGTAGGTGTTATTCTGGGGGTCATCTGGCAAGGGTAGTTATACTGTAGTTATGACATAAAAAAAAATAATACAATGTAATAGGTAAAAATTCAAAAGTATAAAGGCATAATGTTCCTTTAATGTTCTTAATAAAATAATACCTACGTTGAAAAGTAGAATTTTAGAATCTACCTGGGTATGAGATATATTCAACAATATTGGCGTTTACAGAAAACGGTCAACAAAGCCTGACCTATGTGAGGAGTCCGGGGAGACGAATGACCCGGTGGATCCTGTGGTTCAAAGGAACAAATACCGCTGGTACTTTGTATTCCTATTGCCATAAAGAAGCCATTTTGAAAAGGGAAATTGTAAAGGAGGTCTTCCACATACGCCGATTTCTTTTAGTCTAAGGACATCGGATTACTTTCGATGAGATTTTGGTGAAAAGCCAACCTTTTATATAATATAACATAACTGACATCGGATGTCACATGATTTCTGATTCTAGGGAAATTTGTTGAAAGTTAATCAATTGCCAGCCGCTTCCAAAGATCAGTTAGTGGTCAGTCGGGAGAAGTTTTGAGAAGGTCGGAGATCAGAGATAAGATAAGGGTCCAATTGAGGCCTCCTACTTTTGACCCCTGGTTTACAAATCTCTCTATTTTTCTTAAAGAGGTAATTTCTATTACTAAATAGGCTGAGTATTTTATTATCTTTATTATATTCTACATTTCCTTAATTTTAGAAAAATTTTGATTTGTTTTAGATTTTCTGTAAATATTTCTTCTAACTTTTCAATGATATTGAAACTTTGAAAAATTTCCTTTTTCATTCTCTCATACTCAAAGGTATAGAGCCCTACTGCCGCTGCCTGTATCACCCTCACGGCTGGGGAGCTTTCAGATACGACTGACCTATGCCTGAAGATAGAAAGAATCGGCTAATGCGGGGGAGCAAGTTGTGAAAATCCGATTGAAACTATGCATTAAAAAGAATTTGTCTTAAAATTATCTGATGACGTCGGATTTGACCAAAAAAAGTCGGCTCATGTGGAAAGAAATCCATAAGGAAGGTGTATAAGAATGCTTCAAAATGAATAAAAAAATATCTGACTAATTTCTTATTTTCAGGCATGGAGTTGAAGTGACCTTTATCGGAACAAAAGCGGGTTTTACACGATATTTCTCTCTCAGCGAGAATTTTACAGAGAGGTAGGCCATTAGAGACACTTCACATTACTCATCTTAAATTTTTGGGTTTTTGGGAATATTTACTTATCCTCTACCATTTATCTTAGATTTATAATCTCTAGTGAATAATCATTCTGACGGCTATGTACTTGAGGGTCGCCGCTAGTTAGCAACTTGTTCATAGGGCCTATATGATTTGGTTGTAGCTGAAGAAGGCATGAGACCCTTCCATGTAACAACTGTCAGACACGAATACAGCTGCACTGAAAACCTGGAAGGTCTGAAACTAGTCAGCGCTGACGACTTTAGGTCTTAGGTTGACAATACCTAAAACTACAACTTTAGGTGGTCAAAATGACGACTTAAAGTCATCATCCTAACGACCTAAGTCTTTATTTTGACAATACTGGTAATACAGAGTCGTCATACTGATGACTTAGGTCGTCAGGATGATGACCTAAAGTCATAATTTTGACTACCTAAAGTTGTAGTCTTAGGTATTGTCAACCTGAGGACCTAAAGTCGTCACCGCTGACTAGTTTCAGACTTTCCAGGTTTTCAGTGTGTAGACAGTCTGAGCAATGTGATATGAGTTGCATAAGAGTATCAACCGCATAAGTTTGTATGAATTCAATTCTGACTGATTGTGTGATTCTTAACTCGCAGCTCATTTATGGCTGGTCAGCTCAACACGGTACAGGAGGTGTACTATCAGAGGGCTGCAGATAACCCTCACTTCGTCTTCTCTGTGCCACACCATACTGGTCAGTACATGGGGTTCTATAGGATACACTGGTCCCCTGCATGTATTGAGGGCATATTACCCGCAGGCTATGTCAGATGACTTTACTCCCCAGGGTCTAGAGAGTATTACATTTGAACTCCATTAGATGTGGATCTTCTATTACAGTTTTATTCCTAGCAAACAGAGACAAACAGACAGGTTTCCCATTGGGGTGACAGGGTGCCCTCTTGTGAGTAATTTTGAAAACAGGGGTGATTTACAAGTGAATTCTAGTTCCTAGCCAAATGAGGTACTGGTGGATGTATACACTGGTACTTGATGGTACAAGCTACTGAACATATAGGGATTGCTAGATTAAAATGTTAAGCTTGGGATTATGTAGCTACTACTTAAATGTTTGGGGAATAATCTTTATGGTAAAAGCGGTTTCTGTGTGGTAAATAATGAAATTATTGGGTTTATGTAACGATTACATCTTTTTCTTCTGTATAAACAGCACACTATTCTGAAGTCTGAGGTCATGCATCTCACCTCTCCCTTTCCTCTGCAGGTAAGAGGACATCGTCGACCTCTGATGAGCCTCCACTGGTGACAGTGACAAAGTCCTTGGTAATGTCACAACATGGGCTAGAGAACATCCCTGCTGTAGCAGGTATGCAGATTAAGTATGATAATCTCTATGAGGTCTTCATTAACGCCACCAGCATCTGTCCAGAAGGGGATGAACCATGCCCTGCCACCTGTGATAGCCCTGTGAGTAGAGATATGTCTATTCATGTCATATATTCCTAATATCTTTGCTGGTCACATGTGCCACATGTACATTGTAGAACCTACATAGACATATAATTGCGTCCTAGATATATAATTGTGTCCTTCGGTTCACTTGCTGTATCAAAGTGTACGTTCTGCCAAAACTTTCTTTCGTTCACATTGTCATGGCTCGTAATGTATTTGCCAACTGCAAGATAAAGCTGGGGACTGGCTCTGAAACAACCGGTAAAATTTCAACCCAATTCAACTCGAGTCTGAAAGCAAATATTCTTGAGATCGCACGTCAGTTGTTTTGATTGCGTCTATCTGCCTGGTACTCTCACTCCTGTATTATTTTACTTAAAATATGTTTGTATTTCTCCCTAGGAGTTGGACTGTTTTCTGTTGGACGAAAATGGCTATGTTGTTTTGTCTGATATCAGCTGGGAGGTGAGTCCATTACCACACATTAGTGAGACCTAAACCTTTTGAAAACACACTAAGTGTTATACTTCAATGTATGGCGGTCTCAGTCGATTATTCTGTGATCAGATATCATGACTTTAGAATTGCAGCTCCCATAGACTAACTGACCTGGACCCGCATATACATGTAATTCTATTTGATATCAGCATAAAGATAACCATTACTATGTCCATAATTGTATTTTCTCGCTCAATAACAGATTCGCTCAATCTATTCCAGGTGGGTCGATTCTTTGGTGAGCTGGATGGCACGCTTATGTCTGCACTCATTAAATCAGGCACAAAAGATGAGAATGGCCACCAACAAGGCATATTTGAAAGGTATTCCTCCCCCCCCCCCCCGTTTTGTGTAAAGTTTTTTTTTTTTGTTTTGTTTTTAATTTCAAGCAATTGTGCAAGTTTATCATTCCATCCCAGTGGGCACACAATGTTGCATCAACATTAACAACCAGTTGATGTTATGTTGATGGTGTTGATCAACCTGTTTTCAACACTTTTTCAATATTTGTATTTCAATGTTGTCAACCATCACCATTTCAACATCCAGTCAACAGTTGACATATCAATGTTGAAATATTGTTGTCAACTCAACGTTGATTCAACATTGATTTGTCAATGTTGAATCAACAATATTGATTTCAATGTTGATACAATGTTGATTCAACATTGATATGTCAACAAAACAACTGTCAGCGTTGTTTCAACATTGTTGAAACAATGTTGAGTCAACATAGAAACACAAACATTGAATCAGCGCTGATGGTTAGATGTTGAATCACAGTTGATTTTGAGTATGTTGTTTCAACTTTCAATTTCAACTCTATTTCAACCCTAAATCAATGTTGATATGCAAACATTGCAAACGTTGTTTCAACGCTGAATCAACATTGATGTGCCCAGTGGGCAATAGCACCATCTGTAAGGTAAAAGAAAAATAGGAAGAAAAAAGCTTCATAGAATTGTGCCTTAGTTTGTGATAGTACATAAACACGAAAGGCCCTTTTAAATGTATGTACTGTTAATTTGTTGTGTCTCTTTTTAAAGGGTGGACATGTATAATCATCAATCTATGTGTGAGGTGTGGACGAGGCGGGACTCCGCGGCTCCGTCCATGTCACTTAATGTAAGTATCAGATAGCAAGTTTATGATAAACCTATGATGATGAAGAAAATATTTGAATGCAGTCCAATTAAAATGGTTCTAATGAATACATACACAGGATAAGGGACACTATGGATACACATTATTGTATATCCTTCTTATGCTTATACTTCCAGCCATTCCGAAGTATTGTAGGATTTGTTTTCTGGATACTTCAGGAATTAGCAATGTAAGTATATTTTGTGAAAAAAATATAAATAAAAGGCATTGATGGCTACACCATAATCATTTTGGTTTTTGGTCGAAAATCCATGTGTTTCTCTTCATGCACAGAAGATGTGGAAAAAATAAATTATCAAAAATGAATCGGCATCGTGATATTATAAAGCCGGTTATTTCGGCCCTATCTTAGTATATCTTGCGATGACAAGACCTTCATTAAGTAAAAATAATGTCCAGGGTTATTGATATTGATATCATGTATTTTGACGAATCACATTATTTTCTCATTTGCAGATTCATGGTAGAATTCAATGTTCATAGTATATTCCGAGATAGAGGAGTTAAGGCGTCAGGTAGGTCAGCCTAACGGGGCCATGGGCTTATGCAATAGAGTGTGCATCACGTATATTTCTAATAATAGGATCTACAACCATGCAAATTGTACTAATCTTATAAATTCTCTAAATAGACTCTGCATAGTGTTTTGTCATCAATAACCAATAATTATAATGAACGGGTATAACAGGGTACACTTATGTGGGTATTTATTGTATGCTGTATTATGTGTGTATTTATTGTATGCTATATGGGAGAGTGCTATGGGAGTCCTGTATAGGGTTTATGGTAGTTAGAGTTTATGGTAGGCTGTGGAATGTTGCAGACGGAGGGGAGTCGACGAGATCTGGTCAGGTAGATTCTGTAGAGGGGGGAGGGGGGAATACGTGTGAGCCAAATACCGGCGTCTGAAAGGTGTGAGGGGTTAGTAAGAGATAGGGAGGAGTCAGTATTGTGGGAGCAGCCGAGGAGGCAACACATACTCCTGGAGTAGACGAGGATGAAGCTGTTTAGTATCTAGTATTACACTTAGCCAATGTAAGAACGGATTGGGCAGGAACTCTATGGCACTTATACCTCTCCAGTAGCATCGGATTGTTAAAACATGAACTGCTTGTATGAATAGACTGATGTCGTTGAAGCTGTACAATCTGAGTGGGATTACCAAACAAACTGTAACTGTGAATAACCAATGAACAATAAATGGTGACTCGTATCGGCGTCTTGGTGTTGGTTAAAAGAATGGGCTAGGCCAACATCATACCACTAGAGTTAGTCTTCCCAAATACGTGAGAACAGAGGAGCGAGCTGATAATAACTACACAAGTTAGACCACATTAATATACATATAAACACAACCCACACAGCCCAGATGGTGGAGAATTAGTGGTTGGGCTTATCATTGTACTGATGAGCGGCTCGCCGTACCCGATACCTAACGGCTCAGACGCTGAAGGTGGCTCAGCGGCATCGCCACACACTGACATTAGTGAGGGTGTGGAAGTCTATACTATCATACCTGCAGCGCGCACATTGCCTGGGGATGCGGCAGTAGCACATAGTGGTGTAGCAGAGGGACAGGGTGGAAGATCCGGAGTGAGTGAAGCGGGACCTGATCAATCACGTGTCACTCTTAGATCGGATCACACACATGTGCATGTGCAATTAGGACCCAGGTCGCAAGTGGTGCTTTTACCTGGAGAGGAGGTGTCTAGAGAGATTGGATTCCCCGTGGCTCGGTCAGAGGAGGAACGGGCGTCGTCTCAAAGGGATCCCAAGTCTGGGGGGACGTCTGGCCTACAATTGTCTACGGCGGCTGATTCTGAACCAGCAGGGTCGGTGGTAGTGGACAATACCTCTGGACCATTCTCAGCATTGGGAGTGGAGAACGAGCATCAGTCATCTGCGGCAGAGTCGGAGACCAGGGCTGATATTTCTAGTGATGGGCAACAGGCGGCGGTTCAGGAGCACACAGTGAGTGCCGATGCAGGGGAACGGCCTGATAATCTCTGCAAGGGATGGACGACAGGAGACAGATTAGTGAATTATAAGTATTTTTCGACGCCCATTGCTAGGAGCTCCAGTATTAATTTCTGTAAAGCTACTCCTAGGTGCCTTGAGTTTGAGGGTACAGCGGACCAGGGACGAGTCAGACGCGCATCTGAAGGGGATGTGGTGGATGTTGGTGATGAAGATTTGAATTTTGAAGCAATAGCAACGTCATTGGGGTTACTTGAGCCAGTAAATGAGGACGGACAGGTGGATGAGAGTGGAACAAAGGATAGTCATGGGAATGAGGGGGACGCACATGGGGAGAATAATCCAATAGACGGGGCATCTACAGTGGTGGCAGCGTCAGGACAAAAAGAGGACGTCGGTGAGGAGATACAGGAACAGGGGTCGGAGGCCTGTGGTGATTCACAAGGGGAGAACGCAAGACTGCTGCCCTCTGGTTTCTTGGTGGTTGTTGAGAATGGGAGAGAGTTAAGTGATAAGGACTTGGTGGGCCAGGATGAGAGTGGTGGAGTTGGACAGGATCGGACAGGCTGTACTACACCGGTCATTACAGGTGATCAAAATGGCAGTCGTCTGGGAGAGTCTGTGAGTAGAACAAGGGTGGATGAAGTTATTGCAGGTCTGCAGAACACTAATATTAGGGTGCGACATAGCATAGAGAAGGGGAGGGCCATATTGGAACAGGAGCTGATATATCGGCAGGCCATTGATGGGGAGGAGCTGCTCGCGGGGCCGGAGATAGAACGGGAGCGCGTAGCACGAAGGGAGAGGTTTTTGAGCGACACAGTAAATTGGAGAAAGGTAACTGCGAATATCCGCTCAGGCAATAGTACAGGTCGTACTACAGATGAGGGGCATTTAGTTGATGTTCTAAATAGCCATCTTCAGACTGATGTTTCGGGTGACTGGGAGGATTGGTGGGTTCGGAGAGCGGATGAGGAAAGAAGACGTCGGATAGAAAGGGAGGCCCGGGAGGAAGCCGCCGAGGGCTCCGTCACTGGAGGTGTTAAAACTAATATACAGGGGAACGATAGTGAAGAGAGCTCAGTGGGTGATCTGGATGTGGAGAGACAGGTAGAAGGGGATATTGCACCTATTATTGGTTTTGAAGACGACGACATGGCACCTAGTCCGAATGTTAAACTACCATCCTTCAATGGGGAGCCTGGGGAGGATTATCGGAGATATTTTAAGGAATTGAATGGAATGCAAAAGCTATTTGGATGGTCTCCGGATCAACATCTTGAATATGCAAAATTGGGCTTGAAGAAGGGGGCATCGAAATGGATGGATGGTATTCCAGAAGGGGAAAAGGATACTTTGGACAAAGTAGTGGCTATAGTGAAGAGGGTTTTTGAAGACAAAAGGCCACTGTGGCAGAAACATAGGGATTTGCACTGTCTGAAGCAGGAAAAGGGACAGTCGGTTTGGGACTTCGCATTGAAAATAAAGGAATATGACGAGTTGGACATTCCTGATGTCATCAAGCTGTCAGTCTTTGTGGGGGGTTTGCTTCCGCCTATTGATAAGGACCTGATGAAACACAATGCTGATTCTTTTGAGGAGGCTCTCAGGCTGGCGTCTTATTGGGAAAATGTGGAGAAGGGAAGGAACTCCAAAGGTGTGGCGCAGTTACACATGCTAGAGTCTGAGGGGACTCGGGATGGAGCATGTGGGGAAGATCAGTTTGATCCTAAAGAGTATGCTAGGGAACAAACTAAAGCGGTGGTGGAAATGTGCACTATGGAATATAGAAGGGGGCTCAGGGAGATGGAACATGGACGGGAGAATCAGCAGGGACAGTATGCTGGAAGGGGTGGTAATTTACAAGGGCAGTATCAGGCGCAGGCGGGCAGAGGGACTGGCGCGGGAACATATGGTCAGAATAGGCAGTTTGGTGCAGGCGGTGGAGGTCGAGGATGGAATTATCAAGGGGGACGCGGTGGAAATCAGTATAACGCGTCTCAGTATTTCAATAACAGGTTTCAAGGACAGAGATACACAGGAGGAAGCAGGCAGGGTCAACAGGGGGATGATAAAGGTCAGAGAAGAGCACAGGAATATGCTAGGATGATGGGAGATGCAGGAGAGAGTCAGAAGGGAGGAGGAGCGATCTATTGCTTGATTCATGACTCTACCACACATTCTACAGAGGAGTGCACGTTTTTGAAGAAATACAGGGATCAGTTGTCATCCTCTCAGCAGAACAGAGACCAACGAGATCAGGGAAATGATGTTCGCAGGCCGGGAAACGGGCACAACGGCTCATTCCTACCCCAGAATTAAATTTGATATCAGGGGATGGGTCGGGAAATAGGGGATCAAAAGACAAAGCGCCATGGTTGGTTCAGTGTACTATTGACGAGAATACATACAGATGTTTAGTGGACACGGGCGCGTCTGATTGTTTTATAGCGCGGACAGTTGTGAGTAGTATAAGTGAGAGGGCAATTTGGGACAGGCAGCCATCTCAATTGGGGAAGGTGCGTCTGGGGGACAAAACATCATTACAAGTTTATGAGACGGTGCGACTGCAGTGTTTTATGGATGGTGCTTGCATATATTATGATTTTAATGTGGTGGATTCACTAGCTTATGATATTGTGCTGGGACGTAATTTTCTGATCGACGCAAGGGCACAGATTATAGCTATAGATGGAAAGGTGCGTCTCTTTACTGAGGATCCGGTCTCGATTGAGGTGGCGGCGATTTTGGACCCATGGGAAGAAAGATTAGTGACGGTGAAAGGATGGGATGTTGCGGCTGAAAGGGTTGGAACAACGGTCTTGCTGAGACCATCTAATTTGGCGGTGGTAGCTGCGGATGGTGCGGTGAACTATGTGGGGAAGAAATGGTATATGAGAATTGCTAATCTCTCTGACAGGCAAGTGTACGTGGATACAACTGAGGTTATAGCATATGCAGAAGACATAGATGAACCAGAACTTAATTTGCTGGAGGTAATTGATACAGCTAATGTTGGCAGGGATAGAAAGGATGAGGCTCGTGAGATTTTGGCACGATGTAATGAAGACCGGCGGGGGAATGGTCAAGATGCTAGGGGAGGATCAATACATCGGCAGGATCATCAGAACAGTGGTGGTGGAAGCGGTGTTTCTACCTTAAGTGAGCAGGAGAGGCTGGATAAAATTGAGAAGATCAGGGGCCTTGATTTGGGTGACACTATGATGACGCTGGAGGAGCAGAGGGTATTCAGAGAGATGCTGGTGGTCAACATGGACACTATAGCATTTTCTATGAAGGAGTTGGGTCATTGTTCATTGGCTCCAATGAAAATAAGGGTCGATGAGTCCAAGGGTCCGTGTATGGCGCGACCATACAGGTATTCTCCTCAGAAGATGGATATTATTGATGAACAGGTGAGGGAATTATTGAAGTTGGGAATTATTGAGCCCAGTGACAGTGTCTGGAGAAGTCCGTTGGTGGTAGTGCAGAAGAAGGATGGAAAGGCTAGGTTATGTACAGACTATCGCATGTTGAATCTTATTACGGCGGATGATACATACCCTATGCCCACAGCCAGGAGCATGTTTTTGTATATGGCATACAGAAAACCTATAATCTTTACAGCCATGGATTTGCTCAGTGGGTATCATCAGTGCGATTTACATCATGACAGCAGGCAATATTCAGCATTTGAATCACCCTCGGGGGTTTGGCAATGGACGAGGATGCCATTTGGTATGAAGCAGAGCCCATGGCAATTTACTAAGATTATGTCATTAGCACTAGGAGGCTTAATACCACGTACTTGTCTAGCCTACCTAGACGATATCATTATCTTTGATCCGGATGTGGACAGCCATATTACTAATGTCGGCAGAGTATTGGCAGCTTTAGGTAAAGCAGGTTTAACAGTTAAGCCGGAAAAGTGTGAGTGGGGCAAAGCGGAAATCAAGTTTTTGGGGCACATTATTAATGCTGAAGGAGTGCAGACACAGTCTAAAGTGATCAGAAAGGTGCAGGAGTTTGGCAGACCTTATAATGAACATACAACTAGATCCTTTCTGGGGCTTTGTAATTATTACAGGAGTTTTATTCCTAACTATGCTGTTTTGTCGATGCCTCTGAATAATTTGTTGAAAATTAAGGTGCCATTTAAGTGGACGGATGAGTGTGAGATGTCATTCAAGAAAATACAAGCAGCATTAGCAAGCACACCGTTATTGGTACATCCAGAGATCGGGGGTCACTTTTATGTTTTAACGGATGCTTCGGATGGCGCGTGTGGGGCGGCCATCTGTGTAAAGAGGGACGGATTGCTGAGACCGGTAACATATTATGGGTATACATTTACAAAAGCTGAAAGAAATTACACTATAACAGAGAAAGAAGGCCTAGCTGTTATAAGGGTATTGAAGAAATTTGAGGATATGCTGACGGGAGCTAAGATCACGATAATTACAGACCATCAACCATTAATACCTTTGCTTCAGCAAGCCAGTAAGGCTCCATCCAAAAGGTTGACTAGATGGGGTTTAGCTATGACTGACTTTGACTATGAGATCAGGTATGAGCCGGGAGCCACTCACTACCTGCCGGATTTTATATCCAGAGTGCCGTTGGCAGTAGGACAGGATACACCTGGCGAGGAGTCGGGGGAGTTTGAGCCTGAGGTGGGATGTGAGTTACTCGTGATGGAACTTGTAGGGGAGGAATTGGATAGGGAAACCTTCATTCAGGAACAGTGGAAGGATGGATTCTGCAGGGGGATGATGAGATATTTGGCGGGAGATGAATTGCCCGTGGATGAGGAAAAGGCGCGAGGGATTTTACATAATGCTGATTTCATGGGTATGAAGGATGGATTGTTATGCAAGTATATAAAACCAGCTAGAAAGAGGGGTGGGCCTATAGCTGACCTAAACCCAAGGATAGTGGTGCCTAAGGCTATGGTGAATAGAGTGCTCTATCTCATGCATGATGATATCATGTGCGGAGGACATGTGGGAACAGTGGCGCTGAATACAAAAGTACAGGCTCGGTTTTATTGGAAAAATATGATGGTGGATATAGCTAGGTACGTACGGCTATGTGAAAGATGCGCGTTGAGAAAGAGAGCACCTCACTTTAGGGCCAAGGCTAGATCATGGGATACGCCGGATTATCCATGGCAAGTGATACAGACAGATTTTGTTGGGCCACTACGTAGGTCCAAAGAAGGTTATAAATATATCATGACCTTCATAGACCTTCTGACGGGATGGCCAGAGGCATTCTGTACTAAAGACACAACTGCGCACACGGCAGCTGGGGTGTTTCTACGGGAGATCGTGTGTAGGTACGGCAAGGTGGAAGTGCTGTGCAGCGATAGAGGGTCTACGTATATGGGTCAGGTTTTTCGTGAGGTTACAGCTAGACTGTCAACCAAACAGAGGTTTACGTCTTCTAGGAATCCGACCGGAAATGCCAGGGTTGAAAGATTGCATAAATCATTAGAGGACACGATAGGATGCTATGTGACCGAGGACCATGAACACTGGCCAGAGCTGTTACCCATTGCATTGTGGACGGTGCGCTCCAACATTAGTATGAGGACGGGGTTTTCACCATATACGCTGCAATTTGGACGGGATCCGGTGGCCATGTCCTTTGCTGAAGAAAGGCCAATGCCTAAGGTGCCGTCTGAAAGGGATTGGTTTATAAGGACCAATCATAGCATACAGTTATTACAAGAGGCGGCCAACGCTCATACTGCTAGGTATGAGGAGCAGCTCAGACGTAGACTGGATGGACGGGCGCGACCTGTATCTTTTATAGAGGGGGAGTGGGTATATTACTATGATCCGAAATGCGCGGTGAATAATACATCGAAGTTTGCTGGTAGATACACGGGGCCACATAGGATAATAGAGGTGGTGGGGGATAACAGGGTGAGGTTGAGAGCAGTGAAGACGGGCAAAGAGATACCTCACTTGGTAAATGTGAATAAACTGAAGAGAGCATACAAAGGGGAGGGTGAAAATGACGAGGGAGTAGCCAAAGATGAGAGGACGGTGGAAGTGGATAGAACAGAAGTGGAATCAGAAGTGGAAATACAGGATATAAGACGTGAGGACCCTAAAGGGGTGACTGAGGTAGAACATCCTTCATCTGGTCTGGAGGATACAGCGCTAGCGGGCGCTGATAAGGAGGACAAATTGAAAACGTCAGACGACGATAGAAGTGCACATGAGAAAAAGAGAGAGGTGGCCGGAGCTGGACCGCGCGCATCTATACAGGAATCTGATAATGAGAAAGATGGAATTGTACGGCGAGCTAGCCGAGAGAAGCACAGACAGGAAGCTGTGGTCGATAATTGGTGTAAAAAGAAAGGGTTACAGGATAGTGATATTGATAAGGTCGAGGGTGGCCGAAGACAGGATAATGAAGAGAAAAGGAAGGGTAGAGTGAGAAATGTCGAGGTGAAGAGACAGATGGACGAAGACAGAGAGAGAGAAGAAATGGAGAGAAGACAGAAAAGAAAAGAGAGAGAGGATAGGGCTGAGAGAAGACGGAGGCAAAGAGATAGGAGGGCGCAATTGGCTGCAGGGGCTATTATGAGTGAGGGATCTAGCAGTGAACATATCATTCCAAAAGGACCGGTTTGTAGGCATCACAGGAGAGGCAGAGAGGAGCTCAGCTCATCCAGCGATGGAGAATAGGGTGAGCTTAGACGGGATACTACAGGATGGGCGATAATCCTGTAGTATGGACGTGTGTTGCTATGAGGAAGAAGGGGGGGTGATGCAGATGCCGAAGGGGGAGGGGCCGCCCGGAGGAGCAGGTCAAGCTGACTCATGCAGGTAGACGGAAAGGAGGGCGATACACAAAGAAAGGGGAAAAGTAGGGCAAGGTAGGAAAAGAGGGGAGGGGGGGGGAGGCCAGTGCAACAGGTATATGCAGGAGGAGATGCATCAGGATGTGGCAGTGCGCGCACAACGAGGGACGAGATAAGACCTCACAGTAAATAGCAGGTGCTGATGGACGGATGGCAGATAGCTGGTACGATAGTGTTGGAGAACAGCAATACCAACAATACTATAATACGTGGATGATTCAAGACAACTATTGCAATAGCACTTACAATGAAAGGAGCACAGTGTCTGCAGCAAGTTCAACAACAACAGAAACAAATGAAAAAGGATTTGGTGCGACTTCAACGTCAGGCCAACCAAGCTCAACGCAAGAGCCAATACAGGTGGTGGAAGCAGCTCAAGCCGAGGTCCTGGTAAATCATCAGGGAAACATATGGGATAGCATACGTGACATCACTGTGGGACAGACAGAATGGGAGTGGCTGTTGGATGCCACTCTACAAGGCACCGGTGGTATAATTAAGAGAGAGACTCAGACCACAGAAACAGCGACACAGACAGAACCATCAATATTTTATAGTAAAGACGATGAATTTGTGCTGGATACATCAGTCAGATTGGATGACATATTGATAGAAGAGTATTATAGCAGAAGACAAGTGACATCAAGGCTCTGTCACATTTGTGGCAGAACAACAGCAACAGCGGCAGGAGCGGCCAAACACCTGGAACAGGTACATGGGATAAAACATCTCATATAATGTCCACTAGTGAGGATGCGGGAAAGAGAGCACCATCTATAGTAAAGGCAGGGAGATATAGGGGACAACAGGTAGAAGACGCGCTGGATGCTATATATGGATTTGGATATTCATTGCCAAAGGTATTCAGATACAATGGGGCGACGTTACAGGATATAGTAATGCAGAAAATATCAAAACTGAAATTGGACATCGCGAGATTGCCAAGGTATTTGAGGGAACAAGTAAACAAACATCACTTTAAATATGGAGTAGGGAGTGTGACCAATGCATTCTTTTTCTCAAGAAAGTGTAGGAGGCATCGCAAGACTAGTAGAGGGAAACGATGCAGGCAGTGCAGACAAAGAGATGAAACTTGGGAAATGTTTAAAATGAAGCAAAAGGGAAAGCATATCACCCAGGGAGTATTAACATCCGGGGCTAGAGACAATGAGACGACCCTGGAGGAGGAGGATGTAACTAAATATAACTAGTAAGGATATGAGTGGATAGGAAAGAAAAGATGGACTGTGCGAATATAAAATACAATACCTGTTAGGGGAACGTTGTGAGAGGTCGAAGAAATGTACAAAATGGCAGGTATTAGTATAACGCCACCTACATTTAGGGGAGCACCAGGAGAAAAGATAGAAGAATATTTCTACGACATGGATCTGATTAAGAAAATATATGATCTAGGGGAAATGGAATATGTGGCATTATTATTGTGGGGGATGAAAGGTGAAGTGAAAACTTGGGTTAGGAAATTACCTGAGGAAAGTAAGAATACTGCATGGAAGATACAGCAAATAACCATGGCAGTATTTGCAGCTCCAGATGCATGGAAAGAATGGGGTACAGGAGGAAAGAGACAGAAAAGACAGCGCGAGAATGACGGCGCGGAAACAGAGCCAGCGGGGGAATGAACACGTGCGTGAGAAAAGGGGGGGGGGAAGCGTTGGACACTGAGACAGGCATATGTATATTAATAGCCTAGTAACAGGAAAAAGGGGGGGGGGAGAGAGCAGACATGCGCAGGTAAAGAAAGAGATAAGATGCAATGACAAGCAAGACAGTTGGCAGTGCAGGAGTGGAACTCCAGCTGTACAGACATCGGCAAGCAACAGATACAGACTGCACTCAAAAGTTTAACAAGATAGAACAACTAGCATGCTACGCGGACATAACCACAACAATACAACATAATCAGCAGTTTAGATAAGCTATAAACATGAGTTCTAGTGGAAAAGCCTGGATCATAGACAACGGAAGGTTCATAGCGGTTGAGATGAATTAATGGAGATCAGTTATAATCTACTGAAGGAAAGGAATCATCGCCCACTGTAGAGAGGGTAGAGATATTAAGGCTCAGATACACCCTACTCTATGGATAAGACTTAACAACTTAATACAGCTTGTAGAAAATTGTAGAAGGTCGGATCCATTTAGGATGCATTCAATATAAAACGTATTAGAAATACATACCTGAAGTGAAGATTTAAGGACTAGTAGGAGTAGAGGCATCATCATCATCATCAGCAGATGAAGTGGGAGAAGAACTGAAGATAGTAAACAAAGCAGGTATATGAGACAAGAGAAAGAAGTGCATCACATACAGGAGGCAACCGCTATGGGGCACCTTATAAGTTGTCTAAGGGTGAATGGAAACACTAGTCGGAACCAGCAGGACCACAGTCGCGTCACACATAGAATGACTCCAGTAACAAGGTCCATAATTAAGAGGCCTAAATTTAAAGGATATATTTGTCCAGAAGTAAGGCATTCTGTTAAAGAACCAGAGCCTATAATGGTTTAATTATTTAAGAAGCCCAGACTCTGAGAAATGAAATACGATGTCTATAGCTGTAGATATATATTCAAAAATAAGTGTGAGTGAAATTCTTTTCTAAGAAGGTATTAGGACACATAAAATTCAGCCATATGGGTGTATTAATGAGATCAGTTATACACCTGAGACTGTGAATGTGATCGCCGCTACTCACAAATCAGAGGAGCTTAGCGACGTTATAGAGTTAGCTTATGCATATATTTTAAAAGAAAATATGTGTATAGTATCTTATTACAAGAACGAAGTGAGCGTCTCTAGGAATCAAAGTATGAATCACTAGGGAAATATACTTACTTCTGCGAGAGGGTAGAAGCTGGGGAAGCCAATGTTGGAAGGATAGGACCTCCAAGATTAGAAGAGCGGGAGGCTTGTGGTCTGGCAGGAAGCTGATAGGGATGATGTCGCATAGTGGTAGCAGATGAAGATGTCAAGAGAGATATGATGGTAGAAGAACTGTGAGTCAGTCGTGAGGAAGAGGCCATGGTGTTGGACTGACAGGTCAATGGTGAGAAGGGTGGATGTCCAGGTGAGATAGCCAGAGTACTCCAGAACGAGGGCGACATTACTGGAAGGTGTGGAAGTGAAGCTGCAGTGGATGAAGATGAAGTAAACTGACCGGAAGTAGAAGAGGTCAGGGCCAGAGCGGGCGTATGTAGGCAGGAAGGCGGAGACCTAGGAGCCGAGGTGGCGCGGGCCTCTGCAGCTGGAGCAGCTCGAATGGGGATGTGAGGCATCCTTAGTGAAGATACAGCAGGAAGCTGACCGGAAGTAGTGGTGCTGGTAGTGGAAAAGGGACGAGAAGCAGCGGCGGAATAGGTAAATGTGGATGTTAGGGTTGTTCTGGACGTCAGAGGTGCAGTGGTGGCTAGCAAAGGTGTGTATGGTAAGGGTGAAACACCGGAAGCAGCAGGAATGTGAGAAAGCACATTGTAGTCTACATATGAAGAGTGATGCTGAGGTGGCAATGGACGAGAAGTTGATGAAACAGCGAAGTTGGCAGGCAGAGAATATTGGTGGGAGGTGTCCACTCATAAAGGAAGGGTCGCTGTGCAAGTTGGTAGCACATTAGAGGTGAAGGTGGATGCTAGGCTTGGAGCAGAGGTAGCAGGTACAACGGCGCTGTAGACAGGACGCGCACCTATGGGCGACATCCGAGTGGGATTCCAAGGTGGCACGAAAGGAGTGGTAAAGTTGACTGGAGGCAGAGTGATGTCGACATAAGCTGGCTGATAAGCAGGAGTAGGAATAGGTGGAACAGCGACAGCCGACTGCAGACGATAGTTGGGATCAGGACGCCCATCCAAATGAATGATACGTAAGGTCATATCAGTCATATTACAAGCCAGGCGGAGATGATCCCGAATGGTAGTGTGTGAAGGCATAGTCGCGCCTTGCGGTCCAGTGCATACTAACATGCACGGAGTGACGTTAGCATCTGTGGAGGACAGGTCTCTGCAGCCGACAATGTAGATAAAGCCGGGCTGGAGACGATCTATCGGGAGATAGACGAGTGCGCCATTGACAGAAACGCTGGAATAGCTAGCCATCTTCAGTGCGAACAAGGTGGAAGTCAAGCATCGACTGAGAATTTAATTCTAGGTATCTAACCAAGGGGATGGGAAGTTGAAATAAGAAAACAAAAATATAGTGAAAACTATAGTAAAAAAAAATTGAGGGCACATTAGGAGGAGTCGCTGAAACAAAGACTCCAATCCAATAAATTGGTGTTATCAGATGGAAGAGACGTACAGCTAGATAGGAAAGGAAGGCACACGTGTTCAGGTTGACGGGAAAATATATACAAGAAGGGGTAAAAGGGTCATGAACTGGTGAACTATCTGACACGATAGGGCTTATTAAGTGTTCAAGATCCATAAAAACTTCCAGGAGCGATCAGTTAGGAGTCGTAGTAACCCAACTCGAACTGTAACCGGAAGCCATAATAAGAAGAAAATGGCGTGGCTAACTATACTATGTGTCTTATGTTCCTTGTGGGGTGTGGTAGATGCTGGAAGGCACACTTTCGAGACTTTAGAGAGAGCCGAATTAGGTGTCATTTTGCAACCTGGTAGACGTATTTCTACGGCTGAGCACAATCATGTGTCGCAAGTGTTCGTATTAGGGATACCAGATAGATTACCAGAGCCGGAAATGGAAAGTATTTATGAACAATGCGTGAAAAATATGCAGGTTATGTGTGATATTCAACATCACAACAGAACCTTATTATTTGAAGATACCTGTGACAACATCAAACAGAAAGAAGAATGGTTGAATCAAATTATTAGAAAATTAATACAGGCCAGAGAGGAGGAAGTAGAAAAGCTGATGGAAAACATACCTGAACAACAACAAGTCAAAAGGTCTAAGAGAGCAGGTATACCAGGTCTAAATATTATAGGAGAGTTGTCGTACTATATTTTTGGCACTGGGAGAGCTGATGATGTAGCCAGAAATGAAAAAGATATTCAATTACTGAAGACATCGTATTATAAGATGCGTGATGTTATTAAAACATTGGCCACAAGTACTAGCAATGGCTTGGAGGAAGTCATGGCGGAAGTGGGAGAGTTGGCTGATAGACAGTTACAATTGTATGAAATGGCTAAGATATCATTGAAGAGACGGAAGTTGCTGGAAAGAACTCAAACTATGCACAGTGTGGCATTATATGAACTATCCATTGTATACAATCATGAAAGCCTGCTGACAAGGGTCAAATGGGGGTATATTATACACTTATTAAATGAACTCATTGAGATAAAGGATATGGCAGCTGAGGTAAGATTGGCATCACGAAGAAAACTATCATCAAAATTGGTCACTAGAGAAGATTTGAAGGAAGCTATAGTCAACACTGAAGTATATTTAAAGGCTACGTACCCACGATTTAGGGTCGCTTTTACTGATCCTGAATATTACTATGACAATAGTGTGGTACGAGTATATCAGCACCAAGGTCGTGTGAAGATGCAGATAAGGATTCCTGTGGTGTCAGAGGAACACATATTTTGTGTATACTCTGTAAAGGTGTTTCCGGTGCCAGTGCGGCTGGCCAATAAAGAAGCTGACGGGACGAGAATAGAGGGATTGCCATCAGAAGTAGCCATATCAAAGAATGGGCGGTATTATATATCAGAGCCAGTGGTGAATTGGGCGCGTTGCCATGGCAACTCAATAGCAGTATGCCCAGATATTCCACACATGAGAAAAATAGCTGAACGAGGGTGCATGGCGGCACTAATAAGAAATGACAAGATGGCCATAGCAGAAACATGTGAGATCAGCTATATAGTGCAACCAAATTTTCCTTCATTTGCGATAGCACTGGGAAAGGGTCGTACCTTGGTATCGGGACCCGACATACAAGGTCAATTGATGTGTCAATCAAGCCCACCTGTTAAGGTGAACATGCATCATTACGCCATATTGAACATTGGGTGTGACTGCGCATTCATGACTGCCGGGGCGTGGATGCCTTACAGCTTGGCAGGATGTGGTCATGTGAACATGGAAACTAATGTGACTTTTGTAAATAACGATTTGCTACAAATGAACAGTGTTAAGAAATTGACATGGATAAAGGCCGTATTAAATGGCGAAACTGTAGAGGTATTGCAAGATGAAGTGTTGCCAAAATTAGTAAAGACCAAAATGAAGCACAAGGCCAGAATACAACAGTCGCCAGCAGCTGTCAATCTTAAGAATTTGGTGAGTGCAATGGAAGACGGATCAGCATTACCCGATTTGGATGGCATGAGTGGTGGAGGCCATTTTCCCACTGAATCACTATGGGATTATTCACCAATAATGATTACAGGGGTGATTGTTATGACTCTGATGGTGGTGCAATATTTTTGTTTAAAAAGACTATTAATGGCATACATATTAGCAAGAATGCCTATGAGAATAAGGAGTCTAGAAACCTGGGACTATGAAAAATACAGTGAAAATGTCGGAGGTGATTATGAGGAAGAAGATCCGGAACACAAAACAACAATAGCTATGTTATCATTGATATTGATAGTACTGATAATAATAATAGTGTTACTGGTGAGGAAGGTGCGACAACTAAAGAGGCTTCAACCAGTGGATGGACTGTATCTACAGGTGGCAACTAAAGAGATTACAGAAATAATACCATTGGGGGAGAGTCTAATGCCTTTGGACCAGGTATTTCAAAGACCAGCAGAACAGGCTCTTATTAGAGACGTAGCAGTAAGCTACTCGTGCCCGAAGTACATAGCTACAGTGCAGTGGGGTCGAGTGTTATATTCCACTGAGATGGCAACGGCGGAAAACGCAGTGCCATTGCCATTACCAGCCACTGTGAAGGTGTCAAAGAAATTAGCAGGGATACTGAACGGTGACTATGGATTTACGGTGATGACAAGATTGATTAGGTATAGTGGGGGTCTGGCGACAGGTGTACCACTAGAGATACCTATGATATCAGCGGCGGGCTGGACACCAATAAGGAACAGAGAGATAAATACACATCAGTTATCTGACACGGGACATGCCAGAGCCATGGCTCAGTTAAGAAGATCAAGACAGTTACCAGAAGTACCTGGAGAATCATATGGGGCTACGGCTGTCTCATATTCAGTAAACAAGGGTCATAAAGAGTCGGTGAACGTGGCTCTGCGAGGTCAAGAGCCCAGGACGGGATCGTCATCGGTGTATGTGGACCTGAATGAATGAGACTGGAAGTGATGAATAAAACGCCATCATGGTAGAGACTTGGCATAGAAGGTGTCAGGACAAGAGAAGGGTGGGGAGAAAGATATCGTGCAGCTGGCGTGAGACGAAAGGATGGAATAGACAATACAAAGACGATCTACAGATGAATTGCTATAATATCTGGGAATAGTGCCAGTGTATATTATTAAGTAAGATAATATAGCTAAAAGAAACTGTAATTTAAATGTACGACCAACTAATGAGACACTAACTACGACGTAATGTGGCAAGTGGAAAGATTTCTGATGTATATACTCGTTGACAAGCTGTGCACGCGTGAGTTAAGTAAGAGGTTGCCAGGTGTAACCCAAGACGCGTTAGAGTGTGTTTTAGAGTGATGCTTGGGGCAAAGGGTAGATAGAGGGGAACGTTTCGGAACAAGGGGTTGACAGATGTAAGGAGATTTATTGGCCCGATTGGGTGTAACTGGTGTCGACGCCCGGGTAAGGATAGTAAAAAGAGTATATAAACATAGAATGGGACAAAGTGCTTAGTAAAGGTGAGTGAATGAGTAAAATAAATAACAAAGGAAAGAAAAACAAATTGAGAATCAAGGAATGAGAGAATTGTAATAATAAAGTATATGTTAGAGGACAAGTTTGCGCTAAGAATAAGTCACCAATGCAGTGTGGAAAATATATATAGTAATAATGCATGGTATTATATAAGTGTGGTGCATATGTATGTACATAAATAACTATTGAAATGTATAATATGATAACGATGATTACCTCAGGTATTAGTGACAAAACAATACATAAGATGTATTCAAGCATAATTTATGCTTGACAATTGGTGTGACTCGCGTCACAAGAGGGGAGCGCCCGCACCTGTTTTGTCATCAATAACCAATAATTATAATGAACGGGTATAACAGGGTACACTTATGTGGGTATTTATTGTATGCTGTATTATGTGTGTATTTATTGTATGCTATATGGGAGAGTGCTATGGGAGTCCTGTATAGGGTTTATGGTAGTTAGAGTTTATGGTAGGCTGTGGAATGTTGCAGACGGAGGGGAGTCGACGAGATCTGGTCAGGTAGATTCTGTAGAGGGGGGAGGGGGGAATACGTGTGAGCCAAATACCGGCGTCTGAAAGGTGTGAGGGGTTAGTAAGAGATAGGGAGGAGTCAGTATTGTGGGAGCAGCCGAGGAGGCAACACATACTCCTGGAGTAGACGAGGATGAAGCTGTTTAGTATCTAGTATTACACTTAGCCAATGTAAGAACGGATTGGGCAGGAACTCTATGGCACTTATACCTCTCCAGTAGCATCGGATTGTTAAAACATGAACTGCTTGTATGAATAGACTGATGTCATTGAAGCTGTACAATCTGAGTGGGATTACCAAACAAACTGTAACTGTGAATAACCAATGAACAATAAATGGTGACTCGTATCGGCGTCTTGGTGTTGGTTAAAAGAATGGGCTAGGCCAACATCATACCACTAGAGTTAGTCTTCCCAAATACGTGAGAACAGAGGAGCGAGCTGATAATAACTACACAAGTTAGACCACATTAATATACATATAAACACAACCCACACAGCCCAATAGGTAAACGTGAAAGCAGGTTGGTCCAATATCTAAGGAGATTTTTTTCAATTTTATGAGATCTCCACTGTCCACCGCCTAAACCTTATTTTCGAGAAAATGAGCAGCGGTATTTGGAAAGTAAACATAGGCCTACCACATAAATGTACTATATATATTTCTGCAGACCTGGGGTGCTGAAGCAGTAACAATAAATGTACATTATTTTGACATTTACCGGCATGGACACCCCCTATGCGTACTTTACAATCCAGACAAAGGACCATGAAATTATTTCAAAATTTAAATCAATGCATTTAACAAAGCACACATAAAAAAGAATAACAATTGAAATCATGAAATCACCAACGTTAACTACCCATCCTACATCCACTCCTTATCCTTGCCCACCCCACTCCTACACCTTCTGCGCCCTCTCCTCCAGACTCGCCGTCACCAGAAGACAAGCTGCACGAGCTGGAGGACGTGCAGGATGTAATGGAGGAGGTGCTCGCACGGCTGACCCGGTTTGGAGACAGTGAGCAGGTCCTGACGTGGAAGGAGGACCTGTTCAGGGAGAAGGACGTCACCAAGGACCACGTCCTAGCCTGGTACGAGCGGGTACGGGCTCAGTACGGGACCAGGTTTGAGGGCCATGAGGCCTGTGTCAAACAGGTGCCTTCTTATCTGGTAGACATGGATGCATTACCACAGAGTATGGCTATTACCAGCTGCGGCTGGTGTGCAAGGTAGGTTTTATCTGTATCTGTGATTATGGGGTCACTATGGGGGACCTCTTATGACAGCTCATATATGGTACAATGTATAATAGGCACGCGTAGGCTCATATTGAAAAAGGAAAAGATATTTGCTATGGCACTCATAAGAACATTTTAACGTACTACTTCAATAAATTTCACATAAACCCATTTTCCCCTTTCCTTGTCTCTCAATTAGAGCCTTCAACTATATGAAAATATGGTCTTTTTCTCTCTGAATCATTAATTCTTGTTTGTTTCTCTTTCAGGCCTTTCACTGTACAACGAGTGTGGCAAACTAACCTTATACTGCTGGTGGCAGACCAAAAGTGTTATTGTCAAAATGACCCTCCACTTCTAACAGTACCTACACGACTAGAAAATATCCTTTTTCATCTAGCTGCTGTAAACGTGAAGTACATAACAAACGGACAATAAACCTCGTTCCTCTCCTCTTCTCTCAAATCAAAATTGGCGCAATGTTATCTTTTCGTAACTACCAGAAAACTAGCAATAAGTCTTGAACCAGAAAGGATAATCACTTCTTGAATTTTTCTTAATTGAATCGTCCCATTAAGTCCTAAGGTAATATCTATGAGCTCAGTCTATTGGTTTTTATGCTTTCAATCCACTCCTAGTCAACAGAAAACGTTATTTAACGTAAAAAGACAAACGTTTTTAACGTTTTAAAACGGTTATTATAAAGAGCCATAGGGAAACGTTCTGAAACGTTTTACAACGTTTTTTGTTGACTGGGACTATTAAAAAGTGTCTCCTCTTATTTTTTTTTTATATTACCTTAACCTTTCATACATAATGATACCCTAGAATGTGAAACAGTGAAAGCTGCAACCTACCGACAACGTCCTACTCATAAATTCATACGACAACCAGAGGTAAGAAATTGGGCACCAATAGAATAATCATTGTTTATAAATCAAGCAATTGAAACTCTCCCTTCATGGTACCTATCTCATACAGGGCTGCCCTCTTGTGCCAAATGAAGGAACTAAATGTGCATTTTCTGACTGGAAGCATGTGCATTGCCTATGGACAGAAGCATGTGCATTGCCTATGGAGAGTTTAGGGTATGGGGTGGTTGTCTCAAGTTAAAATTGTGGTTTTCTCAAGGTGAAATTGCTATGTCCCAATAATTGAGTGATAAAATATTTTTGTTGTTGATTTCCTTTTGTCAATTCTTTATGCTACCGTGGACTAGGGATCTATAGGGCCTATATAATATGCACAGAAGCAATGTTTGCTCACACTCAATGTCTATGAGTAATCAAAGATTTTGATTTCTGGCAAAATGGTTAGTTGGTCATAATGGAAACAAGTCAACAATGGGTACCTGCAGATGTTATTATGTAATGGCCATTTCTTATAATATAACATAGTTTTATCTAGTAGAAGTTTAGGAGCAGTGTAACATAGTTTTATCTAGTAGGAGTTTATGCGCATTGTATACATGGAGCGCGAAAAATGTGAGATTTTCTGTGATAGGACCAACTGTTAATAATATCTGTTGGTAAGCCTGCGCAATTAATACTTAATATATTTGTAGGTAACGTAATTAATTGTTCTTTCATTTTCCTTTTTCCCACAGGAGGACACCAGGGAGTGTGGGGCTGTGAGTCCAGTGGCACCATCACCAGGACTAGTTTTCACATTAGTTATGATGACCTTCTACAATGTCACCTCATCGTTATGGCAAGCACACACACCTCTCTAACCAAGTAATAGCTTTAGGAAACTGCTCATACCATTATGTATACATCAGCAATCTGAAGTAACAGGGTGACATACAGTGAAAACGTGCAGATACTTTGTCATTGGCTACATCCTTTCGTCACTCATGGAGTAAAAGTGTGTGCAGAGACAAGTGGCCAGGTAGAATATCTAGGAGTGGAGGGGTGAAGTTATTCGGGCAGATTATGTACAAATGCGTGCTGATAACAATGAACACCATCAAGACATTTGCTCAAACATGAAAAATAAATCTCATCAATACATTTTTCAGTGATGCGCCATGTAGGGTTTTGATAAGTCTATCCTCCACGTAAATAGCTCATCTGCCATCTGGGCCCAAATAATTTCAAAAGTATATAATGTCAAAGCACTACAAGTGACAAATATATCCATTTGAGTCTTTGGATATGAACACAATGTGTGTTAATATTCAATACAATTATTAAAGGTGTAACATTTATGCCTTAACCACGCATATTTTGCTGTAACCTGTTATGAAAATGCATTGTATTGTGGTAAAATGGAGAGTGAATTGAAATTTTATTAGACCATTAAAATTCTCTTAAACTGGTAATATGTTTATATAAGAAAAGTGGGCTGAATGTGTAAATTGGTTGGTACATGATATGATAATCCCTGTATATCTATTATTCTATGTACATAGACGTGCAAGGGAACGACTGAATCGTTCTCGCCATTTTAGTTATACTCTACGAGAAGACTTTGCGGCCTTACATCGTGTAAATAATGAAATGACTTGTACATAAGATTATTGGGGACCCAAGGGGTTCATAAAAAGTTTTGTATCATTGAAATGGCTTTTGATATAGACCTACTCTATTGATACAAGCTTGAGTAAATGATCTGAGAATGTCTGCTTTGTTTACTGTGTGAATTACGCATGTTGTGATCCAATATGTAGAAAAGAAAATATACAGTAGATTGTGGCGGCACCTTTATACAAGTGTATGCATTAAGTTTTTTTCCTAGTCATATAATGCAAGTGCATTTAAAGAAGAGAATCTTCTTGTCATTGTGCCATATACCTGTGAAAAGCGTGAATGAAGTTCTGAAGTTGCTTAAGTACTCTCCACATGTAAATTTTTCACACTCATGATAGTGTAATATAACTAAAAATCATTTTACAACTACTCATGATTAAAGTTAAGTAGTTTGATATAGAGTAAGTATCGATATCTGCATGTAATGTAATAACCAAGTTGATATCTCAAAACAAAGTTATTCGGACAACAACGAAATAACATTTTATAAAAATCGTGATTATTAGACGATATGAGGTGTTCTAAGCAAATGTTATATGTACAGAATTGATTAATTATTTCTGGTGTGTTGTTGATTGTGGAGATGATTATTGACCGCAGATGTATCTGGCTCAAAGGAAGAACAAACCATTTGATCCAATAAATGGTCGCTTTTTATACGATGATACCAATTTTCTTCGTCTTCTTTTTTTCATCTTCTTTACAAAGCAAGGCAGAAATCTTTTTTTCGAATTTGAGAAGTAAATACCGTCTGTAGAAAAAAAAAATGTTATAAACTCATAAGTCATAGGATATTACTACAATGCAACCTGGTGTGAAGAAGATCACTATCCCTTAGACAAAATTGCTATCCGTTTAATAGACAAAGTGATTACCGTAAAACCCTGTTCATAAGCCGGCCCTGCTCAGAAGCCGGCCCCACTCATAAGCCGGGTGGTGAGTTCAGGGAAATTCTATAAGCCAGTTTTGGGGTCAAGTTTTTACCAGTTTCTCTCTATTCTATATTAAAAAAAACGGGTCATAAGCCGTGGGTTGACTTTTGGGGGAAATTTAGAAGCCGGTTTTGGTCAAAAATAGAAAAAAAAATCCGGCTTATGACTGGGGTTTTACGGTAATTTTCTCTCTTAGTCAAGTTAGGCTGTCTGAATAGGTCATGCAGTCACTGTTACCATCATAATTAGACATTGTTAGTCACATGTTAAAGATCACTGCAGCAAAAGAGGGTGAATTTTCAGAGAAGTTGTTGATAAAGTTTTTGGACTTTTCTGAGGTTAAACCAATGAGAAATCAAAATACATTGCAAGTCCTGCCACATAATCTAGGCTACATCCTTTTAAAGATAATTGTCTTGTGAATCTTCTAATGCAATGTGTCCATGTGTGGACATTACAGGCAAAGTTATAAATATTTCACCAATACAGTCAGTGGTAGGACGGGATCAGTTTTGAGAAGATTGGAGATAAGAGATAAGATAAGGGTCCAATTGAGGCCCCTTAGGCCTACTTCTGACCCCTGGTTTATAAGTCTCTCTGATTGTTTTTGATTTTTATGTAGGGCCTAAGCCTAGGCCCTATTTTTCTTCTAACTTGTCAATCATTTTGTAACTTTGAGAAAGGTCTCTCCCATTTTCTATTGTCCAGAGGTTTAGATCGCCACTGCCACTGCCATCATCACCCTCCCCGCTGGGGAGGTTTCAGAAATGTCTGACCTTTACATGAAGAGTGACCTCATCACAACTTTATTCATGAAAAATTCACCTTTTAAGTATTATTGTCACATGAGTCTTTTTTTTTGCCCGATTAGACCCTAGGCATTTGGCCTAAAGACTTGACTAACTCAGATTTCAGGCAGAACACTCTGCGTTTCGCCTAGTGAGTGGCCTAATAGGCCAATAAAAATAATTAAGAAAAAATAATTAAGAAAAAATCTTTTCTGTGTAGCTCGTAGAAAATATCCAATCATTTCACCCGAGTGCTTTATTTGGAATGTCCATGACAAGCCCAAGCCCTACAATAACAGCAATTGTGGACCTAGGTCCAGGCCTAGCCTAGGCCTAATTGTGAATGACCTTGCCTGGACAAATATTATTCTTCAGTGACCTAGCAGAGAGGCACGCAGGGTGGTGTTTCGATGGTGCATTGGACTTGGTAGACTGTTGGTAAGATTTACAGCAAACAATGAAATACCTGGGCATTGAGTGGCTAACCGTAGCCTGGCCCCAATGGATAATCCGCCAGTGGTGGCGGGAACCTGTCGATACCACGTGATCAAACGTCAGTTTCCATAGAGGCTACGGACGCAGTCATGTGATCAAACAACATGCCCGCCTGAAATGATGATGGCCACTCGGACACGATGCGCTAATCGTTGATGTTCCTCAGAAATGATGGCACTTGACGACTCAAAACATTCAACGATGGGGTCACTGAAGCAGAGCACCTTCCCGGCAGTCCTCAAGCAATATCTGCCCGAGTACGAGCCAAGCGTTGCTGCAGTTGTGTGAGTAAATTGTGATTTCTTGTTTACTTTCTAGACCTTTTTTGGTGAACATGTGTCACGTTGTGACAGTGTGTTGTTTCAATGACAGTGCTGTCAAGAGATTACTCAAGAAAACAATCACTTGGCAAGACTTAGGTAGGGTGTCTGTGAATTTATAGACTTGACATCTTCGGGGCGAGTAGGATGTACATTATGCTGACAATTCCAAGAGCAGACAAAGGCCACAAGAAGTCACGTGAAGCTTCTTGATTCATTGAATACTGTCACTCACTGTCACTGAAGACGTGTCAGTTGACGAGTTGCCATTCATTGACTTTGTTATCGGCTTTATAGACCAAAGCCAAAGGCAAAGGGTAAATAGGGATAGGATCAGTGACAGTGGACTTAGTGGTAGATGATCCACAGATTGTTAAGTCCTGTATCTATTATGATTATAATTATGTGGCCTACTTTTTACAGGTCCGGTATTTTTATATACTCTTCTCCCGTGGCCCTGGATTCAGTTTGAAACATTGAATGATAACAATTAACATTGTCATTTCTCGATGTTGGTTACACCATATAATATTATAGCTATAGAAATACACCACGTTTTTGTATTCTTCAGCAAAAGATTCCCTAATCAAGGGTCCAGTTTTCAAGACAAGAGCCCACTTTTAATCTGAAGCAGATTTTATTTTTCTCCATCAATAATGTCTTAGTAGCAATTAAAAGAATTGCAAAATTAAAGAAAAAAAATCTGACCCACCCTTCCTAGATCTACCTTTCATTTTTCTTTTTTACAAACACAACTTTGCTGTTAGTCTTAGGCAAGGGTAAAGATAACTAGCCCTTGATGACTTGTAATGCTCTTTTGACTCATATTTTGCCCTATCCCACAACCATATTTGTTTAATGTGAGAGATGAGGTAGATTGTGGTTTTTGTTCATTTTGTTATGAGGTCAAGTAAAAAAAAAATCTTTTGGAGGGTGGGGAGGTTTTTTTTTTCGTTTTTTTTTTTTTTTTTTGGGGGGGGGAGAGGGATCACTTTTGGTAAATATCCACATGGCAAATACACCAGAAGTTTGTTATAGACGGACTGAAATGCCCTTATCAATATTTTGCAAACTTCAGAGGAACTTGGTATTTCACACGCCAGGTAATGCAGAAAATATCATTGAGTAAAGCCAGCCTAGTACCATTCATGCATCATGCATCTGGCACAGTCGTCAGATTGTCCAATGTATAGACTACCGCAGTACCCCGCATATAAGGCGACCGAGCCTGTTAGAACCACCCTGAGTTCAAGTCTAATTGCCTGTGTAAAAAAAAAAAAAAAAACACCCTCCAGATGCGCATTATAGTAGACATAAAGGCCACACATCGAGGCTGTTAATTTCAAATCTTATGTAATTCTACCCCACCTATAAGGCACACCAGACTTTGGGAGGGTCCTGTAAGGCGCACTTAGAGATAGTGTTACGTATCTGTAGCTACTCATTCGCACTGCTTTGAAGCATCATGGCATCAAAGGGAGATCAACCTTGATGCACCACTCATCTTTCATGGCATTTTTATTACCAGTACTTTGATGTTGGTGACATTTATTATTCATATCTCTTTGAATACATACATAACCACGATAGTAATTATGACTTTTAAAGTCAAACACCGTGTATAAGAACCTAACTAGTCAGGTGTTTAGTTGACTAAGTGATATGACTGTACATATGATCATGTTCTTATTGCCAGCTTGAGGTGTTAATAGCTTAATCTTGTGTGGTCACTGAGTGCCACATGTGGTCTGATCCTCTTACCCTTATCGGCCAACCCTATCAACACAGTGCCAGTTTTCACTGTGGTTTGGTGGGACCAAGCTACAGTTGTAATCCCAACTCAAGCACAATGTGTGGTAATTACACATTTAGGGCTTAAGTGAATGGGCGGGCAAAAGATTGCCGTACAATTTGTGTGTACGATGAGAATATAATTGGGCAGCTTTAATCTTTCTGTCATGCATTGTGAAAAAATTTTGAATGCCATGCATAGATACCATATTTGATAAACTGTGACAGATCCATATTTGATAAAACGAGTGTAAAACCCCTTTTTTGAGCCCTTTTTTTATATACTAGAACAGGGAAAATTTTCAGTTTCTTAGAGTCACTATCTTACTGGAGACTTGAACATTTGTATCACAGAATATGTAGTCCAAATTTAAATCAAATTCCAGGCCTTTAAATACCTCAGATAGATTCCAAGTCCATGGTCATTTGTCATTATGATGCACTAATGCAGCACTGGCGAGTAATGCCGCAGTGTTCCTTTTGGTATAAGTGCATAGTAACTCTTGGTTTAATAGTCTACCTGTCGTAGCTATCAGTGAAGGCGCCCCAGTAAACGCAGGAATGAAGTCTGAAGGTAGGAAGCACTAGCTGATCTTATAATAGCTTTATTCACCAGGTGAATATATGGCAACAGTAGACAGCATGATGTTAAGGTTTTTCCATTACTGGAACCAGGGATGTAAGTTTTCAGAATTTTGTCTGATTTCAGAATTTTCCAAGTCCAACACCGCCAACACGTCAATAGATTTGCCCAAATTTCCTTTCTTAGTTTATAGATTTGCAGTGTTTTACAATGAATTCGGAATTTCTATGTACAGTTTCAGAATTTTTCATACACTCTGATTTACATCCCTGTGGAAGTGGTTCTGTGTTAGCACAAAGACCACCTTACTCCTGGAGTAGGGGGGTATCATTCTGAGAGCTTGCTGGAGCTAAACAGTAGATCTGCTTCAGGAGCCTGGACCACTATGAGAGAAACAAGCAAGGTTCAGAAGATGGTAGAGGTGAGGGACAATGCTATAGTGGTCTGGCTGCGTACACTCCCAGAGTGACAAGGGGGAACCATTGGTAGCAGACTTTCTGCAGAAGGCTGTGAGCTGACTATTTATACAAACAGCCACCGATCGCAGCACCCTCTAGGTCCCTCTAGGTGCATCATAGTTTCAGGCTGAAACAGAAGTACCATGCTGATAGAGCTTAGGGCTCGAGACTTGCTCCTTCCGAAGTCACTAACCTCAGCAGTGACATCTGGTATTACACGGTTGCCAAAATGAAACTGCAAACTGAAATTGCAAGCCGGTAAAGGCCAGTGTAGCATTCAGACGCCAGTCAGACTGGCGGGCCTTGACCTCAGCTTTGCAGAAGTGAAAGATTTCTTTTAGTACAGTACTCGGCACATAGCTGCGGCTTACCGCATATCTAGGAACCCATGGTGCGGCTTATACGCGAGGTTTTACTTACATAGGCTATAGGAAGGAATGGGAACCTGTTCAGACCCCTGGTGCGGCTAATACTAAAACTCTGAACTGAGGCTGTGGCTGCTTATACGTGGATTTTTAATTATGTCATGGCAGATACGACCGTTACTATAGAACAGTACTGGATATGCCGTATTCAATGGGGGGGATGGAATACAATGTGGCTGTATTCAATGGGTGTCTGCCATCTTGGATTCTGAACAGATTTGAGCTGTGTTTCTCTATTTTAAAGCAAATTAACCCCGTAGGGCCATGACATAAATGCAAATGTCAACTCCCATGGAATATTTTTGCATCGCATTCCCCTCGGTGAGTCTGCCCGGATTCAACTCGGCCTATAAGGCCTTGTTGAATACGGCAGACTCACTTCGGGGGAATACGATGCAAAAATATTCCATGGTCGTTGACATTTGCTTATGTACTCCTATTAGATACAGCTGTATGCCCATAAGAACTTTTTCAGCGATTTTTGACATTTCCATTTTGATCAGTTGGCGACCCCCCCCCCCCGATTGTATAGCATACTGATTATAAACTGTGACAGATCCATAAAAGATTTAAATTGGGGGTGATTAGCACTAGCAGAACTATTAATATGAGGCAATTTTACCCTTTAAAGGGGCACATTATATCCCATTATGCCTCAAAATCAATGCCCATTTGTCGTCACGCAGCGCCAATGTAGTCCTGGCGAATCTATGTGCCATTACTGCATTAGGACCTTTGAGTGTATGACCCTTTTGGGTCATACACACAAACCAATGCCTGTAACATGTTTAAGCAAGTTGCAGTCCCTCCCCTCCTCCCACGCCTCCTCTGCTCCTGCTGTGACAGCAAACCCACAGAAGTGCTTTCACTGACCACTGGGTGCAGCAGAGTGAATAAGTGCACCCTTTATCACCAGGTGGGGCATACATAGGCATGTTGAGACCCGTTAGCATTCAGACATGGAGACTTTAAACATACTCATTGAAAACATCAAGTACCACCAGGTAGTGGCTACTGGTAGCTTGCTCCATGTGAAGGGTAAATACCATGGTTTCCAATCGCCAGTTAAATATTAATTGATCATCTTTTTTTTTCTAGAGGTCAGGACCGAGACCACCCTATTTTCATGACTATTTCTATTGGTAGGTTTTATATTGAATAAAAATATTTTGACATAATTGGTGTCACATCTGCTCTTAAAACGGCAGGGAACAGGTATACCTCATGCATTGTATGATGTCAAATACATCACATTATAGACTGCACAGCACTGCCAATCTACCTATAAATGCTACTCAGAGGTGCCTTTTTACACTGCTTGTATATTCATTTTGATAAATAGCATTGTAATACAATCCACCTTCAGTATTACAATTAAGAACATGGTTGCAACAACCCCAAGCTTAAACAATGCATTTCGACCAATTGTGACGTCACACAATGCACCACTTGGTGCATTTCAACCAATTGTGACGTCACACAATGCACCAGTGAACCATGCTGTATGCCCTTATGATAGCAGATATGTTATTGAGTAAGTCAGAATCTTTTTACTTAATTCAAAGACTAGCAAGAGAAGTCATCATGAAAAAAGGGTGATCTTTTCTTTTAAACTTAGATTCTGAAAAAGAGTTAGTTGAAAAGGTATTTTGACTTATTTAGGGGGGCGAAACTGATCTATAACAGGCAGACTATTAAGATTTCATATAGAAACGTCAATCTTTTATGCCCTCCCTCGAGAAATTAGCAGTGAGTAAAATCAAGTCAGTATAAAGTTGATAAAGATCATCAGGTAACACTTGTTTAGGAGGTCACCCAGTAAAATGAACTTGAACATCTGTGCAGAGATACCAGCTGGAAATCCTTTTGTAATAGATAATATTGCAAAAAGTCCATAGAAATGGGTGGAAAGGTTTCCTTCTTCATTGACACATGGGACTGGCATCTCAATCATGCTTGTTAGTGTTGTCTACCAATCACCCTGTTAGATAAGTGGAGAAAGTAATGATGTGTAAGTACATGTAGAGTCAGATGAAGGCAAGTGCAAACACATCTGACAGATAAATATTATCTTTGATACATTACCGGGTATCTTAACTCATTTTGTCATCAAATCGGTGTTTTTTTTTGTAGCTACCGTAAAACACTGCATATATGCAGCACCCACATATAAGCCGAACCCTGACTTTGTGAGAATGCAAGTGGAGACACATTTGCTTGGTCTGGTACCCTGCGAGTTAAGCACTGATAACAACCAGCATGATGAGTAGGAGGTGTTATTTAATGCCCCCTAAAAAATGTGCCTATACATGCGTGCTCAAAATTTTCAGGATGTCACGCCGTCACTTTTTTAGCAACAAAAGTCTGCAATGAATAAAAGGAAATTCCTCATCGGGTGTTAGTGAATCCCGCTACCTCCATATAGCTGCACCATAGGGCATAAAATGGTTCCAAAATCCATTGCTTTAGTCTTCATATTTACAACCCCTCCTGTAAGCCGCACTCTGAGTTCATGGCATGGTTGCTAAAGCTGCACTAAGGGCTTGATGCATAAGCCACGGCTTACACACGGGGTTTTATGGTATATATGAAAACATGATGGATGCCTCCCCCCTCCTCACACCCTTACCCCATCACCAGCATACCATATACCACCACACTACCCCCCCCCCTTCCTACCACCTTCCCACTCCCTCCTCCAGTAACCAACATACAGGTACACTCTCACTGCCCACTCGTTGACCTAGCGCTGACCACCTTGGTCAGTTTGTTCTAAGTCTATGTGTATGTGACATTGTGTACTGTTCCCCCTGGTTACCCCAGAGCAGTCAAACAGACATGACGTAAATGCCCCCCCCCCTCACATGACGTGGGGTTGTGACGTAACCCCCCCCCCCACGTCACACACACATACATACAAATAGGCTTTGTCATAATGTTTGCTTAGTGTAGCAGGGTCATGTGTCTGTGTCACGTCAGGTCTGATGACGTCACACTTGACTGACACGTCAGCATTAATGATTTCAGGACTGATAATTTAGTTATTAAAAGTACATGAAATTCGGAAATGGAAAAAATCAATACAAATTGTAATCCACTGTGTACAACTGTCCGGACTGCGTTGCTTAATTATTAATACAAAATGCCGTAATTCGGTGATGCATTGTAGTTGGGCAATCCTTTCCAGGAAGCCTTTATTTGATCAATCGATTTCATATTACCAAGAGCATTTTGTAAATTTATTTAAAATGGATTGCAGATTAGTTGACACATGTAAAAGAAAATTCTTTGGTGGCAATAAAAGTAAAAAATATAAACGAAAGATCTATGATGAAAAGCGGTTTTCCCATTTCTGTTATTTAGTATGAATCATTATGAATCCTTCAGAAGGGTCCAGAAATGCAGTTACATCATTTACAGCTTAATTTTTCACAGTGCTTCATGGTTAGGGTACTGCAACAGAGATGGCGCCATATAAGGCTTAAAGCTTTACCTGGTTCGTTCATTACATGTCCACAAGGTGGCAGGAACTTTCATATAACCCCAACCAGGTAGGTCTGGCCCCTAGTCTCTGACTCTCTGCCACGTAGGAGGAAACGGGGGGATGAGGTGGGAGGGAGATAGGGGAGTGGGTTCTACGATACAGGTGGGCAGGGGGAGGGGGCTGGTAACGTAGGCCTACCGCCCCTAGGCAAGCACCGGCTATGAAGGGGGTAGGCTTCCCTTGTACAGCCAATGGTGTACCTGTCCACAGGAGAACTCATTGGAAACCTTATACATGTAGTGCTAAACTGTAACCCAAGCTATCACTCAGCCCTCCAGTATAGAGTAAATATGGAGAATGTGGGCCTCTGCCTTGCGGGTGGAACCAATGTAATTGTGACGCAGCGCTGTGTAGTCTCTGGTGTTGTGTTAATAAATCATATTATCTGTATGAATCTAGTGGGACCGTGTCGAGGACAAAATGCAGGGTGATTTGTCATGTTTTGTACTATAGGGAAATGGTATCAAAAACACATTGTGGCTGTCTATCTGTACTAGTTGGCCCCTTTGTTTACTGCATGGTGTGGCCTACTATCACCTAGTGTTAAGCATTCTATGCCCAGACTAACATGATGTCCTATATTGCTATCTATTAGATGCTCACTTATCATTTTTCTCTCGGGCTTCCCTAGCCCACTTGGGCTTCCCTAGCCCACTTAAAAGGGTCTATTTCTCCTCTTTCCTATCCCCTCAGGATGTGTGTGGTGCACATATGCGTGGGCACTGACACATTCCTCTGTGAAATTGTGTAATGTAGTTTTTGCCATGAATATGACCTTAGCTGTCGAAATGGCGTTAAACATCTATTACTCACTCACTCACTCCCTAGCCCACTTAAAAGGGTCAATTTCTCCTCTTTCCTATCCCCTCGGGATGTGTGTGGTGCACATATGCACGGGCACTGGCACATTCCTCTGTGAAATTGTGTAATGTCGTTCTCGCCATGAATATGACCTTAGCTGTCGAAATGGCGTTAAACATCTATTACTCACTCACTCATAATTTTTCTCAACAGTTACTATCTCACCGTAGAATTCAGTCCTTAATTTACGGTATTCAGAATGCATAAGATAAAATTTGAAATTAAAGACATTGATATAGCATATCTGAGAATCGTAATCTCATATGAAATAGCACAAGATAGTTAAGTAAGATCCATTGAAGACATAAATATCTCAAATATGTGCTTTGCATGAAAATAGAATTACCCTCTGTGAAGAAAAACAAGTTGGTGTTAAAACGAGATTCTTGTTATATGTATAAGGTAGACCCAAGTCCCAGAGTAATGATGGAGTATTGTATACGTAGACCAAGGCCTGCCGTCCCATACCTTTACACTGGCACTAATGGGGGCATTGGTAGCTTGCATTATATCTCATTTCTCCCTGTCCTAAATCACGCCAAGGTCTCCAGTAATGTAGGACATGTAGGTGCCCTCAATACACCACCTTCTGCAGTATAGGGCCAATGCAATATAACATGTGTGACATGGGAGGTGAGAACCAATCTGGCCCCAGCTCGACCACTAGCGTGAGTCGTCTCTGGCACCCAGCATTTGTGGGTAAAAGAAGTTTTTTCCGCTGGTTGCTGTAGTGCTTATTTGTAGGCAGGTACCTCACGTAGTAATCTTCCCCAGAAAACGGGAACCATCATCCCCATACACGAGAGAGGTATTCCCTAGAATCCCGACCGGGCGAGACTGGGTGAGAACTCTACGTGGATGAGTATTGATGTCAATGGCTGCTTCCTTAGGGCGGAAATTAACCTTCTAAGGTTGGCATGATGCTTACAGACTCATGTATCTCTGTTTGCATTTTGGGCCTTTTCTATAGTTTCAGTGTAATTGTATTTTCACCTGTGGATAGGGAACCAAAATGAACTGTATGAACATGCCTGCATTTGGTTCCCTATCCACAGGTGAAAATACACATGATTAGGCCTGGGAAAGATGAGTGACAACCGTAAAAAACACCTTATCCTAGGAATTGACGTTAAGTTGACAAGAAAAGTGTAATGAAGGAGATACTACAATACAATGCCGCTAAAATGCTTGTTTTGGTACACATCAAGAAATACATTGTTAGACCAAGATTAAGCTTATGTGGTCTGTGCCACATCAAATATCTAAAAAGGCACCCCATATCCTTCTTAGCCCGATGCATCAAGATGACTGTTATGTATTAATCCACTATGCATTCTTTAAACTGTTAAGATATCCTGTTAGACTGTACAGGAGGAACAGGCCCTTTTACTTTGCTCTTTTCTGACTCCCACCAGAGTGGGAGGTGGATGCTGCAAAGGGAAATAATGAATGATTGTTGAGATATGACATATAGCAATCAAGGCTAAAAGCTGGGTTGGCTTCTTGCCACTGTATGCTGGCAAGTGGTACAGAAATCGAATTTTTTGTCATGCTTTATCCTTATGAACACCAGCATCTACATTTTGCACAAACGTGGATGAATGATTCACATTTACATAGGTAGATTTTAATTTTTACCATTTTATGAGTAGTAGAATTTCCTCATACTGCTGCTATAGATTCTGTGGTGTCCTTGGTCAGTCCCTTGGTGGGAAGCTGTTAGCCTGGGGTGTCCACGACGTATTAGGTGTGATTATTGGGTTTGGATGGGAGGTGAGGTGGGAAGGGAATGGCAGCCCGGGTGCTTGGGGTGGCACCAGTGATGGATGCTTAGTGACACATGGAGCATCTCTCTCCCTTAATTCCAACCTGCTGGAGGCCGCCTAGGGCTTCTAGATGCAGTGTTCTTGTGTGGATGTTATATAATGGCAAAAAGTAGATTTTCTTTTAGCCTAAACATCCAGGAAACGGACCAAAATAAGCTTTGCTTATTACTATCAGTCAGTAACAGTGCCAACGAATACTCGTAATGACAAAACTTACAACATTGAAAAATAGGAATTAGCCAAATAATGCTTTTCAGTCGTCTATTCCATACACAGAAGAGTTTAACCTACATGATGTCCTACATTTAGACCCAGGATAAATCACTTAGTACTAAGCAGGGATAGAAGTCTTCAGTGATTTCCCTGATTTCAGGGATTTTCAAGTCCCAAAGCCCTATACATTCATATACAGTAGCAATATTAAGATGGTTTTTATTGAACATTTCACGGGGTTTTGGCCTCAGTGACTTATACCTGTAGTAGGACTACAATTGCATATTATTAAGCTTTGGGAAACCTCATCTCTCATCTAAAGACGGAAGCATAGATAGAGGGGATAAAAACCAGTTCGATCCAAAAATAATCGTCCTCACATCTCTTTGCCAGCTCTTCGTTTTTATTTCATGTCTTTTTGACACATTTACATCAGAGCCTCAAGGAAGCTAATGCCTATTGGCGAAAGACGTGCGGTTAGAAGACATGTATGGTGTTGCGATAACTATAAATCATAGAACAGTATGAACTCTCAGGTTTTCCTTGATATTCCATCTATTTTTGAGGGGTTGCTGTATATTTGGTGCCAAATCCTGATGTTTTGATACAGAAAGTGCTTGTACGTTACCATGTACAGGAAATCCATGTGCATACATACGGCTATTATTATCCAAGAAGGAACATTTTCAAATGACGTCACTGCCTTGGAGGATTTCCCAGAACCTCGCCCCAAAAGCTACTTCCATGCCGTCAATGTCACCTAATGTAAAGACAGATTGCCCAACCAACTCTCAGGATACAAACAATCTCTTTTTATTAGCACGGGTAATTAACGAAATGAGAGTGGAGAAATATATGTAGTATTGCAGCTTTCCATGAACAATGTCGGTCTGTCGATTGTCTAAGATAAACATACATGTTATGTACCGTACCGTAATCTCCCGCGTATAAGGCGCGTCTTATATGTGGGGTTTTAGTTCTCATTGGATCCACAAGGGGGACACCAAGACCTTTCTTTTGATATCTTACATGTCCCCTTGGTCATAATAGGACATAAGGGGGCCCAGGAGGGTCTGGGGTGACCCAAGCTACACATAGGTTTTTGAATTTTGAAAATTCATTCAGTAGAACCAAAGTTTCACACCGGGTATATATTACGTAACCTGGTTAACCCATAGTTTATCTACTACATGTATGTGTACCGTAATCTCCTGCGTATAAGGTGCAGCTCGCGTATAAGGCGCATCCCCAACTAAGAGAATGCAATTCCACGTATAAGGCGCACCTCTAAGGGCAGATTTTTGTTAATTTAGTACTGATCTATAGTAAAATTACCCCCCCCCCCTATAAGGCGCACCCCAAACTTAAGGCAATTACCCTCCCGCGTATAAGACCCAGTCACGATCTGATTCGCGTATAAGACGCGCCTTATACGCGGGAGATAATGGTAGTTTGGGGATGGTATCGGTACTCCACTCAGAGCCAATCATCACCAAAAAAAACAAAAATAACAAACTTAATTACACTTTTGTACAGTGTATATGGAATTGTCTCCAATACTATGAAGTGACCATGCAGATACATGTATATGTCTCAAAACAAGTCTTGAAGTGCGGTTCTGAATAATTTGTATATGCAAAACTTGCTTTGAAGTGCGGTTCTGAATAATTTGTATATGCAAAACTTGCTGAAAAGCTGCAGAAATTGAATTGACACTACCATTTTCTATCTGCAGCGTCTAACACTGGGTAATTATCCACTACTAAAGCTATAGTTACAGAGTTATCACAAGAAAGAAATATAATATCAAGTTAAGAAATTTCCACTCCGTCTACACTCCACATAGTTTCCACGTGAATGGTGCAGAGGCCATTAAATTTAATGAATCTCTACTCAATCAGAAATAGGGTTAATCATCTTATTTCTTTACTGAATCTCTTTATCCTGATTATAACAGAACTGGTGTGCTTTATCTAAAAAGAAGAGAAGGGGGAAACAAAATGAACAAGCACCCTATGACAGGACAATTACCATCAACTTAAGCTGATTGATGTAGGTACAGGCTTATCAGAAGAAAGATATCACAGTTTAACATAATGACAGAAAATAGGAATCAGTCCACCCCCTCCACAACCCATATATTCCCCACACCATAATACTCAGAGGAAATCAAAGAAACCCCTGGCTTATTACACACGTTTTTAAACTTTTTTTTTCCATGTACACTTGTTTTTTTTTTGTTTTTTTTTTGTTTGTTTTTATTATCTTGATGACATGAGTACCAATGTACCTGATCCCAAAAGATGCTCAAATCTGACGACCCAAATCACCGATACATCGACCCTTAGAACTCACCCCGATCTCGCATTGTGAAGATAAGAAAGGTAGTATGGCAGTTTTGTATGCTCTGAGTGTGAAACCGTGTTCAAATATATGATATGTACTTACTTCCCCTGGCTTATTAAACTCGGAGTATGTAAAACTGAAAGAAACTGAATGTGCCTTCATATAAAATAAAAGAGGGAGGAGAACAAAAGAGACGGAAATTTAATCTTAAATTTGTTTATCTCTGGCCTGCCCTTTCACACCTGAAATGAGCAATTTGTATCGGATTTACTCCCAGAAAGGGCAGGTTCATGCCATCGGCGGTTGTGTTATTTTATCTCAAGGAAATGTTTTTACAAAATTGAAAGCTATTGTAGTAGGAAAGCCGTACTAAAGTTAAGGCTAAGGGACCCATTCTTCTTGAAATATCAAAGTTTAAAGGAATATAAACTCAAATCACTTCCTCATGTCACCTTTTCATATACATTGTATATGCAACTCAGTGAGTGAGTGGGACTTAGATTCTTACACCCTATCAGTCGACAAAGGGGGGCTGATAGGGATCATGTATAGCCTAATGTCTTTATGTGGGTCATTGGGTTTATGGGTAGTGATATCTTTATTTTATAATATCTACCTTCATCCACTTTTCTCAGTATCCCCCTCCTCCATATTCACACACACACACTCATCCCTACAGTCAGTTACAGTCACACATCCTTCCTCATGCGACAGTCCTCTGTTCACACAGCACCATACACTCAAGGTCTATGGGTGTTCCGTCACTCCATTATACCCACAGGGAACATATCCTATATGTAGGTCACTACCGACGAGACGACGGGAGACTCGGGTCAGGGAGAGCCAATACACATTGAACTTCAATCGGATCCTTATCTGGAGGGAAAGGGGAGGGGGGGGGGGTCGGCCCATACCTGTATGTGACTCCAATACACATCTAAGTTCAATCAGATTCTTATCTAGATCAAAGGGGGTCATTAAAAGTAATTAAAATATTAGTTAGAATACACAACCAGTTTGACCCCAGTCTCCTGTCCTTCCGTCGGTAGAGTGACCTACATGCAGGATATGTTCCCTGTGGGTATAGTGGAGGGACGGAACACCCATAGGCCTTCAGTGTAACAGCACCATAGCACACACAGCACACCGTGTGTAGGGGATGTGTATGTGTCGTCTCTGTACACAGGTAGGATAGTGTATCTGTCTGTGTGTAGTAGAACTCTGTGTAGGAGGGAGCCAGGCTGGAGGAGCCATCCCCAACCTACCTTCTATACCTGCTACAGACAGCGTGTAGAGAGAGCCGACTTCTCCTCCGCCACACCTGCCCATCAGCCCATCGGCACGCACACCTTTCCACACGGAGCCAGTCCCTCATATCACCCAGCCTGGCCCTCATCAGCGGAGGAGGGGAGCAGAGAGCTAAAGGTACCTGCCCCATCCTCTCATCTGCCTCCAGCAGCAGTATCAGCATACCTCCTCCCTTCCTACATCAACAGGTGTCATACTGCCAAGGGGAGGAGGGATACTCCTCTTGATCAATACCTCGCCACCCCCCCCCCCCCCCCACACACACACCTGTCCACCATTAAGGTGCCACGCCCTGTTCCTATGGATCCTCCCTGGAACAGACAGAGACAGTAGTACCCTCCCTCCTCCATTCCCTTTCAGCCCCCATCTCCTCCTGTACCCAGCCCACCTCTCACCTTTCCCATACCTGTCTGTGGTACAATACAGGGGATGCGGTAGGTAGGATGATGATGACCCAGGTTACTACCGGTACTACCACCAGCAGTAGACTGATTGTCCCAGGCCTTGGCCCCGACCAGCGGCCAGGTTAGTGTATTCATGGACAGACCACGTGTGTAGGCAGGCACCAACTATTCGATGGAAGGAGGACGGTACTGGCGGGCTCTGGGCTCTTCCTCCTCCTACCCAAGCCCTACCAGCGTAAACTGCAAAGTCATGGTAGGTGTTCCTCTTCCATTGCCTTCACAATACAAATTCAGTTTTTATAATTCTATCAACTTTTATCCCTTGGAACATGAAATACTGAAATACCATAGTGCCAATTTAGGCAATTATCATTAAGCTAGAATGCGACGCTCACAAGAAAGAAAACGTGACAAAAAGAATTTCAAATTGAGGTGAGGCCGCGTGAACACTCATGTCAGTAATGTCTCAATGAAGCTCCACCCAGAGTTGGCACAGATCGTGGTGTAAGGAAGCCATAGTCAAAAACAGGCAATTATTTTTGAACTGCACAGCAGGTGGTGTCCCAGATATTTACCTTACTCACTGAGTGTTAAGGCAGATGTGTGTCTGAGGTAGGATGTCTATCTAGAGCTAGGCCCACCTGTAACGTGTAAGACACCGGAGGGGCTCTTGATGGGGGTCCCCATGTTGATTTTGAGAAATGCTTGTGTCACATGCACAGATCACTTAAGTCCCATGTTACCTCTAAGAATGTACCGTGTCCCATTTGGAATCTAAGACTTCGCTTCAATGCCATCTTAATCATTTTCCTCTCTGCCACAACATGCCATCTCACATGTTGAATTTAAGAAAAAGTCATGGTATCATGTCGAATTTAGGGGTCTAGGGCCATACGTGAGCTACCACCCAACCCTCTCATGTCTCCAACACAGAGACGGACGTCTCTGACCACATTGTGTCGTGAGAAGACACTCACACAACCTACACGCTTTTGTCTTGGGAAAGTTCCACTTCTTGAGTGAGGGCAATGGCTAAGGTGTCTGCTCTCTTGGTATACGTTTTAGAGAGCAAGGGTGGGAGGGATGAGTTCTGTCAACCTTGAAGCGTGAGGACCCTACTTGGGTGGAAATGTGTAGCATAGGTTGTAATTTATACAACAGGTCATGGGAAATCTTGGCGTTAAGACTTCAGTCCGTGTCAAGAGAATACTTAGAAGACTTAAATATTTTCCCTCTATTATTAAAGAAACATGGGCATTATGGTTGGAATAGCTGAAGTATCTAACTTGTTGGCCATGGAGGGCATGTTCGATTTCGTCTTTTTCATTTAAAGTTATTTGGCTACTCAGTCATTCGTTCTTACCTTGGCCACTCCCAAAGACATACTAGTGGGCTCCTCGCCAATGTACTCAAGTACTTCCAGCATATAGAATACTAGACACAGGCAGGCTTCTTGTCATATATATCTGTAAGACAGAATCAAGCTATAGAAAGGTTTTGTACTCTTTTAACAAATCAAAACAATTTACAAAAAGAAAATCAAATAAACAGGGCAGTTGTGTCTCAGAAAAAAATAATGATACAATATGTAATCCTGCCGTAGAAATACAAAAATAAAAGAAGAAAATACAATAGAAAATACTATTGGGCAGTGACTAGTCTAGTAACCTGGAGGAAATGGGACTTGGTGTTTGTCTGGTGTGAGAGGGCAGGAGATATGGGTGGTAAAGGTGGGATCGGCTTGCTGGCTGTGAAGTGGGCCCTCGGTGTGCACTATTTACCCAGTCTACACCCGAGCCCTCTTTGTGTGAATGGGAGATGGTGGAAGGGATGGGTCTGTCCCAAACATCTCTCAGAGTACTGAGTGTAGCCTAGTCAAACAAAGTATCACACACTATATTTCCTCTAACAGGGCGTCAGCGTCAGACATCATTGTACGCTATGCATAATTCTATGTATCATTTTATCAGAAATTCACCAGAATACATCTATAATTGGCACCAGCAAAACTCTTCACGTGTGACCACATACTGTTGTAGTGCTGGATAACTTGTGTACTGCAACCCCTTGCCCTTCTATACTTTGCTCATGACTATGAACAATATCAAAAACAAGAAAAAGAAGGCATCGATCTGCTTGCTGGCTGGCCTTTGAGTTTGACTAGAGATGACTTGTCTTATCGTTCTCATCTCGATGTGTCATCCATTTTACAATATGATCCCCATCCCATACTGTTTACACTCTACTTCCACCAGCACATGTGTATACCCCCAGCCTCGGCCAGCGGCTATTAATGCTCAGTTTAATACGTACTCTCTCGGGCTGGAGGGTGCCAGCCTGGTACACTCCCTACACCCCTCCTGTAATTATCCGTCATGCTGACGAGTAACAGGGAAGTACTAGCCCTGGGTTACCCCCTGCTGTAGTTACTAAAGCTGGGCTTTCCCTAGGTTTTTTTTACTTCTCCGCATAAGATCTATATATTCCCCACTCTCTGGTAGATTGGGGCGTGCTGGCACGGAGTTATCACCTGGCTGATTTAATAGTACACTTCCAAGGTCAGGAGATTCAGACTTGTACCTAGTTAACCACTTCAGGACGACATGATGATCCCCCAGGACCATGTACTTTCGTCATCATTATGCACAAATGCAGAACTTTCCAACTCTACATTAGTGCACCACGATGACCCTTTTGCGGGTGAATTAATCTCATAGGATTTATGGTCCATCTAGACCTGGCTAGTTACCCACAAGAGCATGAAAATAATGCCTTGGTGCACTATGCAGTCATCTAAGGTTTAAAACACCTTACACTGCTCAGGATGTGACCTGAACCCACCTGCTGACACCTGTTGGCTGGCCCCAGACAACTTGATCACATCTAGATAACCTGAAGACAAATAGCTGAACAACTTCTGAACCAGCTGATCAGCAAACAGGCAGACGGTAGGCAGTGGGTTAATGGCTGTAGACAACATCTGGACGACCTTTTAACCCTTTAAGGGCCACATAATCCATCAAGATCAATGCTCCTTTGCCACCATGATAAGCAAATATATTGCATACAGGCAGACTCACCAGCACCGCAGTGGTATGTTAACCCTGTGGGAGTGAGTAAACCCTGTAGGGTTACCATGATGCATGAATACAGCCCCACAGAGCAAATCACCCGGGCATGATGCACCAACACACATAAGCAAATATCCACGACCATGGAATATTTTTGCATCGTATTCACCAAGGCGAGGCTGTCTATATTGAACAACGCCTCATAGTGCATTTATGTCATGGTCTATGGGGTTAATTTGCTTTTAGATAAAGAAAAAACAGCTCAGCTCCATTCAAAATCCAAGATGGCGGACCCCATTGAATACAAGCATATTGTATTCCATGCCCCCCATGGAATACGACTGTTCCAATACTAATCTATAGTAACAATTGTATCTGCCATGACATAATATGCAGTCTTTAAACTACAAACTTCTTACCCTGTTTGTGTCTAGCCCTACATGTTACCCACCCCCTTTACCCCAAACAACCAAATTAGCCACATACATTACATACCCCGGTATAGGCCATGGAGTACACTTGCTTGTGAAAGATGGCTGCTATGTCAAGGTGTTGTGAGTACTAACTGTAACATCTCTACCCCAACTATAAAATACAATCTGCCAGGTGTTACGATCATACCACCACTGGGCATCTTGCCAGTCAGTTTCTACCTAGTGCAATCAGTCAGGGTGGGTACGTGGTAAGAGAGATGTGATAATGTACAAAGTATAGAAAGAAATGTCATGGGAAAAGACCACAGTCCACGATCATTCTTCAATTTTGTATACCAATAGCTACTTAATGTCTAGATATGTATGACCATATGTAATAAAGTATTGAATTATCATAACCAAAACATCTCTTGTAAATGAGGTGGTCTGGTTTACAGTCAGGGATTATGTAGTGAGACGTTATGGGTAAGGTAGTTGTTCTGTAAGCTCCAGGTCTTTCACAAGGTAGTCGAAGTATGTTTACATGTGGCTAAATGCGTGACGACCCGTGAACCCCACCTATAGTGGCCTTCTTCTCTTCCCTCCTTTCCCTCTAAGTCATTGTGTCCCTCAGTATGGATATAATACTCCCACTGAGTGGAGGTAAAATCAACCAAACCAAACCAAAAATCCCACTGAGAGCCCACATGATAACATGGTGTAAGTAGCACTCTCTGTTACTTAGAGCCACCATGTCTGCCTGGTATGCTAAGTGATACTGATGATTCAAAATAACCCAGGTCATTTTCACCTGCAGAGGTGAACTCCATCAGAGCCTGCTGTGATGAGATGGAAAATGGGAGTCAAGGGTGGAATAGGTAGGGAAGTACAGAAAGAAACAGAAAGGGGAAGCGGCATAGTATTCACTGGTTCTTACATATAGGTGCTATATGTAGTGTGTTATGTTCAAGTGAATATGGGCTTGACATAGATTACAAGCATTACCTTTCTCCAGTAAATGAAGAAATGTAGGGTGTGGGGAAAGTGGGTGGTTGACATTCCTTTAATGTATCATGATGTAAGGAAACAGCTGTTAGCTGAATTATACAGTTGTATGATATAAGGAGATTGCTATATGTTTTGTTTTTTTGCGAATGTCAGGCATCTCACACAACCATAACTCTAAAGCTTATGCATTTACCCTGAAGTAATATACATAGCATGTTCAGAAGACGGTATATCGTAGTAGGCAAGTTTCAAGGGTATACTTCATATACATGTATATGCATAACTGTATCGTCCTTTGATTTGTAGAAGTTGAAAAATACCCCAAAGTCTTAATAAAATACTGAGATTTAACACGTTTAATTTGTTGATACACCTGAATATACTTGAACCCTTATAACTTAGCCTCAGGCTGTGTCAACTAGGAGGGTGGGGACCTATAGATGTATATTAAAATAGGAGGAGCAGATGAGGTAATGTGTATCAGAGAAGGGTCTAGGTGTGAGAAGGGGATGCTTACATTGGCTTGATGCCCTACAGGGGATGAGGAGTCTGATACTAAGAGTGCCAGGTGACTGATAAAAGGATGCTGCACTAGCACTGATACTGCTGGCCTCTTGTGTATACCCCCACTCCTCACCACTGATAAACACGACCTAGGGTCTCCTCAGGTGCAATATCAGACCAAAGGGTTACCGCCAGGTGGGTGGATAGTATGGCCAGTCCCACTCCTGCTACCAAGAAAACTAGGTAACAGATAAGAAAGTAAAAGTTGATTATCTTCCTCCACCCCCAAGTGTGAGTTGAGAAATTAGTCCTTCTCAAGTAACCTTGGGGGAGGTGAATTTAATACAGAGATGTTATGATTTAACAATAGCAGTTTAAAATGTACTAAAATGAAAATGATTCCCCAAAAGAATGCTGATACATATTAAAGAGATCGACAGACTCTACTGTGACCACTGACAGCTGGATAAGACCTTTAGGATATCACCCTCCCCCGGCTACCTCTGTGCTCTGCACATACCGGTATTATGTTTTAAGTCACTAATCTTTATAGCTACCAGTATTCATAGAGTATGTTGGACTGGCTTTGAACAAGTTCTGGTAGTGTACAAAGATCAGTACACATGGGTATACCTGTCACAATTGTGTATGACAGGTATGTCCATTATTATACGCTACTGTGCCAGAGGCGTAGAAAGCTGTTGGGTGGAGCGGTTTGTGGGATGTGTGCTTCTACATAGGCTTACATAGCGTTCCTTCCAATAACAGGGATGGAAGTCTTCAGGGATATCCCTGGTTTCAGGGATATCCCTGGTTTCAGGGATTTACAACTCCCAAAGGCCGATACATTTAGATGGGTTCTTCAGGGATTTTTGGCCCCAGTGACTTTCATCCCTGTATTATGCCCCCCCCCCCCTTTTTTTTTCCTACGTGAGTACGCTGCTCATGGTGTATAATTATATTGGTAGTCTATGCTATTGATCCATGTCTTATCGTGATGCGATATTTACCATAATAGCTATACCATGACTCTATAGCACACCTGTGAGATGGTCATTGGTCCATGTATGACATGTGAATCGTGACGCATGTATTAATGATCCACATAAAACGTTGACTGATCTTTGCCTATGCATACCCAGGACGTATCAAAGCTCTCCATGCCTCAACTAAATACAGGACTTATTCCCTGGAGTATCTCTCTTCGCCCATATGGGACATCACTGACAGTATAATGTTTGAAGTCCTCTTGTGTTCAACCATGCAGTTATTCACATCCAGTTGGCTATATCAAATCCAAGGGTGTGGTCATTAGAAATTTTGATGGGGAGAAGTTCAAATTGGGAATTCGGGCCATTAGGCCACACCAAAAAAATAAGTCGGTCTACGGATTTTGGTTTTGAAAAAATGGTGCGAGCGAGCGATTTTTTTTAAAGATTTTTTTTGGCGTCCAATATCGCGGACCAGAAGGCAGTAGTTACTTCTGCAGGCAGTACTGTAATATCCCGCGTATAAGACGCAGTGCGCGTATAAGACGCACCTAGAGTTTGGAAAATTCTCAAAAAAATGAAAAATTCATAATTTTGGTTCTACTGAGTGAATTTTCAAAATTTAAAAACCTGTGTGTAGCTTAGGCCCCCTGGACCCCAACCCCTGGGGCCCCTTATGCCCTATTATGACCATTATGGCATGTAACATATCAAAAGAAAGGTCTTGGTGTGCCCCTTGAAGATCCAAGAGAACTAAAATCCCTCGTATACTATGCGTCTTATACGCGGGAGATTACGGTAGTACTGAAATTACTACTGATTTGACTACTGAAATTGTCAGTATATACTGAACAAATACTCTTGGGCTTTATGCATTCAATACTCCTCAAGTAGTGGTCTACTGAACATATACTAAAAATACATTGATGTTTTGCCTATCCTACTTAACTTATACTCTCATGACATAGAATATTTTGAGCTCCCTTCAATGCTACTCCATCTATACTCCTGAGACATACTACCCATACTCCACCGGGAGTATGGGAGTATTATTTCAGTATTATACTTAATCTATACTGATTCTTCAGGGTCACCTAGTGTTTGTGACCTTGCATTATCTGGGCCACCAGACACATTTAGATTTGTCAGTTAGGCAGAAGGCGCCATAAGCATCTAGGGTTAACACAGAGACACACATGGGCATATTTTACAGGAATACACTATAAGAAATCATACTCATCATTATAATGATCGACATACATTGCATTGAAGGCATAGTCATCACGATGGGCTAATGGAATCAGAACGATAAATGCCTAATGGTAAGTAAATCAGTCTTTCATAAATCCACTTCCAATTTCTGGTAGTAGTGAGTATAGGACTGACTATAGAGTTAGACACAGTCATGTAGAGATATGTGCTAGTGAGTGGTTGTTGGAGAACAGTGCTTTACAATGAGTACCTCACAAGGACCACATTCATCCATCGCCCCAGCATTTAGGTAGGTATTAACAATAGGATCAGCATGATGCATGAATAGTTGGGGGAGGGGGGGGTAGCCTCGGTAAGGATTGTATTAAACAAAGTGAGGGGGTGGTAGGTTTGAGGAGGGGGTTCTCTGCCAACTCATTTACATATTTTAGACATACTTTATACTCTTTCGGAGTATAGAAAGAGTAGTCCAGGACATGTAGTCATTAAGTAGTGGTTAGCCCCAGGAAGTAGTAGAAGAGTATAAAAATACAGCTAGCCAAAGCGACCTAGAAAACCTCATTTGCATAATTAGGAAAAGTTGGAAAAGTGAGGCGAGCGAAAAAAGTTTATTCCAAAAAAAAATTTGCCAAACATCACAAAGAGAAAACTTGTAGAAAGTGAAGCGAGAGAAATCTGTAGACAAGATTTTTTCAAAGAAAAAAAAATTTCCATTGCAAAAATATGGAGAGGGCAATCCGTAGACCAACTTATTTTTTTCGTGTGGCCTTACGTTCTTGGGGGAAAATGTTATACTTCTGTACCCCTTTTGACGGGGATGGGGAGGTGGGGGGGGGCGGCTATAGTAAAAAAAAATTCAATGCACGACACCCCTCCTTGTTACAAAAGGACCACTCCCAAAATCAGACTGACGGGATCACCACACAGAGAACAGGTTGAGACATGTAATAAATGCCTTTGGCAGTGCACCACATTAGCAGCATATAGGCAGGGATATCGGTGTGGGGCAGGGTCCATACCATAGATATAATTGGTTTTGAATATCAATTGAAGTTATTTCCTGGAATGGTTCGATGTCTCCGATTACTTAGTTCTGTGCCCATACGCATTACTCAGCCTCAAGTTATTTTGTGTTCATTAATGTACTCATCATAAATAACCATGGTCAGTACATATGGTTTTGAAGTTCTATTGCAATGGTTAACTATGAGTACATGGTGACCTATGAACAGATGGGTAGGGGAGTGAGTGGGAGAGAAATTGAGCATTGAAAAAAAAGAGGAGGCAGATGGCTTGTGGTGAGGATCCCGTGGTGAGCCATGTTATCAAAGGACCCATGGCGATACAAAAGTATTTCAAACGGTGCCCTTCCTGGAGAGAGAGAGTGTCCATGATCGATCTCACCTGGAAATACGGTTTGTAGTGTGAAAAGTCACTTGTGAGAGCTAAAACTAGGACATTGTAGAATAGAAGATGTAGCTTCATAAGGACAAGGTTACCGGATGGGGTTGAGGTAAATAACTAGGAATGTGCACTTATTAAGGACTTAGATTTAGTTATTTGTAAGTAAAATAATTCTCTAAAGGAAAAGACACAGTCTCGTATCATAATCAGTGTATATGAGGTGTGCTGAGGGAGGATTTGTCTGAAAGCAGAGACTGGTAGGTTTGTATGAGAGGACTTCATTCCTAACCCACTACAGTGTACATCCCAGGATGGAGTAGAGTGGTATGTTGAGGTCCAATAGCAGCACAAGGGGAAGAAGAAGAAGACTGGCGTTAGATGCCTTGGCAATGTTCGTGACCGTTGACGGACCAACACGGCCCAGCGTTATCAGGTCATGTGTCGGAGCCACCCAAGCGTGGGCACGGTTTGGGCAGAACGAGGGGACAGCCCAGCCAAAGGGGGAAGTTGGGAAGCCACCCCTGACAACCGACATCAACTGTCCTGGGGGGGGGGGGGGTAAAGCAAAGCTGGAGCAAGTCCGAAACCTGGATTGATAGAAATGGGAATTCTACAGCCGAGGGTAGGGGGGGTAGGTGGAGTTCAAGAAAAAAGAAATAGAAAAAAAGTGTTGATACAATAAAGGAGTGTATTGTATGATAGTATGCAAGATATGTAGACTGCGTGGTTGGCGAGAGGTGACTAGGTGTATCCTAAGTTATACCAATGAAGGTGCAGCAAGAGCAGTAGTTTGCTGTTTGCTGGTGTTGGTGGGAGGGATGGAGAGTAGGCCAATGGCCAGGGGTGGGACATAAATCAGTGTTGTAAAATAAGCAGCCAAAGAGACACCTCTGTCTTATTACTCTGCCTGCACTCAGCTTACCCCGGCCTTCTGTGACTTATTGTCATATCTCATTCACCTCTCTTTCACTTCAGCTGACCCTTGACCTTCTTGAAGTAAAAAACTTTTGTGTGCTCCTTCTGCCCCCCTCACTATAAACATACCAGTGTCTACATAGACAAAGCAGCATATATATGTCTGTTCCCTGGTGTAGTCGAAATGCCACACTATCTTTTATCAATTAATGCATGTTACTACTTCCTGCTTCCAGTTAATAGTAAAATCACATTACCGGTAGCTATAGATGGACATCGAAGTACTGCTATGGTAACTATGCTTCCCCGATCTTGGCGATTTAGCTCTTTGATCCCAAAATAACTGTTCTATACAATGAGATCATTACATTGTAATAGTCTGCTTGCTGAAGTTATCTCAGTGATCTGTCTATGGGGTCCTTTAAAACACCTGTCTGTGGGAAACTCTAAGGTAAAAACTCCACTGACCATCGGGAAACTACCTATGTAGGTCTCTATCCATACTTTGACCTATGTCTATTTGATATGCCCTCAGCTCATCGGACAATATATACCTTTGGCCTGGTTATCTATGATAGATTCTTAGCCTTGAGCCTGGCCCTTCTCCTTCCACAGCCCAGATCCCCACTCTATCCCCCCAGCTCTATCCCCATGTCCTACCAAGGGACTTCCCTTGGCGTCCAGAGATGATGATCAAGTGAGATGGATCATGGCCAGCGTCCGTGTGCTGCCACCTGTCGGGCATTTCCCGCCTTTAACCAGGATCTCCTGGGGCGCATGCGCGGGAGGTCTTACCTGTAAGCCCACAGCCCCTAATGTGGAGCAATGGGCATCTTGGTATTAGTCTGCACCCTGCCCCTCTACCCTACAAGAACTTAAGGTAGCAGACTCTAGCCCCCTTAAAATGAAGGGCTACAACATATACTCCAAGATACCTCCAACAGAAACACCATCAGGGGGAGTAGCCATCATGGCCTCAGTAAATTACCCACAAAGGGAGGTTAGTCTCGACACAGAGCTTCAGGCAGTGGCAATAAACATCACTATCAATGAGCCAATCACCATCTGCTGCATATATCTCCCACCCAAAGAGAAGATACTCTACACTGACATAAGCAAAGTGATTCAACAACTTCCCACTCCCTACATCCTCATGGGTGACTTTAATGCCCACAACACCATCTGGGGATCCCAAAAATGTGATGAAAGGGGGACAACTATTGAAAGGATACTAGACCGCAAATCATTATGCATCTTCAACAATAAAACACCCACATACCTCCACCCAGCCAGTGGGACCTACAGCTATATAGATCTAACCATAGGTCACCCAAACATCTTTGCCGACTATGGATGGAGTGTTCATGATGATCTTTGTGGAAGTGATCACTTTCCTATCATCCTAAAAACTCAAAAACATAACAACAACAACCAAAGGAACCCAACATGGAAAATAGAAAGAGCTGACTGGGATGAATTCCAGAAACTCTGTGAAACTTCCTTCCTGCCATGGGAAGATGTGGCTGAGAAGAGGGACGCCATCCAATACTTTACAGATACCCTTTTGGAGATAAGCAAGATGAGCATCCCGATAACATCAAAAAAGCCCTCCAAAAAATCTCGTCCATGGTACGACGACAAATGCAAAGCAGCTCGGAAGGAACGCAAGAGGGCCCTCAGAAAATTTAACAACAACATAATCCCAGAAAACATGTACAACTTCCTCCAGACAAGGGCGAAAACCAAATTAACGCTGAAAACAACTAAAAGAGAATCTTTCCAAAATTATGTTAAATCTCTCCCCTTGTCCAAATCCATGAAAAAGATCTGGCAAGCAGTAAATAGAATGAAAGGTAAGGCCAACAACCCAACAATACACCACCTGAGAGTTGGGGGCGAACCCAAAAGAACAAAGCAAGAAATTGCAAATGCACTGGCGAACCAATTCCGCAAAACCTCGTCAATTGAAAACTGCAGCCACACATTCCTGAGACATAAAGAAAGAGAAGAATTACACAAACCCAACTTCTCCTCAGATAATAAAGAGAACTATAACCTAACTTTTAACATTGGTGAATTGAAACATGCACTGAATGGCTCAAAAGACTCGAGCCCAGGACCGGATGAGATCCACTACCAAATGCTGAAACATCTCCCTGCCAATCAACTGAACCTGCTACTGGATATCTTGAATGATATCTGGGTAAATGGGAAATATCCCAGATCTTGGGCAGAGGCATTGGTCGTACCCATCCCGAAACCAGGAAAAGACCACAGTGAAGCCTGTAACTATAGACCCATAGCAATGACAAGCTGCCTTGCCAAAACTATGGAAAGAATGGTGAACAACTGACTGATGTGGTACCTTGAGTCTAATGATCTCATGAATCCACTTCAGTCAGGATTCCGGAAAAATCGTAGCACGACAGACCATCTTGTCAGGTTAGAAAGTTACATCAGAAAGGGATTTGCAAATAATGAACATGTGGTTGCCATCTTCTTCGACCTGGAGAAGGCCTATGACACCACATGGAAACATGGAATCCTGAAAGACATTCACAAACTAGGGCTCCGTGGAAGGCTTCCCATGTTTGTATCAAAATTTCTTGCCAACAGAGTATTCAGTGTACGCCTTGGCACTACTCTCTCAGACAGAGTAGAACAAGAAATGGGTGTCCCCCAGGGCTGTGTCCTCTCTGTGACCCTGTTTGGCATAAAGATTAATGAAATAACCAAAAACTTACAAAATGACATCAATTGCTCTTTGTATGTGGATGACTTTGTCATTTGCTACAGATCGAGGCATATTCAAACTATTGAAAGAAAGCTTCAACAGGCCCTGAACCACCTTGGAACCTGGAGCTGCCAAAACGGCTTCAAGTTCTCACAGACCAAAACCACCTGTGTCCACTTCTGTCGCAGAAGAGGATGTAGAGAAAAACCAACGCTCCACCTCCAGAACACGGCACTTGAAGTCAAAGAAGAAGTGAAGTTCCTGGGGCTGATATTTGACAGACTACTCAACTTCAAACCACACATCGAATACTTGAGGAGGAAATGTCAAAAAGCCATGAATCTCCTGAAAGTGCTTTCCCACACCGACTGGGGTGCCGACAAAGAAACATTACTGATCTTATACAGGGCCTACATCCAGTCAAGACTAGACTATGGCTCTATCGTATATGGATCAGCTTGCCCCAGCTACTTGGACAGGTTGAAGCCTATCCAGAACCAGGGACTGAGATTATGCCTGGGGGCATTCCGTACATCTCCAGGAAAAAGTCTAGAGGTGGAGGCAAACATCGCCCCCCTTGAGCTTAGGCGAGAAATGCTGTCTATGCAGTACGCAGTTAAAGTAAGATCAAATAAAAGAAACCCAACATATGAGACACTGTTCACCGAAAACAATTCAGTGTACAGGAAAAAACCGAACATGACCCAACCATACTCGTACAGAGTGAAAAGACCTATGAAAGCAGCAAAATTAGATGTGATCAAAACCAGGGAGATAAAACCACCCGATAATCCCCCATGGCTACAAATGAAACCAAAGATCATCTTCACCCTGTGCAAAAACAAAAAGGCAGAAACAGACTCAGTGACCTTTAAAGATCAACTCCATGGGATAGAAAAAGACCATAGTGAACACCTGGCGGTGTTCACAGATGGTTCTAAGGAGGGTGACAAAGTAGGCTATGGAGTACACACGCCATATGGCAACCTGAAAAGAGGCCTCCATCCTAAAGCCAGCATTTTCACGGCAGAGGCTAGCGCCTTGCTACATGCTCTAGAATATGCCAAGATATCAACTCACCAGAAATTCATTGCTCTGTCAGACTCCAAGTCATGCCTTGAAGCAATGAACCAATATGAACCAAACAATCCTTTGATACAAGATATCAGGGACAAAACCAACAACCTTGAGAAAGCAAAGAAAGATGTGGTTTTCTGCTGGCTGCCGAGCCATATTGGCATAGACGGAAACGAGGCAGCAGATGAAGCGGCAAAGTCAGCACTGAAACTGACACCTCGAGAAGTGCCAATCCCACACACGGACCTGACATCAACCATCAAGAAATATGTGAAACTGAAATGGCAAGCTGACTGGAAGAAGCAGCATGAGAACAAGCTACACTCCATTCAGCCTCAACTGAAAGGAAAGGGTGAAAAAAGAAAACTATCCAGATCAGACGAAGTGAAACTAACACGTCTACGAATTGGCCACACAAGGCTTACACACGAACACCATCTGAAACGTGAAGCCCAACCAATGTGCCAACAATGCAAGACTGAACTCACAGTTAAGCATATCTTGCTCAACTGTCGAAGGACTGCAAGCAACAGAAGAAAATATCTTAAAAATGCAACAACACTGAAAGCTGTCTTCAACACAATAGAAACAAAAGAACTCCTGAACTTCCTCAAAGAATCAAACTTATATAAGTACATATAGATCATATATACATATAATTCAAAAAAAAAAAAAAAATAAAAAAAATCGAAAAATGGCTGGTCCGTCGGTGTCAGGATAATGTGACCGACCGGGTGATGTGTCTACAGTTTGCGACATGTTACCTGCGTGAGGCAGCACGATAAAGAGGGGCCTTGAGCCACGAGTGGTATTTCACCGCTACGAGCCGTGTCCCACTGCTACAAGCAGACTCATAAATATATGCACGCGCGCACACACACCCACCCACTCATATGCGCAAACCCGAGGTAGGCCTGCAGCCTACCATTACTATTGAATAGTTTAAAATTCTTGAATGTCTGAGTTCCTCGATGGCCCCCGGACGTAAAACTAAACAAACAAACAAACAAACCTCTCATCCGCGCCTTATGGCGAAACTAATGAATGCCGTAGATTAAATGTAGTATCTGACCTTTCATGAAGACAGGGTGGAGACCAAATGTAGATTAAAGATAAAAAAAGGGGGTCGTCCTATCTCCCCCTCTCAAAAATCAGAGTGACAAGTGTACCTACAGAGACTATCTTACAAAAAATTCGCCATCATTATACTCGTGACGGATTGTCAAGTGTTAGATTAGATCGCTATTCTCCCGCCGCCACATTTATTCTACGCTTCAGCATGGAGGTATCCTATATTCACCTGCAGGACCATTATCAGTTATGACGCACAATGTTTGGCTAAAAACATTAGCTTTCATTACCCACACGCCACCCCCCCCCCCCCAACCACCACAGGTATACATTTACACTAGTGGTATTACTACATGGTAATGCTGTGACATACCATACCTGTGTGAAGGTTTGGCTAATAATGTCCACAGTAATGCACTAGGCCTTTGTCCACACACTGGGACTGAGATAGGGCTATAGCAGGGATGAGATAGGGACATGCCAGGGATGAGACCCTTGGTCAACATGTGATATATTACTACGTAATGCTGAACGTAACGTGGGACGTCCTTATCGTGGGTGCCATACTGGTGACACAATACTGTCTGAGTATGTAACGCCTATCCTTATGCACACATAGCATTGTGGAATCAGCATAATCACCCTTCCCTCCTATTTACAGAAACTTTGACTAATTCTATCATGCTTGGTTTTAGATATGTTGTATATTCTCAGGCCAAGAAAAATAACCAGTTTTCACCAAGTTTATATACTGGTAAGAATTTGGGCTTTTTACGGGCGTTCATGGGCTTGTGCGAAGAAAAAAAAATTATTAATGAAAAATGGCATACTTAAATAAACCTGATTGAAACTAAATTATTGCAACAGGTAGGGCCGATGATATTCGGACGAGGGTCGATAAGGCACCTGATTGGCAAGTGCGATAACCCCCCGACATTCCTCCAACGAGTGTGCCTTGCATTCCTCCAACGAGTGAACCTTTGCTTATATAAGTCCCGTGTCTTAGATAAGGCAAATAAGTTTGTCTTGTGTCTTAGAAAATACTCATATGTCCCGTTTCTTATACCCCTAATATTGTCCCATTTCTTAGAAACAGGACATAACAGGTTTGCTTCACAACTGATAATTTCCTTTGAATAAGGGCCAGGATATGACTATTGATGGAACCTATGACTAGCTGTATACAGTTGCTGATAAGAATCATTTGTGCATAAGAAAACGATCATCTCTACCTATCATCTAGTATGGAATATGACCAGAACAAAGAAAAACGGCACACCTGGGAAACCGGACGTTATCTCAGAATGACCCTGACTCCCGGGGGGAGGGGACTTGCCCATGAAATGGATACCGACTGCAGCCCGACTCTTGAGAGCGGTGGCGGCGGATTCACGCACGATCCCTACAAAGGGGGGCGGTGGATTCCCATCAGATCTCTAATAGCAGGGCGGTGAAATTCCATTAGGTCCCAAAAGGACTCATTGTTTATATACCAGACATATGAGGGCCATATTGATTTTGATGGTATGTAGACAATGATGGACTGATGCAGGGGCAGAGAAAGGGGGACTACAGTACAGCGGTGAATGTCTATCGTCCATGCCTCCCTCCCCTTACTATAGGATTGTGGCCGCGATTGTGGCTCATGCCAGGCTCCTGGTTATTATGTGGATTATATACTGCTCTCCAATAGACATACCTTCTTTCTACAGGGGCCTTCTCATGCACCACCCTTTGAAGTCCCAGGTGTGCCCTTCTGCAAAGGCTAGGAGACCGGGATGGGACGTCTACTTCAATATATGCTATTGCAGGCCATCCTGCCAAATCGATTAAGGTTATACAGCGAATAAACGGTCTGCAGGCTCTACATAATTTATTGTGTCCATTAAGTCTGCTGAATTTGATTATTCTCAAAGGAAGGCTACGGGGAAGGCTGGCAATTTACATATGATTTTATGTTTACCGCTGAGTATTTTGATCGAATAACCAAATGAAAAGCTGAATAAGTAATAAATCTTTGAATGGCAAGTATGTAAAAGCCAGTTCATGTGAAATCGTAGTTGAGTATTGATATGACACGCACTGGGAATGTAAATGATTTAAGTATGAAAGTACACTGTCAGTGTTTGTATTTTTAAGTGCAGTGTGTTAAGAAGTGCTCCCAGGTCAGTACGTTGGCCTGACAGTGATCCAATATCCGTCTGTAAATAGCATTGTCCCTCAGAGTCTATCTAAAGATAGCATGAATCAAAGGGGTTTATTCTCTTGGAAATATGCTCATTCCAGGATACACCGGTGATAGTGCACTCAAAAATTAATTGAACAAAATTCAATGGCAGTAAGGTAGTGCTGTTGCTAGGTGGTGTCTAAAGCTATGCTACAGAATTAGAGACACCGATAATTTTGTTGGAATTTTCACTTCAGTGGAATGCTCTGTACTTAATGCCTGGGACTGACTATATGCAGATTTTATTTCCGCTAGAAATTAGATCAGTTTGAAAGATCTCTAAATTTAGTTGGCCGACACATGTCATCTGTTTTATCACAGCTGTGAACCAGTTAGTGGGTATCTTAACCAGTGTGTTATTTGATATGAGGGAGAGTAATATATCAGGGTCTAATCAGACACTTTGTGACCTGGGACCTGTAGCTAGATTTGGCAGATTGTAATATCTGTGTGTTTAGGGACTGGGTGCGGTGAGAGGAGAGAGATAGTGACAGCCTTGTTAGAGATTTGTAATGAGTCAACGACCACCAGGCACTCATGCAGACTAGATCACAGGGAATACACATGCTGATGCCAGATAGACACTAAGTCTTAGGGTTGAAGATACAAGTAGGCATTTGTATATATGTACCTGTATATAAACAGAAGTATAATACTACACAGGTGTGTTTAGATAACAGTGCAGGTGTGTGTGTAATTTAAAAGTATGCTGGTGGGGTGGGAGATCTGGTACTGTTCACATCAATTAATTTACCCAAATTATCTGGGTTAAGGGTACAGAGATCATGTAGTGCTGCTTCTAAACTGTATGTATAGATATACAATATGACTCTTTATGAGTTCCCAATATTGCTCTTGACCCCAAACTAATATCCTGATACATTAAGTCAGCTATAATGGTTCTGTATATTGTAAACTCACTCTGACTCAGGTTCAAATTGTGGGCTATAGTTCTATGCTATGGTCCTGCTTTCAGTTCCAACTCTATACTGCACAGTATGTGGTGTTCAATGATAATACGTACTAAAATAACTAGTCACATTAAACCAAGAAAAGTGTAAGACATGTGCATACTTGACTTGAACCATATTTTCCTACATGTCAATTAGACGTTTGAGCTTACACCAAGTGGATAAGACTGAATGTGGGTGAGGTCGCACATGTTAATCCCAGGTGTTAATCCTCTCACCTGGGAGGTCTTAACAGGTGGGCGGGTCTTGTACAGTTAGGCCAATACATTCAGCTGTATTCACTTACAATATCCATTCACTTCAAAGAGGATTAATTGTTTTCTTGCTCAAGAAGTGGCACGTTCATTCGCTACAAGAACACTGTTCTAAGTGAGGTTTGTGTGTGTGTGTGTGTGGGGGGGGGTGGAGGTGCTTTGAAAATAGGAGGGGGGGGCAGATTAACGAGAAAAGGAATTCATGTGCTAAATGTCAATAATCTCTATTGTCTGTATTTTAAGTCATCTATTCAGATCAGAACTCTCATTGTGACTAATACATTGTTTTTGCTGTCAGAACATAGTGATGTAGAATAATGGAAGTACTTATTGGTTAGTTCCCAGTATATAATCATATAAAACAGTGCAACTATTTTTGGGCAGCTATCAATATCACTTTCACTCCCAGGCAAATAGTCCAATTTTACATATCAAAGGAAAGAGTCTATACCCAATTAAACAAATGTTGGTGGATAACGTCTCGATATAGAAATGGCAGGAGATAAATAGATTAATCTAAAGCAAGTGTAAAGATAGGTTCTGAACACGTGAGGACTCCCGATAAGGGTTTGGCATACTTTGCTTAGCACAAATGGACTAAGAATAATTCATGTAGATCGGAGAAATTTGCACTTGGTGGTAACACTGCTATTTTGGTTTGTAATGATAGGCATATCAATCTCCTCTAACCCAGCAAGAAAATATCTATCAGAGTTAACATATAAAGCAGTGTATTTGTACATTTGCTGTAATATATACTCAGTTTACAGAATGTTACGGCGAGAATCGTAGGGCAGGAAATGAAATAAAGAAAAAAGTAGAGGTATTGCTCCTCTTAATGTATTAGTAGGCTTGTATTCTACAATTAATGTATTTGTGTCACCAGGGGACGGCGGAACAAACCTGCAGACATGTTAAGGGGTGGGGTGGCGCAAAGGAATGTTAAATCGGAACCCAGGTTATTTGCTTACCTCTCGTCTATAGCCCATGTTTGCCTTGTGTTCCGTTTTCTTCTTTTTTATCTTCTCTACTCAGAAATATATAAATAGTGGTCTGGTTGGAAGAGTATAGATAATGAAAAGAGTTTATGTAAAATGTGAAGCGAATGGAGGACGATGCTATGTTACGATTAAGTATTTGCTATATGACCCATACTTTTGGTATACAGTATTTAGAACTTGATATTTAATCTCCAGTGAAGTCAGGTCCGAATGATTTGCGAAATTGTAGAAATGTGTGGTTGTTGACAAGTTAATTTGAAAAAGAAAGGATTGACTGCAACATAAGGATGTATTCCCCTGTAGGGAAAAAAAACATTAACTGTAGTAGGGCTTACCTTCCAACCAAGAATTTGAGAATAAGATATACCTTGTAATGTAGAAAGGAAAATGATGTTGTGGAAGTAAGGGGTGGTTGGTAGGGTCACAGGACATTGGCGTGACAGCACACCACACTGAAAATATGGAAGATCCGAAACTAGTCAGTGGTGACGACTTTAGGTCCTCAGGTTGACAATATCCAAAACTACAATTTTAGGTGGTCAAAATGGCGATAAAAGGTCGTCATCCTGACAGCCCAAGTCGTCAGTATGACAATAGTCAGTATGACAATACTGACAATACAGAGTCATCATACTGACGACTTAGGTTGTCAAGATGACGAACTAAAGTTGTCATTATGATGACCTAAAGTTATAGTTTTAGGTATTGTTAACCTGAGGACCTAAAGTCGTCACCACTGACTAGTTTGATCTTCCATGTTTTCAGTGCACTGGTGTCCCATAGGACCAGGTTGTCCAGGAGGAAGGGAGCAGAAGGGGCTAAGGGGAGTGGGGTGGTGCAGATGTAAGCATTGCCCTGCAAACAAGGGACGATGAGAGCTTGGGTAGGGAACTGAGGGGCAGTGGAGACAGGAGGGAGGGTGGCAAACATGGCTAGTGTGCAAGACAAACTGATCGTCGACCTGGTCTTTGGGACCTGGGACTAAGGGCCCAACCTAGGATGGTCGGCGTGTACATTTTATATCTATATTGGAAATGGAGCAGATGAAGTAATCTAGTGGCTTCATCTTAGTTCCAGATCTAAATTTTAGATTTATATTATCGGTAAATACATACTATCAGTGACGGTTAGGTTGGTATCCAGACATATGGGATTTGCAGTGTAATTACCTATTTTATGTGTTCCATCTTTATAATCTCCCTATGAGAACTCGTATATTTCCTTATCCATATGGGAGCCAGTCACTAACTCACTGTCAGTTAATTACCGTTTTTGCTATATGATATTCTCAATGGTGCGCTCTGTATTAAGTGGTTTCTAAAGAAGAAAAAGATAAACTCAACTGATTCATTTATTCATTAAAAATTGAAAGCCGGTATAGTGCAGTAAACCTTTTTTGCCTACTTTTCACACACAAGCAAATAAATACAGGCCAGATATTGTATAGAAGCTAAAAAAAGGACTTTTGACTGAGAATTTTATTACCGCCATTCACAAAACAACGAATGAAGTGCATTCCCTTCTGAGTTGAGAAAACGGTTGATCAATTATGAATCTTAAAGTCTTTCTGGAGCAGAACCATTTAAGAATACTTTTCAAAATAACAGAATTAACCTATCAAATAAACAGTTTCAAGGGGAATTGGAGTTTGAAGTGGAATTTGAACTTGGAGGGTTCGGGAGGGGGCAACTTATCTGCACGTTCCTATTATGAAATAAAATAAATCATCTTTATTTGTCTTAGAAAGTGACCGCCTCTGCCCATTTGATTTGTACTTCCTTTAGCTTCGGTCACTCCCCCCCCCCGTCCCACACGTTACCCCAATCCCCTATTTGGGACCGTACAGAGAACGGTCCGCCTCCTGTGCCAATACACTTGCGTCAATACTGGGTTTGGGGGCGGGTACTGCCTCAGGGCGCCCAATCAGTCCAGCCGAATGACGACAGTCGGTGTTTTGACTTCCCACCCGCTACAAAATGAACCAAGTCCATTTGTTTATTCCCACCCAGAGCCGACCGATGCTCAGCTGAAAAAGAAACAGAGCGGTGGTGCCCTTCCCCAACTCCCTCTTCACTGCCAGGACGTCCTTCCATGTATAAGTTTGCCCAAATTCACAAATGGTGTTGTGTAAGGGTTGGACATTGTTCATCAAGAAGAGTTGGAGAGTGAATGAGTAGTGAGTGAATAATAGATGTTTAATAACGCCATTTCGACAGCTAATGGTCATATTCATGGCGAGAACTACATTACACAATTTCACAGAGGAATGTGTCAGTGCCCGCGCAAATGTGCACCACACACACCCGAGGGATAGAAGAGAGGAGATATAGACCTTTTTCAGTGGGCTAGGAAAGCCCGAAGAAGAGGTGTAGATCGACCTAACAGTAGCGGAAAATAGGGTTTAATGCATGCAATAAGTTATGGTGTTCTAAAAGGTAGATACAGACCTGATACCTAATATTTGGTATACAAGAATGCACCAGAGTACTCCCCCTGTGGAGTGGGGACCTTCATGTGAGGGCATGGAGGCGCAGAATAACTTCATTGGGAGTCCACAAAGGAGGAATTCTCCTTCCATTCTACCAGTAGGCATACCAGATTCGTAAAAGGCGACAAACTTGGGGTTTCTTGTGGCTTGGGGTGAGCATGTAGGCAGCTTGTGTCGATATGCGCGGGCCCGGGCCTACATGCTTGTCTTTTGCCATGGGATTCCCCGTCAGTGAACCACATCTGAGTGATCAAAGGCCATGGTTTGTCTAGCCCTGCCTATGGGAGCAGGTAAATAAAAGAACACTTTCTTTCCTTTGAAAAGAGTAGGGGAATGAAGCCCCGGTAGCGGTTTTTCCCCCTCAACCCTCCTCATAGATGCGGTCATTCATCTCATAGATTTGGTCATTCATAGATTCGGTCACTGCTGTCGGGCAAGTAGCTTTTAAAAACCTGTACCAAAAGAAAAGAAGGACTTGATGTCTGCGAACCACAGAAATGTCTGCTAACTTTAACTACTATTAGTGGATGTAAAATCAACCAAACCCCAACCCCTTGATCTTGAGTGTTAAAACCTCTGCCACCCCTTTACGATGATAACAAATGGACGCTCTCCCATAGACTGGTTGGCATTACTGTGAGAAAGTAACATGTCTGTGCTGATAGTGGTGGCAGGGGTGCTCTGGCGCTCGACATGGAGATCGTCAATAGGCAGGCAATGAGGTCCTGTTGTTTATATGTCGGTTATAATCCACTCTTGGCCGTAATCCCTAAGCCACACAGCCCCCCCCCCCCAACTAACTCACAGGCCTCCACCCCCCCCCTTCTCTTTATGATGGCTAGATAACGACACCAAACCTACCAGTCCCATTTATATCCCTCTTCAGTTTTACACCGGGCCCTCACGTGCCAGCTGTGTATCTTCTACACCACAACTGCAATCAGTTTTCATTGCTTATTGATCCATTTTCACAAATGCCCACTTTTCAGCCATTAAACTGGTGAAATGAGTGAGAGAGAATAAAAATAGGAAAGAAAAAAAAAAGAATAAAAAGTGTTACAGAGTGGATGTAGAGCAGTTTTAGGAGGAGAAACGTTATTTCCCACATTTATTCATTCATGTTTCATCTTAATTTTGTCATATTGTAGGATTGGTGGGTCTGTCTCTATAAGAGTTGTACATTGGCACACCTGGGTCTCTTGTCTCACCTGTATACCTATGTGTTACTACCATTAATGGTGGGTCAGCAGGAGGTCCTGTTTACTCTATCTTAGTTACAGAATCCTGTACACCATAAAAAAAGAAGAGAGAGACATGTGTTTGTGTGACTAAACCAGGGACCCGTGTAAAATATACCAGCCACTCCCTGCTGTGACACTGTTCTAGTCCACACAGGGACCTCGCATTCCTAGCTATTATCTATAGTCTATGGGTATGCTGCTGTGATGTGCTGCCTAGTAGATACCAGCGCCATCTTAAACTGGTTGTTCGCTAAGTTCCAACCCACAGTGCCCCCTCTATTTGCTGTTCATTCAGAGCCTATGGGTTGGAAATGGTAGTGACACTAGTTCACTGTATTTCTACATAATGTCCACTTACCGCAGCACCAAGATGGCGTTCGTGCCATGGGACTCAGAGGACCTTAATCCTATTAGATAAGATTGTTTTCAACTGGATTGAAACGTTTGAGGATTATACATTTGGCATGATTTAAGTCCTACATCTATTTGACATTTGTTAGGACGCCCCATCCATATTGTGAGAATCATAGGCCCTGGGCTGACCTTCTTGCACTATAATAGAGGGTTGATCTTACTTCCGCTCCAGACTTTGATCTAAAAGTCGATTAGGGCCTTTGTGAGGGCTTTCATCTTATCTCCCCGTATCAGTATGGAGTGAGTCACAAGAGCTATCTAGGAGAGAATAGCAGATATATGTTAATGACACTAGGCTCATCTATATACTACTGACTCAGTGTCTGAACTGTATTTCTTATAAAGTAAGAAGCAAAATATGGAGGGCGTGGATTGTGATTCTCCAATTGCCCTTAACCTTCGACGATACTATTTTTTTTTTTTTTAATGAAGAGGCTGTATAATCCGATGGAATCAGTTTCTCAGAGTTTTATTGTAATAGACCTGTCACGTAAATCTCAAGTGCTCCCCTAATATACGAGGGATCATGTTAGTGAGAGGGGGGTTCTGACTAGCTGGATTGTTGTTCACATATAAGTGCTCTCCCTTGGCTCAGTCAATTGACTATACATGTATAGAACTCCACAGAGCCCGTATTTCCACGTATACACACTTGATGTAATGAACGTTTCAAAAGCCACTGTTCTAAATCGTACTTCTACAATAACTTCCCTGTTACTCAGTTACCCATAACAGAAACTTGTGACATAGAAGTTGTGACAGAACATTCTTGGTTACCTATCCACAGATATTAATGATTCCATCCAAGGTATTTCTTACCACTCTGGTCATAAATGTTGTCTGGAGAAATGCCCAGAGTTGACCTTTAGGGCGGCATGGTCATGAATGTCACAGTAGTCAAGGTAATCTGTTGACATGATGCACCCATGCATCACTGTTGTATCATGATTAGCACTCTGCATGATGCCCCGGCATGATGCACAAAACCACGTCTGGTGAGTTCAGCACCAATGTGGTATTCATCTGTTCATTATTAAGGCAAAGAGGCATTGTGCATTAAAGTGGCCATCATGTCGTCCTTAAAGGCTGTCCTTATGTGTGTCCTTATCTGTGATAGTCGTGCTATGTCTACCACTCTGTATACATCCGTGTAACCTTTGGTTAGATCTGGTGTTTCCGGTCTGCCTCTCTGTGACAGACAATTCTGACCGTCACAACGGACCGGAGGCGGCCCCTGGTGACCTCTGGTGTCACCACATACTGGGTAGGTGTTGCAGGTATGTGTGGGGGTTGATTGTAGACTAAGAGAGGATCCTGAAAGGGAAGGAACATTTACATCTTGAGTACTTACCTCTAAGACCAGGTAAATACATGTATATGTATTAAATTTGGGATGTAGTAATGTAGAAGGATATTTTAGGCATAATCATATTGCGGTTTATGATGATCGGTGTGGATATATACCCATGCATCGTATGACTGATAAGGAATATATACGGTAGGTAATACCTCGTGTATAGGGCGCACCAAAGGTAGAAGAGGCACCCTGGTATAAGGCAACTCCTATAAGAGGCAGCTAGGGTGCTTGGTTTTGACCAGTTATTTGATGTACCACTACCTCGCCTGTAGGCACACCCCATGCATTCTATAAGATGCAACAATTGTCAATCCTCGCATATATGCCGTGCCTGAGTTATATGCAAGCGACTACTCTTTATGAATACACTTTTTTGTATCTTGTTTCCCATTAAATTACAAATCATGTCCTGTACTTTTATCTAAGTCTGTGTAACGATATAGATCCAGAAGTATTGATACCAATGCATAACAGAGGTTTGTCTAAACATATTGTGGGTTGAATAAGTACACACAAATATGAGGAGTATATTTGCTGACGTACATGTAGGTCAGAGTTCCACTTTGTGTGGGTGGTCCCTAACCCGATATCTGCCTCCTCACCTTACCCACCTACTAGTCTACCCTATTATAATATACCTGCTTAAAAACACATTCCACAGATACATGACTTTAAAGAATGTTGTCACTTATCATACATAGTTACTAGAACCGTTATTTTTGTAGCTTTTAAAAGTGGGAAGTTCTACGAGAACAAAAAGGGGGGTGAGTGTTTTTAATTTGACAGTGTTGCACAGGTAACTGCTTGTGTGTGTCTTCTATTGTGCATATACCATTAATGCTGTAGTCAAATTAGAGCACTTAGACTCACATACCGGGAGCAGAATGACAATTCCCTATATAAAATTTGCAAGCGCTTATACTGCATTAGTGCTGCAATATATTACATTAAAGATGAAAGGTTTATAAGGAGCTGGATCTGAGTAGGTAGTGAGTAAGTTCACACTTTCACTTGCATATACTTCTCAGAATGGGAGGGCGAGCAGAAGTGAATGCCTGAACCAGAATGCCGTATGGAAGCAGTGCCATAGCAGCAAGGAAACAGTGTAGTCTACCTGTAGTGACTCAATGTGAAAGTAGTGTAAGAAACCAGGGATTTTGACACATTTAGATATTACGTGGCACATTAAAATCACCAAATGTGTGCCCAATGGCGCATAGGAGTTATAATAGGCATATATGGAATCAGTATTTATATAAGTTGTTGGAGTATGGTACCAGCCGCCCATTTGTCACGTAGCAAAAATCCCTGAGAAGCAGTTCTGTATCAGCATCTGCTGGCCTATGTCAGCAATACCGGGTAGTAACAAATAGGTGAGAGGGAGAGCGAGCACTAAAATCTCATAAACTCACTGCAGTTTTGTGAAAATTTATCTAAAAGACTCCATCTTTGGGTTACATATCCCAAAACCCCATCCCCAGAATTGGCTGGCTAGTATGTTGTGAAATGTGAATGTGTGGATGCATTGACCGGGTTCTGCTGTCGGTAATTCATTACTATTGCACTGATAAGAATTTACGAATTGCCATCCAATTTAGATGAAGCCAGCTGATCCATCTCTACCCCCCCCCCCTCCAAACACACACAGAAAGTCACAGTACTATTACCCCTCTCCCTGGTCTAAAGTTGATGGCCTCAATTATAGTGTACATGATCCATGTACACGCTATAGGGGACTAGCGGCATTGCCTTTAGACCAATGAAATACACAAAGAGGAAATTTTCTACCCGCTCTTTGTACAAATGTATAATAAGCATGCATAAATCCTTTGATTGTAACATAGTGTTTAATTCGCACTGTCGTTAAGGTTTACGAATGCAGCTAATTTGGTGGCCATTTTCGGTTCCTCACTCAGACTACTTTTGCATCAGCCAACCTAATGGTGTCCCCACATACCCAAATGGTGGGCATGACACACCAATACAGTGCTGGAGAATCATTCGTCAACACTACATTGGTACAGCCTGAATATAAAGTACCGTGAACCTGGAGGCATCATGACACCCTAAAAGGGTTACGTAGACTCATCCTCACCTCTATTATTTCATGTCTTACAGGCCTGGCCCCAAACAGTCCACCGGCAGTCCAAGGGAAGCAGCAGGATGTCGGTGTCCAGCAGTCGGCGAACAGAAGAGCATCGTGACAGGGAGCAGCTCAGGAGGTCAGCGAGCAGCTCAGAAGTCGTCCAAGGCACTCCAGCCTGTAGCCAGAGAGACCACCATTCTGCAGCTCAAGAAACAGGACCTCAAGGTAAGGATACTATCACCTAACGGTATCTGTGTTGATTCTACACAAGCAAAGTGTTAGGAACAAGTGTATGACCACCTCTTCTAGATAGTTTCAGTTTCCATTTCGTTCTTTTTTTTTGGTAGGGAGGATCTTAAATAGATAAAAAAAAGATATATTACATGATAACCTCTGCTGTGGTAGACAATCTGTTACACATGCAGGACTTAAAATGAAACTAGACTTATTCTACAAGCTTTGATACTTGTATTTGGTATCGGACTCAAAGGACTGATATAAGCATATAAGCATCCTTTCCCATAGCTTGATTTAATTTTAGTACGGCTCATGTATTTTAGTATGATTTCTTAAAATACCGAGATGAAATTAGCGTACTGCATGGATAGTGAGAGCTAAAACGACTCGTGAGTAAGTCTTTGTCACAGCGAGGAAGGTAAAGATTCTTTTTAACTTAAGAATTGATGATACACTTGGAACAGTATGGGCGTGGGAGCCCAAGTAACCCAATTTATTAACGAAGCTCACGAGTCTTCTCACAGACGTTTCTTTTTCAAGGCAAAGTCACAAACCAATGTGCCTTTAAGGTGGAGGACATGGTTAGTTGTAGAGAGGAGAATATTCTCTTATTCAGTGGGAAAGCTGTGTTAAACAGCATTACCATCATGGACTTGTTAAGTTCGGTAATCTGGTTATTCTGTGTTAAAATGCATGTATCCCCTCATCAACGACCACTGTAAGTGATGTGCAATAACTATTTCCGTTAATGCCTGTCAAGATGCAAATATAGACTACAGACACTATGGACAGTTACGCCCCTTCATGTTAAAAAAAAAGAACTGTGGTTAAATTTAGGATGGATTGATGATAAAGACTATATTACTTGTCACGATCCCCTCCCGGCGATGCCAAAGAGCAGGTCCTCGTCTACAAATAGACCATCCCGAACAGGAAAAAAAAATCCATTTTGCACAGTGCAGAGATGCCACTTTTCCTAACCTTTTAGGAATTCCGAATTTTAGACTTTCATTCCTACAGGTATTTCCTATTGGAAATTGAGAAAATTAGGCGACTTTCCGACTTTTTGGTGATCAGTGAGTGGCATCCCTGACTGTGCTATATTTCTATGTAGACTGATATCACTTAGCCGCCGTCGGAGGAAAATCATCGAAATAGAATACTTTAAGTGGGCAAAAAAGTGGGGAAAATTGTAATAGGTGTAAAAAGAAAAAAAGGAGAATAGAACATGACAGGAAACTAGTGGGATAGGATGCAGGTCTGCTTGTTGAGAGATGTTAACCATTTAAGGTCGGCGCAGTGCTTAAATGCGCTGTGTTCCTATGCTCATTTGTCGTCTCAATACAAGAATGCTTCTCTAGGGCTAAACTATGGAATTGATACACTCCCGAAGGTTCGGCATGATGCCTCGATGCATTGTTAGCAAGTAGACTTGCCAGCACTGCATTGACACATCATGGGCTAAAGCACGTGCTGGTGGGTTATAGGGGTTGCCTCTATGGACTGCTCTATGAGCAGCTAGCTGCCTTTTGCCCCTGCCCGTGTTGGACGGCATGTCAGGAGTGTGTCCATCTAGAACTAGCGGTGTGGGAGTGGATGGGTGTTTAGGTGACATTCTCCTGCCGCCTCCTCCTGCTGCTGCTTCTCCAGCTCTTCCTACTCCTGATGGCCAGTGTGGTGCCCTGCTTGCAGCCTCAGCACCAGGAGGAATAGAGCTCCTCCTGTGGCCTGCTTCTGGCACTGCCTCTCATGCTGCTGGTGATGCTTCTACTTTGGCTGCTGGAGGAGCTGCTTGGGATAGGGCTAGGTGATGCCAAGTGTTCAATTGATTTTTTTTTGCCAATGTCATATGGCTTTTAATATGAAACGTTATGGGAACTGTATGAAATCAGTTTTCAGCTATTCTGTAGGGTGTGTTTAGGGGAGGGCATTGCTTGCATACATAGTTTTACCTATCTTTGACTAATAATAAGTGTGTCAGAGGTCAGGAAAGGCCGAAAATAACACGTTTTCAGAATATTAATGAGATACCATGGGATAAACCCAACCTCTCCCCTACACATTGTAAATACCTACTTCAGTAATATAATGCATAGAATTTATGCTTCCATATGCCTAATATAGCATAACATAGCTATCATCCGACCCGTTGCCAGACACCCTAATGACATATTATGCCCATAGTTAGTTTGGTTGGTTATAGCAACAGCTTACTGATTTAAGATTCCCAACTCTGCCTATGTTTCGTCCAGGACCCCTGCTACATATAGGAAAAATGATTTTTATCTGCTAAAATATTTTTGAAAACTTCTCTTTTAGCTGAAAAGAAAGGTTTCACAATTATGAGCCATATGATACCTAACCGAAAATGTATATTTCCTGTTTAAATTTGCTTATCATCATTATAGTGTTGCTGCCATGGCGGTCGGTATATGTGTGCATAATCACTGCTGGAATGGGTAGACCTGTAATATTGTACATGTTAGTAGGTATCCTAAGTGATTTTCAGATACTGGGGTGACATATATGGAAATGGTTTGGTGGATAGAACTTAGGGACTGGTCATTATTTATCAACAGGGGGCGGGTGGTGGGTTTCCGCGCGGATGCGCAAACATTTTTTACGCCCCCCCTCACGACAGTCAAAATTTTTTGCGCCCCCCCAAACCGGAGGCGCGGAGAATTTTCGCACCCCTCTTTGAGCTATAGTAGCGTGCGAGCTTTTTTGTTCAAATTTTTTTAGCCCCCCCTCAAGAGGGGTCAAGATTTTGTTAGCCCCCCCTCGGGAGGGGTCTGAAATTCCCCCCCCCCCTCAAACCCACCATCCGCGCGGAAACTCACCACCCGCCCCCTGTTGATAAATAATGACCAGTCCCTAAGTTCTATCCACCAAACCATTTCCATATATGTTGATAAATAATGACCACTCCCTTAGTAAAAGAAGTACAAAAAGCTTTATTAACTCAAAAAGAGTTATAGGAGACGAATATGGGTCCCCTCATTTTCAGTCATTTTGGTGGTGCGAATAAGTTTAAAAAAAAAAGGAAATTTTATATATAAGAGGCAGAATTACTTAATGAATTTGTAGTGCTATTAAAGGAGGAGATGTAGGGGTCTGGCAGGAAAAGGTATTTCAGTACCAACTATTGTAAATTTTGAGTAATACTCTGTAATATTCTACAGAGTCAGTTGGTTGGTGGCCATAAGACACTTTTTTCCTGCAATGGTGAAGGTATATGATGTTGATCCATGTATCAACTTTACCGCCTTTTTTGGCAATGTGGTGCGAATAGGGCAGTTTTGGCGGGAGTTATGCGAATAATGGCTTGGTGGTGCCAATAACCTGGGTGAGGGAGTGCTGATGTCAGACCACAAGCTAGACTTGCTCAAGGCTAATGATTTATTTCTTTTCGAGTTACGAGAAATGCACATTACTGCCTTATATTTTCATCAAAATTGGTACAGTGGTTCAGATTTTGCAGCCATTTGAAGATGAAAAAAAGCAGGAATTTTAGACATCATTTTTCAGAAATTTTGAACCCGGAGAGGGTTTAGGGAATATTTCTTTTCTTTTTTCATTTTTCAGAAATGTCTATGGGAATTTAACATTGGGCTTGTAGAGATGGCCCCACTCATCAGGCTTGCGCACCCTACCCTACCCTTTTTCATTGTATGCATTGGATTCAGTATGAAATAAGCTTTCTAATGATACCAAGCATGACTATGTATTCAGTCTGTGATGAATTGAAAACCTCAAAATGTATATGATTAACTTTTTCAGACACTTTTTGAGAAACTTCTATGGGAATTAAACATTGGGCTTGCAGAGATACCCTCACTTCCCAGGCTTCAAAAGTTCCAACTTTTTATAATTGCTCTCTTCTGTGATACCTAATGTTAGATGCAGCCTTGAGGAGGTAGCGAAATAACTTGTCATTTGAGCTGTCTCGTAATTGGCTATGCTCTTGAAGCCACCATTTGTAGTTTCTCACTATTTCTCCTGTGGTGTTACTAGTATTACTTCCTCTGCCCCCTGGACAGAACAGACAGAGAGCAGTCTCCCCGTTCCCCGCTCTATGCTAATACACACATAGTACTACTGGGGTAGTGTAAGCATACGACCCTTAGAATGGCCATGGAATCTTATGGATGATAAACATCATAGCTGTGAACATTTCACTGATTTGGGGACTTAGAAATGTCCATTCTAATTGATATGCATACTCAGGATGAGACATTTTGGTAATCGTATATTTTTTACACATTTTGATAATCGTATATTTTTACACTATCTATATCACACACTACCTTTAACCAAGTTAACATACCGGTAAATACCGCTTCTAAGTTGGTAACAACCACAAGAAGGGAGAAAAACAGACAGCTATCCTTATTACAAGAGAAGTATGTAGAAATATAAAAAAAAAAAACAATAACTTCTGTACTTAATATAACCACTATGTTATGACATCTAATGTGTCTTTAAGGATACATGACACAGACTACCGGGGTAATATACTGAAGGGGAAAGAATGAAGAGAATCAAGTGAAACATGTAAAATAACAGTAGACCTAGCTGTAGCTTATCAGGCCCGGGTACCTATTTAAGCAGAGGGCATGATGATGGTTCACACGGTAATCAATGAATCGTAAACCATGTTAGTTGCATGAGAATATTATTTCATGAATTTAACTGAATCCGTGCTGAGCAAATGAAGCACTGGTTTACAAAGAACACGGGCCGATGTTGTTTTGGTACATGTGGGGCCACATAATGACTCCATGATGATGCTCCTTGGTCGTCATAATGCCAGGCTTCCCTAGCCCACTTAAAAGCGTCTATATCCCTTCTTTCCTATCCCCTCGGATGTGTGTGGTGCACATATGCGTGGGCAACGACGCATTCATCTGTGAAATTGTGTAATGTAGTTCTCGCCATGAATATATTTAGAAGTCCTAAGATCATTATGTATTCTTATCTAGAGGGACAACTCTGCTGCACTGATTCCAAGCGAATGGAATATGCATTGTGTTTACATTGTGACTGTTTTTTCTGCTTTTTATTTCACCATGTCCATGATTACAGTTATTAGAAATATCGTATCAATTAAGCAGGGATGACATTTTTCAGGCTAATTCAGGCTTTTTAACAAAATGTCAAAAAAGCCACCCCCCCCCAAAAAAAGCAAAAAATTTAAATTTTTCATTTTGTTTTTAAAAAAATCCATAACAGCCATGTGTACAGTAGTCTAGTGTAACTCATTATCAGGAATACCTGATACCAACATTACTGTAACATTGACTGCCCTTCAACAGAGCAACCCACAGTAACCAAGTGTATCCTCACAGACTCCCACAGCCCTTCCCAACTTCAGACCTATTAGGTCAACAAGTCTCCTACCCTACCCTCTCTATAAGGGTAGTCAGGGGTGTTCAGACCCAACAGGTCTAGGAAGGCTTGAAAAAGATTCTGTTTTGTTTCACCTAACATCAACCTCTGTAGTAAAACAGTATTGATGTAGACCTTAGAAGTTTCCTATTTTCAAAGCTTTACAAACAAAGAAATACTATTTACGTGTTATTAAACAAACATTTTGACCCATTTACTCAGCTTTTGAAAGAAAAAGAAATTAAAAAAAAAAAAAATCTTTGGTCAAATCAACTCTCAGATTGCAATTGAATAGGTATAGTTCATGATTGTATTGCAGGACAGGAAAGATGTACCCGGACCAGAAGGCAGTATCTACTTCTCCCATCAGTGGCTACTGAGAATATGCTGATCAACAACTGCATATTGCAGTAGGTACTGCTGAAATACTTCCGAAACAGCTGACTCCACACTGCATTTTCAGTCTACACTCAGTAGTGTACTGACTATCAACTGAATATGCACTGCATTTCAGACTAGAATCAGTAGTCTACTGACTCTCAACTGAATGTTAATAGATTCCAGAAATTATACACTCTGTGCAGCAGCATAGATGCAGTAGTCTACTGACCATCTACTGGTATGACTCTGTCCATTCACGGATTATTTACCTGATGCTTCTAAGACAGTCCATAGTGTGAATGTCAGTATGGTTGTGAACAGCAATCAAAAGATTCAGTAATGTAATAATGAAACTATCCAGTGTTTGTGGAGACAAGCATACTTCACCCCTTTGCATATGAATATCTTATTCAGTGCCAGTAATGGATACACATGGATGTTGGGGTGTATGAAAGTGAGGAATTACTCACTGACTTTATATAGGGTACAAATATACTGAATTTTTTGGTCCCCATCATGACATTTTTTTTTTTACATAGTATCCATGTATCATTGATAATTGCAAAGTGCTTGTCTCATCACCTTAACATCAGTAAACCGAAAGGCATAATACTATAGCAGCACTCTATAGATATGTCTACTCTTACCCTTTTGCTATGGTAAGAGTTACCCAGTACTACTGAATCAATACTGCCCTAGCCCCCTCCTACATGATTTGCATGCACTACTAGGAAGTAGTAACCGCTCCACATAGCTGATGGGGCGGTGGCTCAGGGGGCTAATGCGTTGGTAGAGTAATCAGAAGATCCCAAGTTCAAATCCAGCAAGGACCACCTAGAGAGGCATTGGTAGTGCCAGTACTAGAACAGCGGCTGCTTTTTTTATGCTTCTACCTGCCCCCAGCAGTAGTTTTCAGTATGATCTACTGCTCAACTACTGCTATAGCAGCAGCCATTCAGTAGTGCTGATTGAACACTGCCCCAACCCCATATATGGTCATGCAGCATTAAATAAGTAGATACTGTTCAAATGCTGCCATCTAATTTACATAATTGGGACAACTGATTCAATACTGCGTGCATGCTGCTAATACTACTGTTCTACTACTGTACCACTGCTGCAAGTTTTGTGGTGCTGAGCAGTAGAATGACAGTAGATGCTGATACAATACTGTTTCTGTTGCTGCTTTCACACTGAATCACTACTGTCACACCACACTGTTTCCCAGCTGCTTTAGTGCTGCATTTCTACTGCATTTTGGTCCGGGTAGTGTCAACTTATGGCTCCAACTTTCAGTATACAGCCAAACTATCATGGTTTCCCTTGGCCTTAAGAGACACCACATCCCCATCCCTGCAATCTGATACCACCACCACCCCCCCCAACTCACACCAGACCACAGCTGTCATCAACCACCCTCATTACCCCCTACCTCTCCCACACATACATATACAAACAGGGTGGGGTAGACTAGTCTGTTTTGTATTGTGGATGTACGCAACAAAACCAACAGGTTCAGAGGGGTTGGGGAGGGGGGAGGGGATGGGGGTCACTATGTAATAGCATTTCATAGGTATATTCAGATTACATGGACAAGACAGCTTTTCACCTATTTGATGAGCAAGTATAGAAGGAATAAAAACAAAGTACTGAATGGCTCTTTCACTCACACACCCATTCACTCACCAGAATTGTATCTGAAAATGCCAGAATTGTATCTGAAAATTCCAATACCCATCTCTAATTACAAAGTTGTCTTGTGGGGCATGGCTACAAATCCCCACTGACTATATCTTATCTCAAAATTGTGTATCAAGGTGATCTAAAGCACACCAAGTCCTGTCTATAATTCCAAAATTTGCCCCCAAACCCCCCTAGACGGGTCGCTGCGCTTTGCTTGCAACACATAATGGCGCCCACAAGGCCTCTGCAAAGTTCAGTTGTTTTTTTCTAGACCTCACTGTCATCCCTGATTAAGAAAGGCTACGTATTTTATCAAAGTAGCTGTTGGGGCCTTTCAGAGAGTTATGTGGTTTTCTTAGAGCTTCTGAAGCATATGGTATATCCCTGGTTATACTGATAATGAATATGCGGCTTTATACTATAGGGAGTTTTATAATGTAATTACACAAAGGCCTCGTTTAAATATGTAATGATACATAAGTATTACACACTTCAACATGTCCATGCACCTGGTAATACTCATGCGGTACTTAAACAGCGCTTTCCTGTAAATTATCATTCCAGCTTAATAGTGCAATGTCGCTATGAAAATATCCTCTAATGGCCCTGAATGGCATTACTGACATCATTCATATTTCATTATTGTGCCAATTCTACTACAAGTGATACATGTATTTTACCGTAAATCCTCGCGTATAAGACACAGCATTTACACCAAAATTACACCCCTTGCATCCTATAGGATTCACCCCAACTCAGGGTGCGTCCTATATGCAAGGATTTTACACTATAAAACAGTACTAAAATAACCAAAATCAGACCTCAGATGTGTCCTATATGATTTTGTCTAACTCAGGGTGCGTCCTATACGCGAGGGGCGTCCTATACGCGAGGATTTACGGTAAAAAAAACATCATACTCCAATGTCCTGTGCATTGGTTGCGTGGTGTGTCACTGTAATAGATTTTGCTCAAATACATTTAAAGAGCATTAATGTCATTGGGTTTGCAAATGCGAGGTGATAGCTCTCCATTTGTATAGTATTAGTCATGGCCCTGGCCCATACATAGCACATGTTTAGTCATAGAGTGGGTTGGCACGAGTACCCCAGCTGTGCCCCACTATATGGCTGCAGTTACTGGTGCCTCGCCTGCTGCAGTACCCCTCAGTAGTATATGGCCCACCCTCCACAAACAGCGCCGTACCACACAGCCAAGTTAGCAGTAAATATACAACTCTAACCCTCAAGTGGTGGCATGATGCTCCATGGTCACTTTAGGTCGGGATGCATCAACTCAGCACCAGCGAGTAACGTGTCAGAAGTGTATTGCTGCTGATACTTTCCCAGGGTCGGCATGGTGCCTAAATGCAGCACGTAATTACTAGCCGAGTTACTCGCCGAGCTCCATTAATGCATCACGCCGACAAACAAACAGAAACAGTGCATTAAAACAAAATGCAATCCTGGAATGGTTAAAGCTCATGGGTAACGTCCGTGCGAGCAGCTCACAGTGAGTGGGGGTGGGGGACACTGAGTGGTTCAGGAGTGGCTCACTGGGTAGTTCAGTTTCAGGGATGGGACGTGACAGTTTGGTGAATCTGAAAGCAACTTGGGGAAGCTGCTCGATGCAGCATAACTCAATTGAGCGAGTCGTGGGTCTCGAGGGGAGCAGCTCAGAGCAGTGTGGTGGCCAAATTTTTGTTTTTCTCTGATAGCGCACATGGTGGTATTGCGGGGTGGTGGGTATTAAGTTAAGGGCGCTGACAGTGGGAGTTGACGGCTAAAGAGGCCACTAGGTCTTTGATAGGGTGGATGGTGCTAGTGGTAGCAGTGGGAGGATGTGCACAGTGTAACTTCTCGGAACCCTAACCTCACAACTCCTCACGTACCCTACATCCCTCTATGTGTATTACCCTTGCCATGATGCCCCAACAACTAAATTAGGGAGTAGGTCACTGGTGCTGTATTGGTAGAGCATCAATCACGTTGGCTTGATGCATGAATGCAGCTCTGGCGAGTCACTAGCCAAGGCTATGCAGTATAACAGGGGAGGATTTAGAGGGGGGCGCGGGGGCCCTTTTCCCTGTTTACCTAACCTTTTTACCCTAGAATTAAGCCAAAATTAGGGGCTAAATGAGGGGTGCCCCCTCCCCCTTTTCAAAATCCTGGATCCGACCCTGAATACATGTATTCATGCATCATTGCATGACAAAAAAAAAGGGACGTATAGAGGGCTATGGTACAGAATTCCCGTGCCTGCTATCAGGCCAGGAGGCCCCGTGGTAGCATTAACAATGTAAAACCACCACACGGGAGGGCGATTATCCAGGGTGGGAGGTGAGCGGGGCTGAGTGCGGCCTTGACCCCCCTGCCGGATATATTAATACTCCAACCGCTGGTCCCTCTAAGGCTGGAATATAGAGGAGCATGGAGACCAGGAAGGGTCCCTACAGAGGGTTAGGATTCAAGCATCAAAGAACTGGGTGATCTGTGTATGTCAAAGTGTAAGATCAGGCGCATAGGGAACAATTGAGAGTTTGGGACCGTGTTTGTGGTTTCGCATAGACATTTGTTCATTATTCAGGATTCCCAGCCTCACCTTTCTTTCTACATCAATCACAAATCATCAGATTAGGATATTGCCAGTTAAAGAGTAGGCCTAGTTGAGTAGACCTACCCACCCACTGCCCTATGTTTGCCGCCTGCCTATAGGGGATTGATCTGGGACCTGATCTTGATGGTGGTGGCAGCTAGTGAAACGCAGCCCCCAACGGAAGCCACTCCACAGGGATAGGACTCTATCGAACACAGCCTAAAGAACGGGTTCTAGGAAATGCACTCAGGGAACGAGGGCTTTAAAATGTACAACCTAAGGGACGGCCACATAACCAATGGGAGCGTTCGAATAGGGAGGGCGGAGAGAATGGGGCTTGGATGAGGCCTGGGCCCCGGGGCCTGGGTCCTGATTGTACCGACTCGACCCCCTCTGTGTTGGCGCTTAGCCTGCCCCGGGAGGAGCAGGGAGCTGATGACGACAGGAGGCAGTGGGTGGGGTGGGGGAGGGCTGGGGTCTACAGTCATCGTCCTAGTCGTCTAACCAGCGGGACCACCAAAGATGGCCCGTCTAAGGAGGCAGAGAGTAAGGGCCGCAGTGCCAACCAGCAGTACAAGACAGTGCTGCCGCCTAGCGGAGGGCTGGCTCCCGCTCATTGATAGCAGCAGGAGAAGGGGACAGCAGGAGGTGTGGGTGTGTCAAGTCTCTACTTCTAGGTACTGGTGTTGAGTACATGGTCACATTGGTGCCAGCTTGTTCTTCTAATAGTGAAAGGATGGCAGCACCATGTGATCCTCATCAGGCACTGTCCCACCCTCTGGAGGAGACTTCAATCTCAAACCTGGCCCAACTTGGCTCCCTCCTGTTCACAGGGACGGTACAGGGACTGCAGGATTCTGAGTCTGATCCATCTCAGCACTGGACAGCAGTGACTGGAGGTCATTAGACTGGTCACTGCTCCAGGGTGTGTGACAGGCTGAGGAGGGGTTGAATGTGGTCTGTATCATCACTCCAGCAGCCATGGGCCCTGGTATAGAGCAGCCACATGTAATATTGATACGACAGTGGCAGGTAGGCCTACCTTACTGTAGCCCTACCCGGCAGTGCCTCTAGTATCGAGCTGAGGCTACGGCCTATCCACCACTGTGATACGCCGATTTCTGTAGTAGTAGCGGCAGTAGCAGTAGCACCAATAACAGCCGCTGCAAGGGCAAGGACAGCAGCAGCACCACCACCATCACCACTGTGGTCATACACTGGAGGGCCCCATTCTCCAGGCAGGAAACAGATCCCAGCAGCAGGAGCAGCAGCAGCAGCAGGCAATGTCTTTAGTCCTCCCTCCCTGCTTCCAGCAGCAGCACCACCAGAGCACCACCAGCGTCCTGCAGAGGCATCTAGCTGCCTCCTCCAGCAGCCCCTCCTCCTATGTGCAGCAGCACACAACAGCCTGGATGACACAATACTCCTGTATCCAATGCCTACCACCCCAACCCGCCTTCTGCCCCCACATCTACAAGCAGTACCACGGAGCAGCAGCAGTACCAGCAGCAGTATAGCTCGACGGTCACTGCCACCCGCCTCCCGGGACGCCCAGGAGGAGGCGGTCACCTTGCTGACACAGTAGTGGTCGTAGTATGTTTCGAGCCAGGAGGACAGGGTTGGGCTCCTGGAGGTGGAGAACATAATGTGGACTGCCATCTGGCATGAGGAGATGGAGAAGGAAGAGGCTGGAGAAGAAGAGGAATGCAGCCTGCGTCCTCCTGGTGTGGCTGCGGCGTTTTCAGGAGGCGGCGGATGGCGTAGGTGATGTCGGATGTGGACCATCAGGTAGAGTAACACAGCTTTATTGTCAGCTTAAGTCCTACCTGGAGGATGTGGCATGGGAATGGTACAGGGAGGGGTGGGGGTGGTTGGTGGGGTAGTGGCAGGATGAGTGGGTGGTCAGGGCAAGCAGTATGGGACGGGAGGTGGTGTTATAGCTTCAAGATGGCGTTATACACGGCTGTTTGAGTGACATGCTGAACATGTAGTAGTAGCTGGATGGAAACTGGGTCCTAGGCCGTCAGCACCCGCACAACGACGCCACGTCCTCCATGACCATGCCTTCCACCCCGACCCAATCCCCCCCCCCCATTCCCCGACCCGAATTCCCCCATGTAGACTGCTTCTCCATGCTGCAAACCGCCTACACCAGGCCATAAAGCTACCATAGGGCACAGCAACTGGCGCCAGGGCGCAGCCATCCTTACCCCCCGCCCCCTCCCCACCACTAATATTGGTGGGAATTAGCATAACCATTAACTGTTGATTGCGGTATGCCTCATGCATGTCCTAATAACACGAGTTGACCATACGGTAGGGGAGGTTACCAGGCGCAGTGGCCGCTGGTGGTAGCGGTGGGGTGGGTGCCTTATTCTCCTCCAGGGCCGGGTTCCAATACCATCTGGTAGGCTACATGAGAAGCCTCCCTTTAAAGCTGAGCTGATGTAGGTCAGGGAGCTGCTCTCGTGGGTTGGTAATCTGCTCACAATGCGGTGGATCGTGGTTATTTAGAGAAATGCCTGTCTACGCGGTGCTGCTAAATACGGCGGCATGCCTGCTTCTCCTCCCTCCTCCTGCTGCTACTGCCGCCTGTGTACTTGCCGACTACGGCAATGGCACTCAAGGTCAGGGAGAGAGCCACTCCTCACTTATGTCGGCCTCCTACCTGACCCGTTTTTATCATGGCGTTGAGCTCGTCAATCCCATGGGGTGTCACTCGGTGGGCAGTTTAAATGGCTGTGGAGGTATGGTTATGGTCTGAGATGACAAGATGGCAGTGAGTGTGTGTGGGTGTGAATCTTACCAGCTGAAGAATCCAGCCTCATCACAACCCATGTTGTCATTCATTTCAAACATTATGGCGATAGGACTGCCTTGATTTTAAGAATTTTATTTAGAAATATCTAAATCGAATCTGAATGACAGGTAGAATTATTGTAGAAATAAGATTGATATTTCCTGTAAAAGGAGAATTATTGTAGAAATAAGATTGATATTTCCTGTAAAAGGACCCTATTTTGGTCCACGCTCCTTCGAGTAATGACAATTTTTGAGTAGCCTACCTTTCTACGGCCAGGACATAGATTTTATCAGGACACCTGCTCAAATATTGTGTATGGGTTTCTGCCTTTAGTAGAAGGTTCACCATATATGACCTTGTTTGACCTGTGGGCATAATTTCTTGATATACTGCTAATACGAGCAGATGTCAGATGCCTCTAAATATGAAATGGGGTATAAATTCTCTGCCCCCTGTCGCTGGATTCTTTAAGCTGCTTTAATTCTAACTGTGTGTCTCATGGCCGGTAGTCATATTTATAGTCTCCATGGACACTGAAATGGGGTAACATGCATTCTCTTCTAAAGCATATTCACGAGTGAGTCACTGTTGCTAGAGATACGATCATAACATGATAATATTGTGAAAATTAAAACTCAATGGAGATCTAAGTTTGAAAAACAAGTTGGGACATTGATTGTTCTCACTGTTAAATAACCAGGGGAAAGGAGAATGTGGTTTTATGAGGGCATCATCTGTGAATAGGGATCTAGTAGGTCATCTCCTGCCATACAGAATAAGTAGAGTGACTAAAGGCCATACATTTTTTTGGACGATCAAGACTCAGTAGGATTGGCCATATTAGGATTAGGCCATATTGGCAGTGAGAGGTGCTGGAGGTATTATGTGGTTTTATGCACAATGTAAGCTCCTGGAGGTATTTGTATGGCCATAAAACCCCGGCTGTGTTCTCCAGGCGTGGCAGGCCCTTAAGCAGCAGAGGCCCTTAAATGTCTTGTTGGTCCTTAGGGATACTATAGAATATAGCACCGTACCCATTCGACGCTAGTTCTGGTAGATACAGGTCCAGAGGCGCCTCTGGTTTGGGCTAAAAGATTCCTCATATATTATAGAACCACCATCTTCGTGTCGAGCACCAAGTGGGAGTCAGTCCTGTATTGATTACCTATCCGTAATTAACTATTTCTCCATTAGAGGCAGATTCCAAGGAGGTATGTGTTCTCGTACCCTCATACTCTTATAGTGAAGAACTCAGAGCTCGTAAAGGATGGACATTTATTGCTTTCACTAGGCCCTATATTATAGAAATCTGGAGTTGATTAATTACCCAGCCTAAAAAAGTACAGTTTACATCCACATTGAATTTCATAAATGTTCACGTCAGTGTTCCATGGTTACAGTATGAAGAATTTGAAGATATATTCTAGGAAGCCTAGTACATTAAAGCGCCACGCTATGTGTTTGAACCAGGCGCAATATGACGCTTTCGTATACTACTTACTCTCATTTCCTGGGAGTACATGTATATAGGGCTGAGTACTGAGGTCCAGTGGATCCGCCATTGCTTGATCTGGGACCTGGCGAGATAAGCACTGATAACAGCCCATGGTGGGTACCAGGTTTTACATAATGTACCCAAAAAATTCTGCAGTGAATAGAGGGAGTCATCTCATTGGTTAAAAATATATCCCGGGTCAGCCCTATAGGAGCCAATGAGGTATCTTTAGAATCATGGAAGCCCATCAAGATTCTGACAATTGATTTTAGAAACATAGTATACTGAAGTACCCCTTTACTTCTAAAATTCAACATATCACATATTCCCATAGTGTACTTCCTAAAACTTGAATATTACCATGTACATTGAAGCCAGGTTTGCATATCCAACAACGGCATAGTAAACAACTGAGAAAGGGAAGTGAAGGGGGCTGATTCTCCTCTGTATTATCTCCCAGCTTATCTATTCCCTCACATACATGGCCATGAATCCATCATATAATGGGGCCATTTAAAAGTCTCACGTTCCGCAGCACTCATACCTCAGAGAGGGAGGCAGATACTATCTATGCTGCAGGCGGCTTGGCTTGTTAGTGAGGGGGTAGGGGGTGAGCTTTATCAGCGCCGGTAACGGTAACATCTGGGCACGGCTGATTCTCCCATTGATGAATGGAACATACTGGAGGAGGTTGTGCCATAATCCTTCTACCTTCTACTCATAGTCTGGTATACTGTATTAGTTAAATGACTTTGTGAAGGTCGTGTCTTGCTATTCGAAATCTCCATTTCAAAATAAAAGTAGGAAATTGATTTCGATTGGTGTTGTTAATGTCCATAGATCTGATATTAAGCGAATCAATCCATTATATATTTACTACCGGTACCGTATGTCAAAGATTAAATATAACAATGTCCATGAAGTTAAATTAACCCCTAGGAACATAGGTGTTTGGAACAAATTGATTCTTCTTCAAGAATACACGGTCAATATATGGAACAGACGAATGAATGACAAAGCAACTGTGCAAATGGTGAAGGTATGGCGATATTTCAGCGGTAGAAACTGTTTTATTGAAATTGGTATAAGAGTGTACCAGTTAATTTCAATTCTCTCTCAACAATAGCCATTTTTTCTAACTGCTCGGCAACCAATCCTAACAAAGCGTGATAGCTTAATGAAAGGAGAATCTATTAAGTTTCAGAACGCCTCTCAAAGAAACACTAGATGTTATATCCGCGACTGCCCTTATGCTCTCATATTCACCTACCTCGCAAATAAACGTGCAATTAGTTTTCAAAGCAGGGATGTAAGTTTTCAGAATTTTGCCTGATTTCAGAATTTTCAAAATTCGACATGACTTTAGATTTTCCTTGATTTCCATTCTTTGATCAGAGTTTTATAGTATTTTACAATGAATTCAGAAGCACCCTGACTTACATCCCTCTAATCGATTTAGGACCATGTCGATTAACTATATCAATAACCCGGGGTTTCAGCTTGATGTAAATTCGCACTTGATGGCTTCATGTATTTGACATGGAAGACAACTTATTTTGGCAAAATAGTGAAACTGGATAATGAGGCACACTATGAGATACGGGTATAATGAAGTTAGGCTTATTATCAAAACTGAAGAAAACGAAGGCACTTGAACAGAAAAGAAAATGTGTTAGAGCTTTCAATAATTTGATGGTCTGTCTTTAGATAGTTTTTAGCAGAATGCTCTAATGTAAACGTATAATAGTCTAATAGCAGGAGATTCCCAAGAGAAATTCCTTTCAATTAGAATTAGAAAGAAACCAGGATGCTCCACTTGAAACTCCTGTTAGAAGACCTTAGGAAAACTACTAAAGTTCCATGGACACCCTCTGAAGAAATGGCCTTTCTTCCTGCATTAGTCTATAGTCCTAAAAAAAAAAAAAAAAAAAAAAAAAAAAAACAGGAACAGGGTGAGCAGAGAGGGAAGCGGGCAGGAGGCAGTTTGGCTCACTCCCCTCTTCCCTCATCCCCCCACCGCCTGAAATATTCAGCACAGATCAATACATATCGATTGGGCTGGATTGGTTTCTGTGCTCTGGGCCTGGTGTAGGCCGGGCGTGGTTACTCACTGGAGGAGCCCTGGAGCAACCAGCGACCACGTACCCTGCTCTCAGCGCTCGTCCTTGAGGCCGCTACCGCTGGAGAAGACCACCCCAAGGCTCACCATGGAAACCCTCCCGTCCTTGTGTTATTTATGCAGAGGCTTTTAATTTTCCATTACCATGTAGTATAGACATAGGATTGGAACTGGAAGAGATTGCTTAGGGTATACTGTGTGGTGCTCTTTACATGTTTGTAATTTAGAAATTGGACAAGGACTAAATCCACACTGACAGAACTACATCACTAATTGTCTCAACGTTTACTTTCAGTCATGCTACTGCTGTCAATATTTTATTGCAGAGAAAGAGAACAATGCACTTATCCTTTTTCAAACAAGAAAATGAATATGAGATGCTGTGACATTGATTCGCACCCATGAAAAATAGATGCAACTTGTAGACCTGTGTCATAAAATTGTAAAGATGTTTTCCTCCATGGCCACACTGGAGAAGTGTATATCCATGCATGTTGTTGAGTGGGCTTAGCCGTGGAAGAGGATATAACGGTCTCCAGGGTGCGGCAACTAAGATGGAGGTCAGGCCTAGTGAGACATGACCTTCATACATACCTAGTGGAACCAATACACATGGTGCCAACTTTAACCACAGTCATTACCCTCTAGCTGCTTACTGCACACCCAAGGTGTTTGGTGACTGGTAACTATTTCTAATTTCCCTCATATTTTGTCTTGTGGGGTGATGCACTAAACTTGGAACGCCAGTATATCCTTAGTGCACTTTAAGAATCTACTACGTACATTAATTACGTCCACGGTGTATTGCTTTTAGCAAAATAAATATGTATAACTCTCCTAGAAAGTGGCGCTCGCAAACACTGACAGTATAGGATCCATTAAACATTGGAGGGGCACTAGAGAACACCTACTATGACAAGCCTGATGATTTGATGTCTTGTGGTGCTGCTTATACGTGCCATGAGCTGAAAGACAGAGTATAGTATGTGCTGACGCAGGCAGATGTGTAAATAACGTGGTGTTGGGCGGTAAGGACTGGGGTATGCGTTCTGTATGAAGTATTCTATTGATCTGGATGTACCCTGTTTGCCCCCCCCCCCGGCCACCCTCCCTCCCTATCCAGGCATACTACCCGGCGGCCTCAGCCACCCTCCCACCCCTATTATACAGGTCCACATCAGTGACTACCCACCCCCATTCTGTACTACATTTGTATCACTCAGCTCACTGTAATAGTTATATATGGCTGAGAGGGATTGAGTAGAGATGTACACTGCCCCTATAGGTGCCTGATTTTACCTGTGTCAGGCACATCAAATTGAGTAGCCATACTCCAGGTATCAGTGATAGAGGGCCCTTCAATGCGCATGCATCTGATATTCATAGATAGCGTTTTTGGGTTTAGTGTGTTGTTGATAGAAATAGTCATTACTATTTTTGTTTGTATGCTGTAATGATAAATATGAAAGGAAATGGATAGCAGTAGTGTGAAGTCAATGCAATGAGAGGGTGGGGACGGATATGAAGGTTGTGGACTGTTGCTTATGCCAGAACCCATCCCTAACGACCACCAACACGAATACTATGTCTATCTTGGCTCTATTGGTTGCTTTTTTTTCTGTAAGGTCATGGGGAGTTAGGTTCTAGGGGTGGCACTTTATTCACCGTACACTGAGTCTCAGAGCGCAACTCCAAATACTGCTAGCTAGACCAAAGTCCCAGGGATCCTAAATGGCCATATCTTGCATCCACTAGGGGGAAGGCAGCGGTAACCCGGTACGTGTAGCGGAGATGGGTTTTTGTACGACTAGTGGCAAGCTATGGGCACTGGAGAAGGGGAGGGGAGATACTGGTGAATGGGAGGGGGTGATGGGGAGGGGGTATCAGTAACTGGCTGTAAATGGGCGGCACTAAGCGTCGTCGGAAACTGTCAGTTGGAATGGAAGATCCCAATGTGAGTGCCGGGAGTAGGCAATGCAATAGATATTGCCGCTTCTCTTGTTTTAGCCATTAAAGGACCGTATGCTGCAACCAAGTCAAAATTATGTATTCATGTGTGGTCACCAATGAATTGCTGGTAAATCTACCCCCCCCCCCCCAGCATAGATTCCCCTCTACAGAAATAACTTTCCCAATGACTGTGCCTCCTACTTGGCGCAATGTCTTCCCAATCATAGGTTCCTCCAACCGTGTGCTAGTTCCCTAACTATAGTCCATTGTACTCTAAAACTGCTCCCCCTACAACACGTTTGGACATCAAAGTCTCCCCCTAAAGACAAACACTCCACTTTCGTGACAGATTGTTATCTATGATGTATAAGATCTGAAAAATTGACTATCATTGATTATGTTATCAAATAGCAAAGGTGCATGACGTCGTGGAGCAGGCTTCATCTAATAAAATATGATTTATACATCGATTTATATGTCAATAAATGACAGGTCAACATATGTGACAGTCATTTTGCCTCAGCCTCAGTTACCATATGAGTATTGCTAGGACTTAGAAGCGCTTCTCTCGTATCATATTTAGCGTAATCTATGTATGGGGGTCCCAGATGGGTGGGAGCTATTGTACTTCTAGGTTAAATGGGACTAATGATTTGGGAGTATTGTGGTGCGAGGGGGCACATTCAGATTGCATAGGACTAAGGTTGGGTAAGCATCTCCTGATCATTCCTCGGGAATTCGGCCATTGCGGGGGGGGGGGGGAGGATGGGGCTACTCACACAAAACATCATAGTTTAGGAATTTAATTCCAAAACTGAAATGCAACCTACTTTATTGCCAGAAACAAGACACTTGATTATTGTTTATCCTAGATGTAACTGTTTAAACTTCTAGCAACAAAGTGAATTTGTTCCCAAAAAAAAAAAAAAAAAAAAAAAAAGAGTGAGCAGCTCGGCGCCGGACCCCTGGCGTGATATACACATGATGCAGTCTGTCTGTCGCCGTGGTCGCGGCAAAAGTAGACCAGGCTTGGCTTTCAGTGGACAGTCCTGCTGTCAGGGGAGGGTGGGCTATATTATAATCCATTGTAATCCACGTGCAGACAGATTACTTAGAACTGATGGCTATACATTGATATTGTGTGCTTTGTATGGAGGTTATTATTAAAACCACGGAGTAAATGGCGAAACCAGGGTTTTATGGACTGTCATAATCCTTTATGCTATGCTATATGACACCCTCTTTTAGTCGCGTCATAGTAATTTAACTGGATCCTGCGAATATGCATATCTGCAGTAAAAAGAGACCCAATGACCCAATCTCTGACCTTGAGCCGCCACCATTGTATCTCCTTCCTGACAACGATAAAGGCTGCCATTTCTAATCCAAAAATAGACACGGTCACACCAGAGCAGCTCGCAGAGTTGTGGTTCCTGGTGGTTGTCCATTTGGCAGTTTAATAACACTAGCGCCCGATTTATGGACGGCCTGTACCCATCGGTCATCGTAGTGTAGAGCCATGCCGACGGCAACCAGAGGGAATAGGGAGGGAGTGATTGCATCTTGGATGGTATTTCGCGTGTGTTGTATAAGGGACATGGGCCCAGGGGACCCATGCATCTACGTTTTGATGATGATAACGTTTGAACATGCAACGCCCTGACCATAACCGTTCCTCCCCTCACCGCCATCCCCACAGCTACTACATTTTGTATAGTACTTTTATACAGAAAGCATCCATACGACCACCCAACCATTCCTCCTTTTGATTACAAGCTGCACTGCCTTGGATTTTTAATGAGACACTGGGAGGGGGGGGGTGTCCAAAAGTAGAGAGACAGTGACCGTGCCATTGGTATTTGGATTGATGTAGTGTGTAAAGATAACATTGTGTTCTACAAATGGCATTTAATAAGGTGAGTCAGTGGTAGCCAATTGCTGCCTCGCCCAATATGTATTGTGGTTTTTATCTGTGGATGAGGGTCAAACAGATAGGGGTCTGTACCTGCATCCACCTGTTCCAGCATTTGTATGTCGTGGGTGGAAATGAGTGGGAGTCCTATCTAGATCTCCTGGTGCCTCTGTGCAGCTCAGAGTGCTCCACAAGTGAACTGATGCATTTGACCAGTATTTCCATGTATATGCCCATTAGCCATTAACAGGCTTTGTATGCCAAAATGTAGCTAATGCTGGATCCTACTTTGTTCGTCTTTCTAAAGTCCTCGCCCAGCCAACTCGTAGCAAAAATATATGGAATAGCCAAAGGATATTCATTCTTATCGTATGTAGTTGATGGTCTTTTCCCTGGAATACGCTGGTAGTTAGTGCAATTACGAATACCCCCTCTCCCCACATGCACACACCCTCTCCCCACCCCCATGAGCCCATATTGTAGGTCCCAAGCTGAACAGGGCCTTCAATACAGTGGCAAAGTAATAGATAATAAAGGCAGCGATGATACCCCCTGTGTACTGGAGGAGAGGCCCTCCAGTGGCCAGCCCCACACAGTGAGTAGTATAGCAGTACGGGGGTGTGGAGCAGGGTACAGGCATACAGTAGTGGGGACGTAAGCTCGCCCTCACTCTCACACACACTATTGATCCACTGGCAGCTGGGCGGGGCCCAATAATACACCGCATGCCCTCCTCTCTACGTCTGAGTCAGTAATGCTTATCAAAGTGGTCTACAAGAGCTCTATAGTCTAGCCTAAATTAAAAAAAAAAAAAATAGATTATCCTTAAATTTGTTGGCTCTAAGGCGATGTTTTCTATTTTGAACATAATATGTTCTTTTCTTCATATCTTAACCTGTTTCAACATTGCTGGTGTATCATTTTGTCCAGTGACCTAGATAGACTCCAGCCATGAATCGAATGATTGAAACTCATTTGGCCTTTTCTCATCTTTTTTTCCCCGGCTGCAACTCGGATCGTGCCTTTAATACCGTTCTGGGTTAATTGCTATCAATCTCTCAGCCACTGCAACCAATATATCTCCACTAATCTGTGGCTCTAACCGGTAACCTGTCGCCCCCAGTATTGCCTCTCCAGAACTGTCTCATTCCCTCAGTGCCTCGACAGTCAGCCGCCCCAGCTTCAACCCTGCGTCCATCTATACATTTGTTACAACTCTAACCTTGATCCTCCCGACCATGCCAACAGTCAACCTAGTTTCTCTCCCCGACCCTCAGCCTCCTTTGCCAGTCCCGCCCCATCCACTCTCCCACAAGACAACACAGAGGGCCGCTCGGCCTAGGGCAGGCCGCTGTTGGCCAGTGTCAGTGTATATCAGTTGGGGAGGATGGCCGTGCCTTTGTAGAGGCCGGCTATGGTCAGTGGTTGTAGACAAGGTGACCCCTACCGTCAGGGCCAAATAAAATGGCAATCTATGGCTGTCGCTAACCCCTTTCCATCACCCCCGCCTCTCTGCCCAACTGTAGTTTTTGGAATTCCACCAAAAGAGTGCAAAGAAAGTTCGGTCTTCTTGAAAATGCACTTAATACCGATCTAATACCAGACTGCATCATATCAGTAATATGGAGAATACTTTGAACGTTGCCAGGAGAAGATGTGTAATAGAAATGGACTCAAATGATGTGTTTAATGGAGGACCTGCCCTCTCAGGAGTTGGGTTCAAGTGGAATATGTAATTACTCGGGAAATGGGCGTTCTCCATCCTGTTTAATCTAGGCGATTGTTACATGATTTGAAGTTCTTTACTCAATCTCGAAATCAATTTTTTCCTCCCCCATTTGCGTTTACTACGATATAGTCTCTATCCACAGCCATCCCAGTCCCTCAGGCTTGCGTTTTGAAATAGAATATATAATCAAGGGGAGGCAATTTGTCTTTTTCGTAAGTCTACTCCCTTATTTCGTGTTATGCAGTTCTTTGCATTGAGCTGAGATTAATTCTGCTCCCACGTTTTGACCCAGCTGCCCATCCATCCTTCCAATTCAATCGCCACTCACCCCACTTTCCCTTGCTACCTCCTGACCTCCATCATCTAAGCTCCTCCCATTGAGGACTGAGATGCCTTGGAATGAGCCCTAGTAGTATAAACCCAGGGACATTTTATACACCATGTTAAGGGGTCTACTTGTTCAAGAATGCTTACCCGGCATCCCTTTACACAATTTATGTAGCTTTTCTACTAAAGCTGGAACTATATTGGTTGAACCATTGACATTTGAGGCGTAAATTTAGGAAATAGCTATTGTATATTTCTCGTGACTCATCCTTCTGTTTCCTTTCACGTTTTCTATAGGTTGCAAGGGGCGATATACACTCTATATGTTTAGCGCTACGATAGATAAATACAGGGCTGTAATATCCTGAAATACTGAATTCTGTGTCCGATATTGAAAATTAAATTATGTGTACAGTAACCCCCGTGTCTGAGCCCGCTTGAATAGAGGCCATTTAGTGGTGTGCATGCGAATAGCTGGCGATTAAATTTCATTTGCACACAAATGACGGTTACGGAAATGTGTTTGTGATCAATAATTGTTTGCTTAGATTTTAATGCAGGACCTCCCTCCGGCGGAATTGCTCAATATTTATCCGCATTTTCAGAGGTAACTACATTGAGACTGTCTCCGGTGTGCCTGTCTAGTCCTTTAAGTGCCGCCTGGTGCATTAATTCCTGCACTTTACACTTTAGTAGTCGCCATGATACATAAATGCAGCACTTTCGAGGAACATGGCATTGCTACATTCATATATCGTGTCAACTCTGTGAGTTTGATCCACATTAAAATGAATGGCCTGAGCCATGGCTAGCCTTGCATCGGTGCACCAACATGATAAATAGATATCATTGATTAAAGCATCATGCCATAATTAAAGTGTCCCCCCCCCTCAAACCCTTCTCCAGTGCTAGGCTTGAGTGTGACAGCACGTGAAGGCCTGTTTGTTCCTGTTGCTGCCCCTACCTCCGGGCCGACCCTGGATCCTACCGGCCCCGGCTCCCGCTAGGTAAACACCAAACCCTCCACACCACCCACAGTCAACCTCCCTCCCTCCACTATTAAAACGCCAACCAAAATAAGCCACTCCAAAACTGGCTTACCAGCAGGCAACCAATCATAGATGCCCTTACATAATCAGCGGCGGGCTTCCCGCGTGGTGGCGTGGGTGAGGTGGGCACGTGGTTGGGGCTGACTTTGGGGCTTTAATGTGATGAATTATGAAGGACTCGGGAGGTACAGGTGTGTGGACTAGTGTAGACTGCCTCCTCCAGGTGGTGCTAGTACTTGGTGACAACATGGTCCTACAGAAAGGCTGCACCTGGAGGAGGAGAACACCTCCAAGGGTCCATATGCCCTCCAGTACACTCTGACCTTGGTTGATACCATTGGTTAAGTTCCAGCCCAGGCAACTCCATTGAAAGGTCATTCAAAGCATTATGTTAAACCTTGTGTTCACTGTGTTATCAAGCTATATGCATATTTTAGGAACACATCATGGATCATTTAGTTTGTGCTCATTAATTCACTTCCATCCCTTTACATCATCAAGAACTTTTGTATGTCATTAATGGGAGGGGGCCCAATCTAGTTTTGTGCCAGTCAGCAGTTTGGGACCCACAATTGTGGCCTCCTCACCTCACAAAACAGACAAAAATAGCAGTGACTGTTACAGACCAGCATTTAGGTAGGTCAGTGAGAGGGTGAGTTGTATAATAATGGTATAGACAGCATCTATCCTCTACCTTAAGGTAACGCCCCCTTCCTTTCTCCAAGCCCATAGAGAATTGAAAGTGAGTTTGGCTTGTTAAGGTGTAGGCTTTACTCACCATGGGCCAGCTGAACACCGACCCACCTTGGAGGATTAAGCTAGCTGACAGGGCTTGTTTGTTTGTCGTTCACCTGGTGAAGCAGGCTGGGTGGTCCACTGCCAGTCATTACACTCAGATATTTAGCAGAATTCAAATTTATGCACATGGCTTCTCTTTGTATTTAGGTAGGCTTAGTTAGCTACCTGTTGACTAGATTACACTCTTATGATGCAGAATTATCCAAGGTGTGAAGAGATGGAAAGGTTTTAAAAAGGTTGTAGGCAATTAACGACATTGCTATGGCTGCTTTTGACAACAGCAGACAACCTTGTGAAATTTGAATCGATAACGGAATTTTCTGTCAGCTTCTCCGCTACCCTAATAGTGGTCTCGCCGATTCAAATCTTAAATTCCCAAAAGACCTACTCATATTAGGTAGGCTAACGCATTAAACGTTTAGGTTTTAATGATATATACATCTAGGGGGTTTAGTCACATCCATGGCAATTAGCTGTTCGCATATTTGCTGACATTGTGGGTGGCATTTGTAACATAAAAGAAATCTAATCCATAGAAGATATAGCCAGCTGTGTCAAGTTGCTGTTAATATGTATGTATCTATAGGCAATAAATCGCAGCAAATAATGGATTCTAACAGTAACATATCAGACACACACGTCTAGGTGCACTCAGCATGAAGCTCCTACAAGGTGGGTTGAGGTACAGATTCAGGTCGATATTTAGAACATCACAGACCGCCAGTGGACACGCCCCAACCTGCCTGTCCCCCAAACAGCATGACGTCTTCGGTAACCATTTGAACACCCCATAGTGCATTAATGTATCATGCCTATTGGTTGTCATGATGCATGACTGTAGCCCTTAAGGGTGCCTGGACTGTACTGTATTCATGCAGTTGTTAACAGTCCCAAAGGGCCGACTTGATGCTGTTCCATAAATAAAGGGTAGTCTCGCCAGCACGGTATTGGACGACTTAGGAACATGGACTTTAAGACATCATGTGATCCATAAAGGGTTATCACCTACAGGAGGAGGATGGGGAGAAGGAGGTAGGGGCAAGGTCATCTCCACCATCAACACCAGGGGACGTGTGATGCTGCAGTCGCGCGACGCAAAAACGCGCTCATTAGGGCGTTGCGTGCGGACAAAGTTGCGTTTTCACCTTGTGGAGAATGTTGTCGATGGTGGGATGCGTTGTGGGCAATGTCGGGACGGGGCTTTTATTGTGGATTTAGACTGTAAATATTCAAAGGACTGCCTTAGTTAAGGCCTCGTCTTCCTGTGTGGCCAAGCTGCACCAGTGCTTATAGGGCTCAGTATGGATGCCCACTGGGTCGGCCATTGCTTACTAAACCCTATTCGGGCTTCCCTAGCCCACTTAAACGGGTCTGGTTCTCCTCTTTCCTATCCCCTCGGCATATGTATGGTGCACATATGCGCGGGCACTGACAAATTCCCCTGTGAAATTGTGTAATGTAGTTCTCGCCATGAATATGACCTTAGCTGTCGAAATGGCGTTAAACATCTATTACATACTCACTGACTAAACCCTATTGGCCACTAGCTGGTCTGGAGCTGGTTCCGGCGACACACACTGATAAGAACTGATAAGATGGGACCAGCAGGTCCCTGGAAGTGGATGTTGACCAGGGACAAGGTACCCATCGTGGTATGTCTTATCAGTGGGTTTTACCTCAACCAGCAAAATTAAAAATGGCGGCTCCACTAGGCCTCCATACTGAGTCCTATAGATAAAAGGTGATTCACCAGCACTGGAGTAGTGATTGAATCATGCTGATCATTTCACCAAGACTCTATTCAAGCGTCGTGACGATAAAGAGGTTTTGTGCATTATAGCCTTTTCCTTTTAGAGAGTTGTGCAAATTACCGATTAAGCAATCGGTCATTACATGAGTAACTCGTGAGCAGGTGTGACTGGGTAATGATGTAATCATTATGATGGGTTTATGAAATATGACATACAGTTCCCAAAGCCATCCCTCAAATGTTCAAAACTGTAGAACTTTGCGTGTGTCTTTCGTGTTAATACAGCCAGAGTTTCGGCCCTGTTTTACCGGTGTTGATAGTTGCATGGAACGTTAACATTGATTAGCGACCAGAGCGATGTGTTCAGGGTGGGTGGGTAAGTGGGTAGTAAGGCCATGTGCTGTGTGAGCAGCATGAGGAAGGATGGTGGGGGGAGTGCAGAGGGTCGATACACCGCCTCCAGACTGTCCAAAACAATACTTTCCTCTTGTCACTGCCTCCTCCTCCTCCTCCTGATGGCCAGTCCATTCCTCCACGGCCAAGGAGCCGATCCAGTAGGGCATAGGGATGGTGGTAGTAGGGAAGGGATTGGCCACTGTTATTGGCAGGAGGCGCTGGGATAGGGTGTGGGTTCTGGCTTTGCCCTACACTGATCTTAAGTGTTTGTAGGACACGCCCAGGAGGGCTCTCCTTCAGTACCCTGACCCGATAGCTTCCTGCTTACGTGCTCTTGTATATTGACGAGTCACTCCCACTGCCTCGCCTTCCCCTAACTCCACCTGTTTTGTACTGTGTATTCCAATTTTCCTGCAAATGGAAATTCCAATATCCCTGCTTCCATGTAAACGTTCATACATTTACTGTGAAATTTGTGTTTTAAAAAAATGTTATTTCCTGTGGAAATTGAACCAAAATGTGCATAAAGAGAGCCTGTTGAGTGTTAACAATCTCAGATGCTATTGTCCACCATCAGTCTATATGAAATAGAAGGAAAAGGGTAATATACATGCACAAAATATTTATTTATCAGTCATGAACGCTCCGATTGATTGGGTTTAGCGGAAAGAAGTATGTGTGGTTATACCGTGGGCACCTCCTGTGTCCTCCCTTCACCCCTAGTCTTACACCTAACCTGTTGGCATTTCCTCCTGTCCCCCTCCAGGGTCATAGGGATGCTGGTAACCGTGGAGACGTCCGGAAGGCGAACTAATCTCCTCCTGGTTTTATTAGAGGGGGGGGGGGGGGTGGGGGGGTGAGCACACCTGAGCCGACAAGTGTGGCGGACGGGGAGGTGGAGGAGAGAGGAATGGATCGATATCCAATCAATAACGTGTCGGGCGTGCCGATTGACAGCCTGCAGCCCTCCTACCGACCACCTAGTGCTGAGCGCCTACCACCCTAACACACACAGAGCCCCCTCCCTACTCCATCCCCGTAACTGTAGTCATAGATACAGCACCAGCCCCACCCACACCTGCGTCCTTAGCAACAACAGTCACCTCTGTCATTAGAACCAGTGCACTGTATGCTCAAAAACATGTGTAATAGAATAAAGAGGAGCTGTGGGAGGATAATGGCTTGGGGGTAGACAGGACGTTTACAATAAATAATATGCTACACACCTCTTCTCTCACCCTTAGACACCTCTAGTACCATGAATGACTTTTTTATACTAGAAAGGCTGTTAGATAATGTCTACTGAAATGAAATCATCCCTCCTTCTCACCTCTTTACTCGATAAATAAATGAATAACAACATTCATCATTGTGAAAATATATCAGGATAGGTAAGATGCCTAATTCAATTGTAGCAAAGGTTACTGTTGACAATACTATTTCTCAAATGTGTGTACCAAGGAAGGCAAAGTTCAGTAAGGGAGTATTGTAGATCTTCCATCCTCTTGCTCATCTTACGTATGTTTCCCCACTGATAATGGGCATGGAGGCTGACATATGATACCTCTATGTATACTTGCCTAATCCCTGAACACTGTGATGCTGTACTTAATGTTGGGTTTTACCTTCTATGTTGTAGGTGAGTGCTGGAGAATATTTGACCTTTGTTAGACCTGAGTGCAGTATACAGGTAAGCAGAGACCACTTCAAAGACACCAGTCTACAAGCCAATTTCCCTAATACTTTATAGGGTTTTCTGGAGATTCCTCTTGATGCATAATACAGTGTTACTACCTTTGCAAAGTCAGAATTCAGTATTTACTTTGAAATTAAAAGTAGACGGGAGTAGTAGCAGAAAAAAAAACAGAAGAAAAAAAAACAACACTTAGGAACTTATGTCCTTACATGTATAGCATAAGAAGAAAGTAATTGTTTTGACAAAGTACATTCATGATGTTTGCAAAGTTCCTAACGGTACACGTAAATAGGTAATTTCTCATATGAATTTCCATTTCTGTCCATCCATCATTCTAACTCAAATGGCATTAAAAATCATATGTACATAGCGCTGGGTTGCCATGTGCATATTTTACAGTTTTGACAATTATTGTGAAACGAAATAGTTTGCAGAAATTATAGGGTGTAGATGACATTGGTCTTATCTACATCTATCACTTGTATGCGTGGGCGCCGCATTATTAAGGAGTCATAATTCATATCATTTGAGTAGTGCACCCAAGATAATAGCTCAATTTGGTGTATTTCTGTATGTGATATGTATAATGATTAGGCATAAGTAAAATACATGTAAAGTAGGACACTTTTGATGAGGTGTTGGGAATTGAAGAAAGGTAGTAACCTGAGCGTTGGCGAGATTTTTGTCGAAGGTGGCAAGTGTTTCAATACATGTATCAGAAAGGAGAGAATATGCAGTCATGTTTACAATTTAGGATGTGACGTATGTCAAAGGGGAGATCCTCGCAGTTTACTGGCTCTAACTCTCAATTTGTACACAAGGCTACATTTCTATGCCATACATTGATACGAGCTCAAAATTGACTTGTAGAGATTACTTCGCAGTATATGAGTAACAATGGTTTGATGATTGCCTAGGGCGCTATGCTCAGTCCTGTATATAGTGAACAGTATAAACGTAAATTAAGCAAGTATGTATAGAAGTCTCGAATAGGAAAAAGATAGAGACCTCTAATCATAGATACGGATATCACGATGCTTACAAGCAGTAGAACACAAATATTTAGACTGCATCCTACAGTGCAGGACATACCACGTCCTGGTCAGTCATGTTTGACAGGTAAAGGCCTAGACACAGAGTGCAATCTACCTCATTAGTGCCTTCAATATAACTATGGCCCCGACGCTTGGTCCTAGACAGTCGGGTTGGAGATGGGGCTAGCACTCAAACTGTCTGTTCACCAGGGCAATAATACAGCGCTCTCTACTCCAAGCTCACCCTAACATTGGACCAGACATACCAGCTTATGGCTGAAGAATAGTGTAAATTGTAGCTAATGGCCGGGTTCAGTAAGGACTTCCAAAGTGCTTTAATTTGCATGCCAGCCCTCTGTGTCTGACTGACTGTTTCCATACACTTGGAGATGTAGAGATGTAATAGTTATAGAGATTTTTCTATATAGTTTTTCTGTGGAATCATGGCTTACTGCTTCTTGTCACTGTGGGTTGGGGCTTCAAATGTCCTATTATATAGAAATTTAACCCTATTGATCAGTTGATGTATATGCTGCAATTTGTTGCAACTAAAAATAAATTGTTAATTCATGGAGGGATATGTATCACCGTCACTAAAGAGTTCATTTTCATTTTCCTGCCCAGAGACAGGGAGATTGCTGGAAGGATATTTGCCTACAATAGTGATTAATGATAATTGCTGCTGGTCTGGTCCGCCGTTAAGGTGTAGGGAAAGGTCTACTAGACTGAAGACTTCACATTAGAGTACTTAGTAGTTAGACGCCACAATCTATAACCAGTAATCAGCCACAATTGAAGTGACACATTTAAGTACAGTCAGAGCCATTGCAATTCCCCGGTTGCAATTCTAGGTAATTCCCCATATGCTGGTGTAATCTATTGGGTCTATTACCACACGGAAAGGGTGGAACTAATCAGGAAGACCAGGAAGGCAACTCCTACAGTAATAACAATTTCTCCTGTCATCCCTATGTAATAATTTCACTAGAAAGAATCATTTGCTATGTGTTAATTTGAGTGGCTAGTATGGGTGCATACCTCCTAATCTGCGTGTCAAAACAATGTTGACCGCCAAGTGCCCCAGTAAAACTTGAAAAGTTGACAAGTGACATGAAGGAGGCACTGAGAAGTTATGTTGATATTACGAGGTATAAGACCGTGTATCAGTTTGTCATATATAGGCTGGTGTTGCTGTCTCTGGCACTGATGGCTCCCAACTGCTGCTACTTCTGCTGCTGACATTGCTGTCCTGCTGCTGCAGCTTCCTCTGCTGCAGATACCATGGCGCTGGAGGAGCTTCTACTGCTCCTGGTGGTGGTGGTGTCCATGCCGTGGATGAGCCCTCATAGACTGCCGCTGTTGGAACCACTGTTGGAACCAGCAGCAGCAGCAGCAGCAGCAGCAGCAGCAGGAACACAGGGAGGTGCTTGGTAATAGGATAGCGCCATAGCGGCCTCCTACCGACAGCAACTCCTGTCGCCTTACCGTACTGCTGCCAACACTACCCCCATCCCTCCTTCCACCCAGTTCTTCACCCCCCCCCCTCCCATCAAATACCCCCCCCCCACACACACACACACACACTCAGGCATGCACGTTTTACACACACGGCCAGATAATTAGAGAGACGTGGAAGTACTCTCTACATGCAAGGGAATGCAAAGGGAAACAGGATCGTGTCGTTTGTGTTCAGTGAAAATAGTTCCACTGTATTGGCTTTGGTATGATGTTGTCCCTCTAATTTGTTGACTGCAGGTCCTGCATCCCTACATCCAATTCCTGTTTTATGGACTCAAATACACACAGATATAAAGGATGAATTTTGAAATGAACTTAAATATCTATGCCATTTATACTGCCCTTTTCAGGGGCGTGAGAAGCAGTTTCAGAGTGGGTGGGACCAGGGGGGTTTTCTGCAATTTTTGACCTCCCTTTGCTTGACCTTTTAGTTTTGACCTTTTGAGGAGTGGGCCAAAAGTGGGGGGAGGGACATGTCCCCCTGCTTTCCACGCCCATGACTTTTTTAATGTTGCAATAGATACAATTTTGCAACATTTATCAATTTCGACCAAGGACATTGTTTCTTAGCGACCTCCATTGCTGAACGTCTTCAGTACGTCATTGGTGAAAGTCCTCCTGTTACGTCACATAGTTTTGGTGGCTCCACCTATTGAGCTGCGGATCGCATTCCTTAGGTAGCCTTTGTACGAATTATGTTTCTCTATTTAGCCGGTGGTGGCGCCAGCATCCCTAAACGGTCAGCCGTCGGACCTTACAGTAAATGGGTTTAGTTAACTTCCCGCCTATCCGCCGGCCTTCCTCCTCATCTTTGTGTAATGTCGTTCTCGCCATGAGTATGACCTTAACTGTCGAAATGGCGTTAAACATCTTTTACTCACTCACTCCTCCTCATCTCGTCCTCTCTTCCGGCTCTGATTGCAGATTGGGAAATCAAGTTGTGCCCCTACTTTCAAGTCTGTCCATTATAGCAAATGTAGTGATCGAGGACGAATTAAACTATTTTATTTGAAGGCAGTTGTAAATGAAGGAAAGTTTAGGTAATCATATATATAGGCGTTGACATGACCCCATGATATCCATAATATGGTCTTGGGAAGATCCTCCTCCTTGGTGGGGGGGGGGTGAGTATTGTCACACAAATATTTTTGTGAATATTGGGTTCTCGTTGTTTGCCATTTATTTAAGCCACAATATATCGTTCAGAAATACTTTGGTCATGAAATTGTAAAAATTCTGCCCTGTGTGACACGTGCTGTTGGCCGCACCTGCGGTCAGGGAGTGTAAAGAGGTGGGAGGGAGGGGTGAGAGTGGGTAGGATGTCTCCTCAACCTGCTGAAGTTCAACAGGTGGGCACCAAGGAACCCAAGTGTCTCCTCTGTACAATTACCGAACAAGCTGCTAGTCGATGGCCATTTTACCCCATGTGAATTAGACATGGGGTACTCTGCATGTAAATCATCAGGGATGGGGGTGACGTCAGGGAGCTTCCAGTATGACGTCATTACAATAGCCCCTAAATTATTACATTGAAGCCTGTCATATGTTAAAATATCGGTGTAGGTACAATGTAAGAGTGCATGTATATATAAGATATGTGAGTGAGTGAGTAATAGATGTTTAACGCCATTTCGACAGCTAAGGTCATATTCATGGCGAGAACAACATTACACAATTTCACAGAGGAATGTGTCAGTGCCCGCGCATATGTGCACCACACACATCCGAGGGGATAGGAAAGAGGAGATACAGACCCTTTTAAGTGGGCTAGGGAAGCCCTTATAAGATATGTAAGGCTCATACTGACGGGAGGCAGGAGGTTGAGGTACCTGGTACCCGGATCACTCTCTGGTTACCGTCACGACGTGCCGTTGTCGTCCTCCTTGCCGTGCTCACTGGTCCGTGACGACGGTTAGCACCACCGCCACCACTTCTACACCACCGTCAGTGAAGAGTGGTGTACTATTATGGGATGGCGGCCTGGGCACAGGTGAGTGAACGCAGCAAAGGAAGGAACAAGCCGGCGTTCCATTACCACCACCACTACCTAGCAAGCACCACCACCACGTCCGGCACCACCACAGCACCACTGTGCCATCACGCCGGTTCCAGGTTCACAGGTGCACAGGGACAGCTTGGACTTGGCACATCATGGGGAGAGCCCACACTGCCTTTATATCATAGTCTAACCAGAGAGGCACAGATCTCCCCCTGTTAATTCAGCACAAGAGCTGGGGGTGAGGGTGTACAGGTATGAAGGTGTGTCGAAGGCTGCCTCTACCTCCATGGCGGCTTGTTGTACTGCAGGGTCGCCGGCTGTCAGCACCAGGTACCCGGAGACCATGTGCTCCGTGGTAGGACCTTGTCAGTGTTCACCTTTCTGCTGTCAACGCCAACTGCCTGTCTTAGTACTAGCCTTCTCTTCTTCACTGTCACTTTGCTGGAATGAATGAACGTCGCCGCATCTCCACTCAGTCTACACCACAACCGGCTTTCTCAGTGAGGCACAAAGGAACACGCCGAATACACATACTTTTATAAGGTAACTATGGGGGAGACTCTCTTATACAACATGTTTGTCAGGTTAGTTTTTTTTTATGTAGATAGCATTTCACCCTTTAAGACGTATGTCACGGTTTTAAGACTGCCTTAAATCCTTATGAGTAAGGCTAACTTGTGCCTCAACTAAAGCATTGCACTACACTGTAGTCTACAGCCTAGCCCTAGGACAGGATAGTAGGGCCCAAACACGGGCAAAACCGTGCCAGAATAAAGGGTTTCAATAGATGTATGTTCTTGAGAATGGAGTTAAACTATATTAAGTCATTGTCAAATCATTACAATTGGCATGCTTTTCTGGAATGTAATATTCACACTTGTCCAATATGGTGTCAATCTGTCATGCCACTCTTTGCACATGTTCTACATTCACAATACTCTTTGCCAAGGCGTGAAAGCAGAACGGGTCCTACGTACTATGATATTGAAAAGAAGAGCAAAATCAGGCCTAGAGGGAGACTTGACTTTGAGGAAGCTTCTAAAGCCGCGTTTTTTGTTCCTTTTTTTACCTGGCCCAGGTTGGAAGTGGGTCAGTGTATAATATAGGACCATTTATAGGCCGTCCCACCCTGGGTGTTAAACCCGGCTATGGAGGCAGGGTGTAAGGGGGTGGGGGAAGCAGGGGACTGGAGGATCCATACCGGCACCATGACCCCATGCCCTCTCCCTTATATCTCACCACAGACTTCCAGATCCGTATACTGGATCAGCCAGCCATTGGTGGCAACCCCCAGAAAGGCAATTGTCACCAGGGAACATGCCATTGTTGGCGCATATATCATGGACGTATAGTATTGGAAATGCAATTCTTGCTGACAAGTAGTGCAGGGAATATATCGGACAGGGCTGGCAATTTGTGGATGTAGAACCACTTGCTTGTGTTATAGATCATACCATAGTGTTGTGCATATTGAAAATGGCAGCAGGTTTTGTATGCAGCCCGGGAATGTATAGGACAAAATGTATGATATTGGCATTACCATGTGGTTGCTGAAATAGGTCATTGTCACGTGGTTGCCGAAGGGGTCATCATTGCCGCCATTTGGTTGTATCTACCCATTAATGTAGGAAGTGTTCTGTATGGCACAATGCCATTTCACACGTACAAGAAGCTAGTTCAATTTATTCTTTTTTTTCTCACGTCCTTCCTTGTTGGTAGATTTATAGCTCATAGATTTTAGTCAAGTTCTTAGCTTTTTGCCCGTGCACATGCTTTGCTTGATCTTTAAACACAATCCATGAGTAATGACAATTTTTATGATTGTTAATTTAGATAAGTCAGTACGTATGCACCTACATAAAGCTCCAAGAGGTTGTATGCAGGCATTGAAACATGCAATGAAGCATGAACATATATCACATATGTAGTCTGTTATCGGTGGCACATGTTATACTTTGCCGAATTGACAGTTCTTTAGCTTATACTATGACCATACCTGGCAATAACGGCCGGCCAATATCAGGGTATGACACAGCATACTACTGTGGCTTTCAAAGAGACCCCCCCCCCACACCCAACATGCCCTTCTCAGTACATACAGTCACACAGGTATAGATCTTTCATTGATATATGACGGTGTAGCAGTGGGACAGGTGTGTCTGATGACCAACGCACCTGTTCCCCTCTCAACCACCCTGAGGGGGATGGGGGATGACGGGTTAGGGGTATGTGGGAGGATGCAGAAATAGAGTGAATGGGGGTGAGGGTTAGGGGCGGTATTCACCATATTTTAACCCCATTCTACATAAGCTTGCAGCACGCCATCTCTATGTTCTGTGGGCCATGTCCTATTTTGTTGTTAATGCTGGCATTGATGGATAGGACTACTGGATGAGAATTAAAATTCAGTTAGACTAGGGTTTGTATAGTGGCTTGACTTTAAACAGTGGGGTGAAGGGATGGGGTTAAGGGCCCTTGTCTGCTTATAGAAAAGTCGATGATGACTTGCCCCCAGCCGAATAAAGAATAGTCCTCCTCCGGTGCAGGACGTCATATGCTTACACCTACGGCCCACCTGTGGCCCTGAGTAGTATTAGTACTTACTGAGTCATGGTTACCACATAAACTCCCTCCCTCCTCTAAAAATCTATGACATATGCAACGCCATATGGCCAACCGCAAGGGGAAACTGGGTACAAAAGGGGAATGCCATCACTTCCGGTATCCTCTTATGGGTTTGGTGAATAGGGGTTGAAGTACTTGAATCCCTGTTGGAATTTTGGCCGTAGGGTGATGTCATAACTTGGGTATGATCCCCCAGCTCGACGTGTCAGAAAACAAGTCAGGCCCAGGGTATGACGCTGTATTGACGTACATTCAGTTTGTGACATGATCGTGACGTACTTTACCGACCCTGGACGTATGTGTAGTCAGCCTCGGCCAGCGTCTATTGATACCAGTTCAATAGTGTGCGAAGGGCTGGAGAGGGCGAGCCTGATGTGTAGTAGACCCTGGTAGTGTTACTGCCGACAGATATCATTAGTAGGGCTTGGCGCGCGCTGGGAAATGGAGATGACTGTGTAAATAGGGCACAAAGTGGGTCGGGTGGGGGGTTCCCAGGTGTAAAGGGGACTGCCTCTGTGTTAAGGTATGGGGTGGGAGAAGTAGGTAGGTGAGGAGAGAGGATAGGGTGAATGGACCTGGGGCGGACATGGACGCGGCTCTCACGTTTAAGGCGTGGGCTGAGAAGGTGAAGAAGGAAGGAAGCCCCAGCCATCCATGACCCAGAGGGCCTAAAATAGGCCATGTCAGGAGGTTAGGGTCTTCATTGCCGCCTCTTGTAGGTCAGATAGACAGGACAGCAGCCCCATTGCCCACCTCAGACCTCATTGACACTCCCCCAAAGCAGTTTCCTCCCTGCACATATATATTTTTCTTCTGTCCATGGCGCCGCCGGGCCATAGCCTGGGGCCATATCAGGCTCACTAATTATCGGGCAATACTCTGATTGGCTAGTTTTGCTGAACCTGGACTTGTAATTGGATGGTTGTGGCCATGTGACTTGCTTGTGCATTGGAAAAGGGGGGTGCCCTAGCACCGTGTAAATGACCCACTTAGGACATAGTTAAACATGGTAGTTCAAATATATTATATGGATATAACAAGCGTGGTACAGAATAGCCAGAGAAAGCACATTTCCACCCATGTTGCACAAACAGACAACGGAGTTGATTCCTCTTTGAAAGAAGCATGTCTTTCTCATCACCTTTGCTGTAAAAGAATGTCCGGAGGTACTAAAAATTCAAAAGCCACCAAAATAATACACAATGATGATAGTGACATGCATGCATATTCTGGATAAAATAATAAACATCCATTACTAAAAACGTTAAAAACCTTCAGTAATGTTTTACTCCAGAAGTAAGACATTAATTTTAGATAAATCTTTAAGGGGTAAGCTCACACAGGTCCCTCTCCCAAAGGTTACCTTCCCTCATGCCCCCACTGCGTTCCCCTTGCCCCACCAACCTGAAAGCCCTTTGGTCGGCGTAGGGGTGGCGTGATACACGGTGATTACCGTGCCGACTACTGGGACATATGTCCCCCTACTCCCCTCGATTTCGGCTTGGAGATGCCCCCTTTGTCCCAACTCTACCTACTGTGTCGGGATTTTTGTGGAGTAAAGGGAGGGTTGGTGAGGGAGGGTCCATCCACACTGACACTGCCCTTAGTCCTCTAACTGCAACCCCAAATCTCTGCCACTTTAGTGTACTTCAGAGGGCTGCAGAATGCATTGATACATCATGTCCATTGATCCTCATGATACATGTCGGGTTAGATTCTCCAATTGTCTACTCACCAGCCCTCCATTGATGCATCATGATGACCAAAAGCATTGACTTTGATACACTAATGCATCACTCCAAGGCAGGGTCCTATCCAGGATTTTGAAAGGGGGGGCGTTCTTTTCACGGGGGATGACATTGTGGTGTCCCCTAGAGATTGTGCTAACCTGCATTTCGTGACATTCGCTGTGGTATTGTAGGGAGGGGTTTGCTTTCACCTGGAGGCAATTGTGGTAAATTAAGCCGACGAGTCATGATGCTATAAAAGAGATTTGCTTAGAGAAGGGTTCTTTGAAGAGGGGCTTAAAAAAACACACACAAAAAAACAAAAACAAGGATATCCCAGAAATATAGGGTTGTTTTTTTTTTTTTTTTTGCTTTTTTGTTTTTCAAGCCAGTGGAAATTCTCCAAGAGTGAAATGCAATAACTACTCTTTTGTATTGTAACATAATTCTCATCGAAGATTATTTCTAATAATTGGGTAATGGCAATTGTTCTTATTCTATTGTTCATCAAATGTGCCAAATGAATTACTGCCGTGTTAAAACGTGAATACGGTTCTGTCACCTTTTTATGTGAAGTCATCCTCCCCCCGATTTGAGTTTTGAAGAGTAACGCAAATGCGAGAATCGGTTATGTTAAAACATAGGTGAAATTATCGATTTCATCGGCATTTTATATTGACCTCAAAGTTCTGCCTCTTGTCTTGAAGACCTCTGTTTTCTTGTTAAAGTCTTAATTTCAGTCAGATAAAATGAAAGGCGCCCCAAAAAAGCTGATTTAAAACCTCATTCGAGATTACCAACGTTTCTCCCTATTACGTGGCAGTTGTGCATTGAGATGAATTTTGATGGACTAGGAGGATGGGGGGGGGGGGGAGTTAATGTTATAGTTTCTGCCATGGATTCCGATGCTGGTTCAGAGCGAGCTGGAGAGTTGGGGGGTTGTGACAAATTGTGTGAAATAACAATGTGGGGTGATGTGGTGAAGTGGTCGGGGCTGGTAGGCGACCCGCTGTCACAGTAAGATAAGACACGGGACGGCGAGCAGCTCTTTCCCCTGAGCTGCTCCGGACTGGCTCCTGCTCGCAGGCCATCCCACTCCCCCTCCCCAGCGTGTCCAATTAAACACAACTCCAACTGCCAACCGCAAGAAAAATCACCCGACTGGCAGACTCAAAAAGACCACAGCCACCAGGTGCCACGCAGTGCACGGGCTATGTTTTCTTTCACTTTGTGTGCGATGAAAGAGCCGTGGAAATAGAGGTATTGATCTTGGTACTGGTCTATGCCTCCTCCCACCCACCCGTACACACCCATACCAACCATCCCAGCCCCTACACCGCAACGAGTTGGCCGCATAATAACAGGAAGGCATTCTACAGTCGGCAGCGCCGACTGGGTGTTTTAAATCAGACAGTTTGAAAAATAATTACCGGCGGACTAAGTGGAGGTTAAAATTACTACCCGCGATAGGGATAGATGGAGTGCGCACCAAGGCAGCTCCAGGATTACTGAGCAAGTGTGTGTATGTGATTGATGGAAGGAGGAGGGGTGCTGGGTATGGGAGAAGAGAGTAGGCATCTCATTGGCATGTTTAGGCATCTCAGAATTGAGGCTTCAAGCTGATGTATATATGGGAATACTAGAATTTATGACAATCAAATTGTACATCTACCTTGTACTGAAGTCTCTCTGGAACTTGTCCCATGGTCCTGTCTTAGGTGGGTGGTATCCATAAAGCATTATGCTCAGTGCACTAGGACAACATCATCCTGGTTTGATTTTGATAGATGTGGCATGAGCCGATAAGGGTGCTAGTTAGTTTTAAGTGGGGTAATTGTTTAGGAATGATGAATATAACAAGTCAGCTTGATGAGGATGCTTGTAACCACTGGAAGAAAAATGGGGTTGGAATGGTGAACTGTACTTGTGTAGAGGACGGGGAAAATATCTAGGATCACCGGGACCCGAACACGGATCTCTGGCATGACATTCCAGCATGCTAACCATTACACCACAATCCCTGGCCTAATATTTCCACCTTCTAACTACACCTGGATCGGTATGATACACACTAGGGGAGCAGTGATTACCAGGTAACTGGCCCCTGAGGGTCAATCTACCAGGCACAGGGATTTCTGGTCCCCATACACTTGCATATGCGAAGTTATTTGGTACCTTTAATATCAGATCTATATGGTTTGATTAAGGGAATTATCTAAAACCTTGAATATTGACTATGCCAATGTACAGAATAAGCACATAACCTAGGAGGATCAAATTTGATAAACATGCAGACAGCGACTAGTCACAATATGAGTCCAAGAGGGACACTTTCCCTAATTGATTATGATGTTTATTAGAAAAAGGACAGGAATAATATGGCTTTATCAGAGATTGACTTAAACGCATTGAATGTGTTAAGTCAGTTTGACATCGATTCCAGCCAAGCTTCCCTATAAGTCGCCGCCTGGGAGGTGCCCCCAGCACCGCCTTAATGAACAATTAGTGCGTTAATCACATGTCAGGTGAGACTTTAGGTGTAATGCCATCCCTTACTTGAGACTCCCAATACCACTCAGTGAGTCCCTCCCCTGACTGACCGAGCTGCTCGTCCCTTGTGAGTACCTCATACAAGGATGTAATTATTACTTAATGATTTATGATAATTGCATTATCAGTAGGAGAATGGTATTAATGACCTACTGTACCATTGGGGTATAGTCAAAACAAAGATTATACAAAGGTTGGTTGCTGTACAGGCATTTCATAGCAAGCCATGTATGGTTCTGTGATGCGTCTTCAGTTTGGTATTTATTTATTCATCGTGAGAGTTGATGGACTGAGAGTGAGCATACCCTGGAAAGAGTATTGTCCGACTGTTACATCATCGATCCTGGTGGCTTAGGTAACGAACCTGGTGACCTTGGTGCTGTGGCAGCGGCTGGATGTAGTGTATGAGGAGGCAGCCTACTGGAGGAGGCAGCACCACCAGCATGTACACACCACCACTACCATCAGTATAGATTCATGTGTACAACTCTTAGTTTGAGTACTATCTACGTCCTGAATATGATGTGTATGACAATGCTGAAGTGAGTCTGAAAAGTGCTATGCAGATGCAGGTATGCCCTCACGATGGATATTTCTGTACTAAATACTCATCTTACCTGGTTGTAAGCAAGGCAGAGTATAATGTCAGTTGTCATGTCTTATGACGTTAAACTTCTAATACTGTCTAACTCAGTTGGCTGCATTATGAAAATAAGAGTAGACCCCCCCCCCCCTCTGTACAGATAGGAGGCATCAGTAGACTGGCATAAAAACCGACTGTAGGTCTTCCTATCATTCTGTGATAATAGAAGTGTCAAGGAGAGAATATTCGCCTTAAGCTGGACACATAACTCGGGTAGAACACTTGGATTTGTGACTACTCTTACTTGTTAAAATCTAAAATTTTGAGTTGTGTGAACAGCTTCAAATTGAAGTGTCCAACTCAAGCATAATGCCCAACTCAAAGTGAATCTACCCAATGAGTTATGGCCTTAAAGGTTGTGTGAATTCCAGGGCCAATACTATGTACAACTACATATGAGGATTAGTGACTGGTATGGCGGTAGCTGAAAAGTAGTCCCAGGTTAGATTTTAGTCCTCTCATCAGACGGAACATGGAAAGTACACGGATTAATAATGTATGCTGTAATGTCCAAGAGGGAATAGTCGTGTGATATAACCACCTTGTAGTGGCCTTGAAGGTGAAGTGGTTCCCGTGCTACATAGCTACTGCACAAATACGTGTATCTACATTTCACCTTCTGAGATACATTTACTGGTATTCAATTAATCAGTTATTTGTTAAAATATATACTAGAATGCACCTTTTAGTTAAATGTGGACTATATGCATATACTGCTGTGTTTTAAAGAATAGAAAAATGCTAAATATCACTAGGCTTATTATCTACAAGTAGATAATTTGTCGGCTGCAGTAGGTGAGTACTGCCTCAAAGTTGGACAACGCAGGGTGGGTCGGGGGAATGATGGGGAGGGAAGGGGAAGCTGGTTTGCTGAAATAAAGCGTCCCACCATCAACACACCCAGCTCTATGGTGTAGAAGCCCAGATGTGTTTGTGGATGGGGTAGGGGCTTCTGTCCCTCTCCAGGTCCTATCAGCATGCAGTCCCTACCACTGAAGGCGTCGTGCGGTCTGCCGTCTGATCAGCGGTCAGTATTAAGTTGATCCTTCCTACCCAGCAACCTACTCTTCCGGTCTACCCCGTATCAATAACCCCATCTCTACCCCGCCTCCACCCCCACCCCCGGTCATAACCCCCCCCCCCTTCCAGATTCTCCATACTTGTACGTATCCGGACCAATTGGAAGCTATTAAAATCTCCAGTACTGCAGTGTATCCATCCCTCCCTCCCTGCCCATGCTACCACCCACTCCTTTGCCTCTTGTATCAGTTGCTTATACATACATGTATATATACCGTTATCCCTGACCCATCCCATGCACTCTCCCACCCCCACCCAAGCCCCAGGCTCTCCTCCATGTGCCCTCCAGGCTCTCCCTTCCGGCCCGGGCTGATTGGTCCAGCTTCCTCCTAATGATATCAGGCGGCTAACAAATTTATTGCTTGACGGCGCGGCTTGATCGCTGAGCTAGCGCGGGTCTAATCTGGCCGCGCGGCCCAGTAATCATACGGAATACACCCACCAAAGCATCCCCTACCCTCCTACCCTCCCACCCAGGCGCCTCCAGGGGTCTCCATCTCTGGCATCCTCCTGGGTGTGGGTCTCTTAAACTTTGTGTTGATGGCTGCGTTCCGGCTACTAAACTGCCATTGAGGCAGCAGTCAACCAAGGTTTGGTATTCCACATGCGTACATAAAGTCGGTAAATGTGGTGTTCACTTTGTGTCTACAGTGTGACCCAGACATAATGGAGTCAGTGTCACCATACGCCAAAACAAGCAAACAGTGGTGGTATTTGATATTGCCCTAATAATAGTACACTGCATGTTGCTTAAGACCAAATCTATTCCGAGTAGCTCATCTTTACATTGGACTGCCCATAGCTGCTTGTTAGGAAAGCAGAATATAGCTTGTGCGCATTTGGCTCAGTGATCAGGAGCGAGCAGTTGATGGCAGATTGGTGTCCAGCTGATTTTGGATCCCCACTTCCAGCCCAAACCCTCCACCTCGCACATGCGCACACCCATGACACTAGCCACCACCACCACGCCTGTACACTGCATGTTGCTAAAAACCAAATCTATTCCGAGTAGCTCATCTTTACATTGAACTGCTCATAGCTGCTTGTAAGGAAAGCAGAATATAGCTTGTGCGCATTTGGCTCAGTGATCAGTAGCGAGCAGTTGATGGCAGATTGGTGTCCAGCTGATTTTGGATCCCCACTCCCAGCCCCAACCCTCCACATCACACATGCACACACCCATGACACTAGCCACCACTACCACGCCGGCGTCTTGATTCTACAGTGAAACCACCTCATAATGGCCATAGATAAAATGACACCCTAACACATTTTTACGTCTCGAATTTATTATTTGCACATGGGTACCTATAGAATTGATGTGACAGTGTATACGAATAGAGTTGATTTCTCGGCATTTCCTCTCAATGTAGCGAATTTATCTCGTCCTATTGACCTCCTCATAACGCAGTTCCATTGTAGACTCTGTGCCTCCAGGGCGCGGTGCTGGTGGGTATGGAGGGTGCGGGGAGGGACCACTGCCCAGGAGGAGTCAGTAGTAGGTGGAGATGGCTACTTGGGACAGGCAGCATCTCCATGCAGCCTCCGACCCCCAGTCCCTACAGTATCATAGGGAGCTGGATTGAGCGATGGAGGAGACTGGTTTGAGGGTCACAGGGGTCAACATGGTTACCGACAGCTTCTACACGCCTACTGCTCCTCCAGGGTCACTAAAACCCTGTTATAATGTGCCTCCTGTGAATAGGCTACTGGGAACAAATATTTTGACTTTCATTAGGGTTGGAGGCAACCTGAACGCCTCTCAGTCACGTATTAATACTTAAGATGTAACTATGGATGTGACGATGCCGATATGGCGCTTGATACTATGGGAGTAATTTTCTCATGTCTTACGTGTATTGTAGGTAGGGCCATGACGATAACTTGCAAGTATATCTTTGCCTTACAAAACGAAAATATTTCCTGCTTCTGCCTTGTCAACACCGCAGGCCTTGTCGTGTATTCAACTATGACATAGATTATGTGGGGGGGGGGTATGGGAAGTTGGCGGCATTGTCATTCCCATATTAAGCTATGCCATTTGACTTAAATGGGGAAGAATTATAATAGAGATACGCACTGGAGTTTTGAAATGCGAATGCTTTGAAAACAATACTGTAATAGTTGAATGGCGTCCTTATTCATGCCAATAGACATGTTATTTAAAGATATGGATCAGATGTTGGCCAAAGCCATCTGATAGCAATGCCGTAGTGGAGCATGACCCAGGAGGAGGAGGGCCAGGTAGGCTACTACCACCACGTGTATGTGAATGCCTGTCCCAGCCCGCTCCAGGCGGCCCAATAGCTGCCGTTAGGGGGTGCTTGTTAACATGGACGCCAACGTGTTTCAATCCGTCCCGCCGCCGCCCCACTCAAAACGCCCAGCCCTCCCTCATAGCTGTATTTGCCCAAGAGGCTGTGGGCACATTGAATCGAAGTTGTGTAACGTTACGTGCATGGGCCGTTTGCGGCCAGTGGGTTGAGTAAGCCAGATCAATGGGTGTCCAGCGGCGTGCTAGTGAGCATACAATAGCCACCTCGACACCCACCCTCTGACCCACCTCCCCCACCCTCCACAGTCCACAGTCCACAGCCTGCCTCCTCCTACCCTCCCGGCCCTCCTACTGCCCCCTGCATGCAGTGGTGAGGGTGGTGAGGGGCACCGCGCTGTGCTGAGGCAGTTGGACAGCTGGAGGAAGCATGCAACGGTGCCAGGAGGAGACGGGTATGGGCATGTCGGCAGCCACTGCTGACGCGTTCAACCAGCCTGGAGGACCTCCATGGATGGCCCTGGTATCCTCTATATAGGTGCCTGCTGGCACGTCAGGTCCTGTATTGCAGGCTTTAAGCATCAGCACAGATGGATACACTACCCGACCACGTGGTCAGCAGCCATCGACTCCCACACCAAAACCGTTAAGAAAGGAAGTATCAGCGGAGGATAGTCGCTGGAAGGGACTAGTAAACGCTGATCTGTCGCTGAAGTCGTGGATACCGTATATCGAATACACAGGTTTGGTATGCCTAAATCCCAGGACATTGTATGCTACTACCCAGGACTACACATGAGGATGCCTCAGTATTATGATGCCATCAGTGATATGGGATGCCGGTTACACCACAAGGAATGTCTCATCAGGGTCTTATAGGTTGGTGTATGCCACCGTTACCATAGGAACGGTTATCACTACGGCCGCAGGGTACCATTAGCTGAGGTGGACATGAAAGATGCATAATCGATTGCATACTAAATGCAGTAATACAACCCATGTTTCACTTGTGTATTCATATACGGGACTAGCACATTGCTGGTACTAAGAGTTTCAGCTAGGTGGCTCATGTAGTCGGGGGCTAGATCACCATTTGGCCTCTTTGTACAGTCTATTTGGACTACCTGCCAATTAATTACTATACATGGTATTTTTCTATGTGTGGATTCTCCATATCAATAGCCTTATGTTGCTGATCTAGAAATTGATTAAATATTTGAAATGAAAGAGCAATAGGTCATTGAAATTTCTGTTTGACACAACTGGTAAGCCAATCAGGGCATTGTCTCTTATCTGGGTTATCACCTTCTTTCACACCTGAAACAATAGAGAGGTACTTAGGGTGATTGAGATAAGGGGCAGGGTGTAGCTTATCAGTCACTGACCATTGTTCTTTAGACTGATAAGAAATTTACCCAGAATGCCCTGCTCTGGGGGCCTAACCAATATGGCGGCCCCTATAGCCTAATATATGCCAATGCCCTATACAATGAATGGTCCTGGAACCTGGTATATGCACAACAAGCAGTGGCAACGTCAGTTATGCTTGTAGCCCTCATACAAACATGTGGATTAATGCTAGCAGTGACGTTTTACTTTGCAGTGGAGGTCTGTGTAACTAGTCTATATTGTCCCAGTGTTTGTTCAGGTTTGTTTAGCCTATAGACAGTCGTATAACCAACGTGAAGGCTGACCAGCTGCCCATTGACTGTTTGACTTGGACCCTCTATGCAATTCGGGTAGTCCCCATCTACCCCCTCCCCCTCAATACTTGCCTCAATAATCTCCCCAATGCAATTTTCATATAAAATTATGATTTGGGTTTGCGTTCAAGTATTTCCTACTTAATGAAGTACGATTGCTTTATTCTGGCATAAGCCTACATTGTACGTACCGAACAGCAACGTGGTCGAATTTAGGTACCAAACAGCAAAGTGGTCGAATTTAGGTACCAAACTGCAAAGTTGTCTAGTCTTTGGTGGTCTACCCTAATAACCCTCCCCCATAGGCAAACCCCCATCCTCCCTGACTGTGTGAGAAGTAGAAACTGCATATGGTAGTGTCCGTCATAGCCACACACTTAGCCCACCCTCCCTGCACTGACACTCTCCCTATGCCCTAGCTGTATTCCCTCAGGGTCTGGGTGGAAGTGGAGATGTATCAGATATAATTCCCACTTATTGTCACTGTCAGTTTATGACGCCCCAGCGGCTACTATAATGGTCAGGGTCGTTTACATAGCAGAAGCTATATATAACTATGGTAATAGGTCCTTGAAACTGAAAGTGCAGCAGAGCTCTACCTCATCATTTTTATTCATTTCATAAATTCCACCAAGTTTTCCAATTCAATGCAAACCTTGTGATTAAGTATTGATTCCTATTGAAATTTCCATAAAATGCACATCGAAATGGCAAGTTGATATGCTTGTTTTTGAAGCCTGTGGTGATAATCATGTGTTAAGTATTTAGAATAAGCTGGGCTTTAGCGTGCAGCCAGGGTTAATAGCATCATGTACAGTAGTTTTACATGTCCAATGGCTTACTTTGGTCGTCCACTTGCTGTACTTAGCTCTCAGTGGTAGGCGCTGATTAAGTTGATTACCTGCCCTTTCCGGAAGAGCCCCCCCCCCTACACAGGTGTGCCCAGGTGAGCCGTGGGAAGTGGGTGTCACAAAAGGCGGCTCAGGTAAATGGGGGTAGGGGGTCGGGCCGGCCCCCTGCCATTCCCCTTACTATAGAGCATTGACCACCCCCACTCTCCACAATGTGCCGGCTTAAGCTGGCTTACAGGTTGGCTGCATGTACAGGCATGTGTCAGAGGGGGTCGTGCCCCCTCCCACCTCAGCCCAGCCCTCCCTCCCTGCAGGCTGCTGACTCGCTGCCCAGTGGTCACTTTGTCAGGGCTCCGGCCATTGACGGACCGCTGCAACCAACGCAGCCCAGCCAGAGCAGTGGTCATCTGGCGGCACCAAGGTCACAGGACACTGACAGGCAGGTCAGGGGTGGACGCCAACTGACCACTAGCCTAAGGGGTGGACAGACAGGCAGCAGTTAGGACAGGGGTACATACCCCCAGTGGCCAGGCATCACATGGACTGGGACAGTTGGTGAGGTCGTGCACAGCATCCCACTACAACTGGCACTGTCAACTTCAGCTCAAACTGTCAATACTGACAGCGGTCAGTGTCAACGCCAGGATCTGCACCAGTGGACAACTACAAGTGGCATAACTCAGTTTGTGACAGTTCTTTTTGACACCTTTGTTATATTCATGTTTCATTCAGTGTGTACTGTAGTACGGTAAGGTGTATGGGTGTTGTTAAACCTATGGAGTCAACTCAGTCTCTACCTTTCTAATGAGTGGTTGGTGCTGGTACCTCCTGGCGGCGCCCTAGTGACCAGCGGCCAGCCCTGGTTGCCACCAACCACATGGTCAGTACACAAACCGCCCTTGGTGACGGCAGGGCAGGCGGCAGGTAGGGACCAGGAGGATCAACGCTTCAAGTCAATACATATAGCACTGACAAGGAATAGTATTTGCAAGTATGAGGCTCCACAGTTAGATATGACATAGTGCATTGTTTGTCCTATCTCTTCTATTGGCATCATGCTTTATATAAGCTTGAAGGCGCCGGGTGTTAGTGAGCAGCGTTGTGATTGGTAGAAGTGGCGGCCATATTGGACCTCGTGGCACACTACCAGGTCAGGCCTGTAAAGGCGGCAGCAGCGCCTGCAGCGGCCTGTCGCGGCACTTCCCCCTCCTACCCCCCTTAATTTTGTCCTCCTTGGTCTCCTGTTGCGATGCGATTCTAAATGACGGGTAAATATAGCTGTGCTGGCGTGTCGGTTTGATGTTTGGATTGGGCTAGAAGTAGGCAAAGGTAGGCGGGAAGAGTGTCGAGCAGTAGGAATATGTAGGTTTGAATATTAACGTTATGAACGCCTGGATGACCTTGACTGATTGGCTATATATGAAGGAGTTATGTAGACCTGACGCATACTCTACTTAACGCATGTCTGTACATGTAGATATATGAAGTATATTATGGACATAGCTCCAATACACTAACTATGACTTAGACTTCATTAAGATTTTTTCCCCCCTCTGATCATGAGGGAGGGGAATTGACTCTTGAGTCGTGGTCACCAAGACAACCCCCGCCCCCCCCCCCTACCCTCTGCCCACACTCCACAGGTCAGCAAGTTTTCAATGTCCACCACCAGTACTCAGATCTATAATGTATATCACTACACTAATGACTCTACCAATAAACAGGGGCAAATGTACCGAGTCACCTTGGAGTAGGTACTCCTAGAGGCCACATAGGTATAGATTCTTTCCCAGAATAACAGTTGACAAATAGGAGTTGGTACTTTCTCATAGTGCCGCTTTGTTGTGTTTAGATGTAAGCTACTTTTAACGGGCTGTCCCTAAAGCGTGTTAAATGGTGATCGACTGTAGAGCCAGTGTCAGTTGATGTATTGACAAGAAGCACCCACACGCGGTCATGTATTGATTTATATCATTGACACATGGCAAGTTATTGACTCCTATCACGGACTGACACTGAGCCATACATTTGACTCGTACATACTACTGGTACTGCTGGCACCCTGGCCTTTATATGTGGACAATTGAGTTATTTGTACAATACTGGGACTTTATGATTTGAAAGTAGCTTTGTCGCTGCTATTACAATTAGATCGCAATACAAGTAATAAGGTTTTGGGGAAATTTAACATTATATTTATTGAACAATGTTCCTGGAATACCTTATCACCAACCCCACTATTAAGGTTCAATATTCATCGATATGTAGAAATATAAAACACCACCGTGCCCTTTGCTTGACCTCCAAGTGTCATGGCGTCCTGAGTATGTATACATCACTAACGGCGTGTTTTGTTTGCTTCCAGCGCTACAAACAGAACTACGAGAACTGGCAGGCAGCAAAGGCAGAGCTCAAGGAGGAGAGCGGACGGCGGCTGCGGGCCCGGATCCTGGTCCAACAGGAGCTGATCCGCCAGCAGGCAGAGCTCTCTGCTCTCCGTCAGCGTGAGCTGCATCGAGCTTTTAGCACGGTGAGTCGGTCTGAGCTACTCCCCCAACTCACTATACTACTTACTCACCTCTAACATGCCTACTGCAGGCGCCAGCTGCTCTATCTATAGTAGGGCAGCGGGTTTAATGGGGTTTGGATACTATGGAGGGTATTGGTGATAAAGATAAGGCTGTAGAGATCTATTGATATAATATTTAGGTAAAATGGGTTGAAAGACACACATTGAAAAATACTAGGAGATCAAGATTAGAAATTTTTGATCATGGCGAAAGGGTGTTATTGAACAGAGGGTAAATATTGAGTTGAGTTTATCATTTTAAAGCGACATCAAAACTCATTACCGTAAGGCCACTGGTGACCCATGGCCCACGCGAAGTGAAACTAGGTCATGCAGATAACGTGACCCCACACCGCAAGTCATTTGTTGTCCCTCGTAAGATAGATAAGAGACATAAAATGTGCAGGTGGCCCAAATGATTTGGACATGAGCAGGTCTACTTTAGATACAGCGAGCAGCTCAGTGCACGTGGCCATGGGGCTTGGGATGTATAGTGCAGATAGCTATTCCTGTATGGGGGTCGCCATATTTGTGCTTAGCCCCCGATTTTATTAGAGAATTCTGGGTAATTAACTCGAAAAGTGAGTTATAAGGAGACCCTGGGGGCCTGCACTTTCAGTCATTTTTGTGGTGCGAATAAGTTTAAAATAAGATGGAAATTTTGTATAAAAGAGGCAGAATTACTTAATGAACTTGTAGTGCCATTAAAGGAGATGTAGGGGTCTTGCAGGAAAAGATATTTCATTACAAAGTTTTGTAAATTTTGAGAAATTGTCAATATTGTACAGATGCAGTTGGTTGGCAGCCATAAGACGCTTTTTGCCTCCAATGGTGAAGGTATATGATGTTGATCCATGTATCAACTTTCCCGCCTTTTTAGGAAATGTGCGAATAGCATAGTTTTGACGGGAGTTATGCGAATAGTGGCTTGGTGGTGCCAATAACTGGGTGAGGGAGTGCTGATGTCAGACCACAAGCTAGACTTGCTCAAGGCTATTGTTTTATTTCTTTTCGAGTTACGAGCAATGCAAATTGCTGGTTGGTATATTCTCTTATCTCCACCCTCATCCACTGCAGAACAAATTTTCACTGATAAGGCTGATAAGCTGCAGCCACCCTTTTCTTAATTACCCTAGGTACCTCAACATTGTCTCAGGTGTGAAGAGAGTGGGTTAGCTTGATAGGGAGACAATGGCCTGGATGTACTTAATCTGGGTGAAATGTGATGTCTTATTGAAATATCAAAGTTTAATTTATCTTGTATTTAAAGTATTAGATGTATACTAAGCTTATCAAGTTAAAGTTGAAGGTATTTGCTATACAAAGATATAAAATTTAGAGAATAGCTACAGAAAGTAAATGAGGAAGAGACCAAAGTAAACTATACAAAGAGGCCAAATGTTGATCTAGCCCCCGACTACATGAGCCACCTAGCTGATTTTCCCCTGTACTAGCAATGTGCAAGTGCCTTATAGGATGGGGCAGTGCCTTCCCTTTGAAGCAGTAATCCCATTTTGATGGACAGTGGAGGCGGGCTGGCAGCGACGAGGTGACTGTTCTTCTTGGAAGTGTGTCCCCGTGCATAATTCAGGTTGACGGGCGGCAGAAAGAGTCGGCCACCCACGATCACAGGTTAGAGGGACAAGAAGACCACCGTCAGTGGCACCACCAGTCAGTGAAGTTGAAGTGTTGTATTACCGAACATTTCTTCCTCCAAACTTACGAAGAATTGCCACTTTGCATACTTTTGTAGGAATTCTTACTTTCCCTCCAGGACTTCCCCCAATGAATATTATAGTTCTTGTTGGGAAATAACTTCCCTAAAATGCCCACAGATCGAAGTCAGGTCCAATCTGGATTGTCAGTAGAAGCGTAGGTAGAGGTCATGGAGGAAGCCCCCAAGTCGGGGCAAGGTCAAGTTATCCTGACAGATAAGCCCTGTGTTATTACTCTTACCTTGATGGGGAGGAATATGGATCAGGGTGAAGGGGCTCCAGGAAGATGAGGCTGGAGAAGAGGTGGAGCTGATTTGTGTCAAGATCTAAGAGAGGCAGCTCCCAGCATGTGAATGGCACCCAAGTGAGGTAGAAGGAAGCCTCACCGGTTGCTTCAAAAGGTGGAATTATGTTGTCTCCTTAGGACAGGGTGACTGTTACAGGCAGTTTGAATTCTAAAAGACAGGTAGACTTCTTAGCAGGAACACAGTAGTCAAGGACTGTACAATGGGGAAGGTGGTGCTTGATCCACCTTGGAAGAATCAATGGTATAAGCTCAGGTATAGCAGTCAGGTAACAGCCGTGATCTCCGTTCAACCTGTCTATTAGGAATCTGATCTACCTATTCTCTTAAAAGTAAACCTAGTTGATCTGCGTTCCGTGAGGGGGCGACACTAACAGGGACCCAATGGCTGATGCACGTTATGTTGGGATACGCTGTGACATGACTGGTCAACTGTGGAACGAGGACGTCTCAATAGTGTTAACAGAGCCAGAGGGGGAGGGGGGTCGTTGGGTGCAGTCGGCAATGGTGGGCGCCATTGTAACGCTGGAGACCGGCTAGTCTAGTCCCACCGGCAGTCCTACCCCACGCTACTCAGGCGGCACTGGCTTGCTACTGGTAGTGTAGGTCTAGTTAACTTCAACACTATGATCGTTGGTATCACATCACTTCCTCTTGGAAACTCCACTGGAAGTGGAATTTCGCTGGTCCTGAATAACTGGTCAGAACAATACCAGCCAGTACCAGCTAATTACGTCATGACCTAGGTCATAACCTCCATCAGCAGCCAATGAGAATATTCTGAGATATTTATAACCAGCCTACTGGTGCTCACAGACAGTTGCTATTACCATGACCCATACCCCTTGTGCTAAATGGTCATGTTACAAGACTAGAGACCGGCGTGCACGGCATGTAGCGATTTGGACTATACCATTGTGGATAGAAGGGGGTGAGGGTTGTCAATAGCTGGCTATAGAGACATGAGAAGGGGTAGTGAGGGTATGGGATCCACGATGAGAGACCTGATCATTCTGTACAGAATACAACTGTGTATTATACATCTCCTGGCCCTCCTACTCTACACACATTGGTGCTGTTTGATACGGACCTACACGTGTATTATGACAAGTGTTCCATCCGGCCACCTTTCTACACTACCATACTCAAACTCCCATAGTTATTAGCATTCCAGCTGTATGGGGCTGGCGCCCTCTACTGGTGCGTCCTAGAACTTAACCCAGTTTCATTACTCATTACTGCTTGAGGTCCATCCTAACAGTTCTGATCTCAATGTATGAATATGCAAATGAAAGTACCTACAGATAGCGAAAACCACACATTATTGCCGGTGGATTGTTTAAGCTGTGAGTAGCTAGGCTGGATGCTCTAAAAGCCGTGTTTTGTGGTGTATACTAGAGGCAGCCTCCCATCCCTCTCCTTCTCCTGCTGCTGCTGCCGATCACCAGCTGATAATCGATACGCTCGTGGGGGGTGGGGGTGGGCGGCAGGAGGGAGGGCTGTACACACTTACACACGCGGCGTGTATGCTGCAGGTATAGTTTGCCATCATTGCCCACACACCTGTGGCCTACTTGAACCACCTTCCATCCATCCACATCACACCCAGCATCCTCTGAATGCATTTTAATGGGGTGCTGTATACTAGTTGCCACCTCCAATGGGGGTAGTATACATGTAGAACGCCTCCATAGGGTGGACTACGTGCACTGAATTCTCCTGTGTCCAAGGCAACGTTGCACAGTGATCGGAAAACACCTGGAGGAGGGGATGGGATCCAGGAGGGAGCCATAGCCTCCTCACTGCGTCCCACCGAGAGAGGTTGGAATATACAGGATAAGTAATATCTTATTGCATTGTGTGCCGCCAGTATACCAAGTGTTTGAATACTGCCTTGTGGAGAGGGCGGTTTTTGTGCTTTTAACGTTGTCTTCACTATACCGGCGTATGTTAAAACAAAAAGCTTTTGAGTCTTCTACTGCTTTGGGCGATATTAGAGGCTAGCTTCTGCACTGGACGATAATATGGGACTTTGTAATTTCTGTACCATTAGAGTACAGTTTGCAAGATCATCGTGGCTATTATCCAGCACGGACCAACATGCATTCTATAGCCCCCCGGGGGGGGGGGCAGGGACGGCTGCATGTTGCTGATTAATCAGATGGACTATAGATGGGGCCTAAAGCCATAATTAACAAGCTCTAGGCCGCCGGTGAGATTAATTAATAGAACAAGGTCATGACACATACATTTGAATAAATAGAAGTGTTCCCGGCATATCCCACAGAGTCAGAGGTGGCACATTCCCCGAACTTTTTATTTTAAAGATTTTTTTTTTTGAGTTTCTGTATTAAAAACAATCCAATTGCTTGCAGAAGCATGGCTAAATGTGAGATCTATATTTTGTCGATCAGGGAGTATCTTGTCTCCATTAAATGCATGCCCCTATCTTCCACTACCACCTCGTGTGGCGCACGATGTGGTAACGTGAATAGTCAAAGTGTCCCCTTTCTTGGCGTGCAGAGGTCGTTTGTGGTTGTCAGGTGTAGAACTAATGTTGCATATCATATACACGCAGAGGCTCTGTCATTGCGTGTACAGGTGTAACTGATTGTTTATAGCTGTTACATACATGCATTTTGTGTGATGTATATATTGTACCACCCACTGCACTGGTGTGCAATAAATATCTTACAATGTCCTAAATTTGATATTCCAGTCGGTAGTGACACATAGTGGTGTACTTGTAGGTTGATTGGGAAGGCCCAGAGAGGTACATAAGATTCAGTATATTGGTCCTCTGCTAAGTATGGTGTGTGGAGGGTTGGGGCGGCGATGTGGGGGGGGGGGGCGTCTCCAGGTGTGCACCTAAGGCTAGGTTGCTGTACATCTTCAGACTTAAGGGATCAATACGTTAAAACGTTGCAGCACAGTACGCCCGTACCCTGCTACCACTAACCACTCCTTACACCACACACAGTAACACCCAGCTCTGAAGGTCACATTGCACGGTCTTATGGAGGCTTACCGTAAAGGCTCGTTTGAGCACAGGGTCTTAAGAAAATATCTACCGTATCTCGGAGTCCATTAAGCGCATGAAGAAAAGTGGAATTAGATTAAGTATTAAATTACAACTAGGCAAATTTGGTATAATGCATGAGGGGTACAGCGGTATTGGAATTGAGAAGCGTCCAAGTACTTGGCGAAGTCACTACGATAGAGAGTGGAGAGATAGGGATAACAATTTGGGTTTGATTGAGAGGGGATGGTTATTAGGAGTATCTGTATTCGGTACACAATAGCTTTGTGAGTTAAAAGCCAATATAGACACCCACCCACTTCCCCTCCCCCTTTCCTCCTACTAGATAGCTTTTAAGTAGAGCTTCATTAAGAAGAGTGCCTGTCTGACCTCCAGGCTATATAAAGGATGGAGAGCTTCACAAGGGTGTGTCTATAGGCCGACGGCGCCTGGGAGGGTGCATGTATACCGGTTCACTGCCCATAAAGACGCTCTGTTATTACAGCGAGCTGCTCTGAGCTTATTTAAACACTCACTCCTCCATCCTTAGGTCAACAATAGGAGACGAGCGCTGGGCTCCTCCTGTCCTTTGATAAGACCCAGTTGTAGGTCATGGAGGATCCATGTGGGGTATGGGTGGAGGATGGGGGGTAGCAGTCTGGGAGGGTGGAGATGGGTCGGGTTTGAAAACTGCTCTGATCGACCTCCCATTAAAATCAATAGGCAGCTGATAGCATCCTGCGGCCTACAGGTGTGTATGTTGGTTGGGGAGGGGAAGGGGTGGGTGGCTTCTAGGGTGTGCCCGGAGACTTAAAGGGAGGAGCTATGGGTGTTTACCATGAGGGATGACTGCACATGGTAGTAGTATATAGGATTGTGTATAACCTCCATCCTACGTCCCCATCATCAGTGTACATGTATACAGTATTACATGAATGTACCACCACCACATTCAGTTCACACACCACCATCATGGAGGAGTGGTGCTGCCGCCCCCGGCACCATGCCACCACCACGCCAGGCGGGATCCACTCTGCAACATTGTTACATGATCACAGACCCAAGGCTCAGTCCTCTTGTGTGTGAGAGGGTTGGTGGGGAGTGGGGGGGGGGGGGGTTGCCAGTGGCAGCAGCAGCAGCGGGCGGTAGATCAATGGCAGCGTGTAGAGCGGCCGTCAGGACGGCCTCCACGGCCTGCCTACAGGACCACACCGGCTTAGCAAGGAGCAGCGGCATGCACAGACGTTGTATTGGTGTGACATTGATGTGGTTTGGTCCACGTCAAGGATAAAGAGGCTCATCTAGTCCCATGTGTCTTTCTGATGGCCTCTAGTGGCGTGGGAGGGATTGTCCCCATCATACTAGTTGTCAACCTGTCAATTATTGTATTCAGCCCGAGTTGGCAGACGACATTTTGTTTGGCAGATTGTAATTTTATGGAGCAGACGACATTCGTCCAGACGCGCCCACGTCATGGTTCACTGACCTCGGGCATGCATAGATCCACATTCAATCAGCATGGACCTACACAAAGACGTATTCTGTAATAGTAATCTAGACATACGTGTTAATCATGTAGTCTGTTCCATGAGTCCTATTCTCCACTAAAGTATCAATCATAACCCCCTAGACAACATTTTAATGTAGGAAGGACGTCCCATATAATGCCTTTGAAACAATACCTTCTTATTTGGTATCATCGACTACGTTGTCATGCTGATGAAAGAACCAGCTATCCTCACATTCAATCTTCCAATCAATCATAGAGCTATTCTGTAATGTCTGACGGCCCGGTGTCATTATTTCCTCCATACCTGACACATGGGTCACCAGTACAATAATTATGTATTCTATGGGGGCCATATGCTCCCCATATGTGGGTTTACACGGTTACCTGCAGTGTACACGTGCAGTGTAGGGTATTTGTAATGCCTCTCAGGTGCTGTGTGCAGCTGGGGTACCATAAACCACCATGAATTATGACTGCTACAGCATGCACCCACATTGTTAAGCCTTCCAGGGCTGCACAGTTGCCTCATAAATATTGTTACTTTGATGTCATGATGATGCATGGCTGCTGCATTTGTGCATTGTGTTAGGGAAAAGTGCATTCAAGCATATTTTTCACTCTGAAGTTCAACCTTGGTCTACAAAAGTAGCTTTCTAGGTCACCTGGCGCTAACTCATCAAACTATGTAGCAAAGTCTTTGGCAAGTCTAGTTTCATTGTTTCACTGCACCCAAATGCAGTGACCCATATGGTTAGTGGAAGAATGTTCTGATTAGTGGTCCTTCCTCAGTATCACCGGCCCAGTTCTCCCACGCCCCACCTTAAGCAGTGACCATCACTACACCCTGCACTACACCTACCACGCCCCCTCATATCAGGTTAATGACTGTGTACAGTGGGCGGGAGGCCGCTAATTTCAGGTGTGGATGCAGGGGGGGGGGGGGGGTTGGGGCTGGAGAATGTGGGGAGGGGATGAAGGGAGGAATGAGGGGCGGCATTCTTGTGGAAAGTGCTTTGGGCTCAGCGGTCCGATTGGTAATCACTCAAGTATCACACAAGTAGGTGGCGCCACAGTATAGGATGTGAAAGAAATGTGAAGTAAGTGTAGGTCTATATTCTCCTCTGGGTAAGAGCCTGTTGAATGGGTGAGGGTAGCGAAAGTATTTCAGTTGCCTCTTTTTGGAGTGGCATGCGGCTTTGATAATCAACACATACCAGTATTATTTTTTCGGTTTATTATGGCCATGCTGATTTTTTTGGGACATCTATACATAATATTATCTGATCCGTCTTCGTTGCGGGACATCTAATGCAAAAGGCCATGTGAATAATGAGGTTTAGTTTTAAATATGAAAAAGGTGCATATATTGTGGGTCTTTTTTGTCGAATAGTGGACAGGGTTAAGCTTGAATCAATGTGTTCAGAATTCAAACGTATATAATGTATGATTGGTGAATGTAAACCAGGGAGCTAGTATGGTCTTAACTTGATGTAATACACACAGGAATATACTTATACAAGAAAATTATAATTGCGAAAAGCTTAGTATAGACCGGAATCAAGTGGTTGTCAGATTATGATTGCACAAATTTTTTTGAATTGGGTTAACATCTTTGCTTGATCTCAAACCCCATATTTATGACTGTATATATACCACCTTCCACGGAACCCCTATCATATAACCCTGAATGTTTCCCCTAACTATAAGCAGCCTGTGAATATATAGTGATTGTAAATGCTTAAATAGCATGACCCTCCATAAGCATGTGTACATATGTATAGTTTTAGTTTTTCTGAAACATTTTGGCAATTTTCCATGAACATTTGATATATTAAGTACATTGCGACTTCATATTGCAACTTTATATAGCATGTCGTATTTTCCGTTTTTGTTCTGATTTTGTACAATTTTTAAACCATATTTTGTATGGGTTTGTTTCTACACAAATGGTTAGCACTAGAAGTGCTGGGCCCCACCTCTCAGGTAACTCCTTAAGGCTGTACATGTATACGCCTGCCATATGCAATGTAAACTAGTTAGCCCGGCGATGTTACTGCGCCCTAGTTGCCTGGTCTCAGGTGGTGAGTAGAGCTCCACGTACTTACATCTAGCACCATTTGAAATCAGTGCGCCTAGCGGTTGCCATAGCGACGGAGACGCCAACGACAAGACGCCCTTCGCAGCGGTCAGCGGTCACGTGAGCGGGCCTGATGAAGCAGTGGCTGATGGGATAGTTGATCACGTGACAGCAACAGAGGTGCGTCCGCACGTCAGAGATGATATGGACAGAAATTAGGACTGGATGGCTGTCAGAATAGAGTGGTTTCCATGGAAACATCCTCACTTGTCGGCTCTATTGCAAGATGCTAAGAAAGCAGAAGACCAAGTAGGACAGAGGAGTGATGTCAAGGCCACAGGGATTCTCTTGTAGGAATCCCACACCTGGGAGGGATTGTTTAGGGGACGAAGTAAATCGTCGTCGAGATCTTATTGTTTTAAAAATTCTTTTGTATAATTTTGATGTAGGGAAGCCTGTTCTTTCCCTTGCCCATTTTGATTTTGTATACATATGACATATGTAATTTGTTAAAAGTTTGAAATTACATCTTCATGAGTTGGTATTAAATTAATCGTAGGTGTAAGGAGTGTGTACTGTATATTAGGCTTATGATGTGTCATTTTTCAATCACTAACGTGAAACCTAACATATTGACAACTGGAAAAAAAGAAGAAAGATACTGCAACTGCTTTGAAATCTGCTTGATACGAAGTGAAATTAATATTATACTACACATTATAATGTAGAATTATTCGCAGCCAATTGGACTGGTGTGTTGATTATTAACTCGGAAGAGTTATAGGAACCACCATGGGTTAAGACATTTAAGACCCCTCAAAATTGGGGCAAAACTTCACATTCATCATAAAAAAAGGGTATTCCCAGTGTATATTGATAAAAATTGTGTGCTGTAGATGTAGCCTGGAATGTATAGATCATAAAGGTATATAATATAGACCAGAATTTGGTTTAGATAAGGTGATATCAGAGAGATAGTAAAGGCATGCTAGCCATCACTGTAAGGCAACGCTTCTTTGCTACAATGTTAAAGTATACACATTCCATTTGGAAACCTTTGTTAACCTTTTTTCCCGCCCTTTTGTGGTGTGTTAACCACCTGCAGGGCTGATGTCATACATGTACTATGTCAGTCTAAATGATACCACAAACCACCCCTTCTCTTCCGAGTTAGGTGCGACTATGGCGCATTCCTCTAGTTATATGTCTCATTAGCTATCATACAGGGATATATGTCTCATTAGCTATCATACAGGGATGGATGTGTTCAGAGTTCCCCTAATTTCACCAAAGTGGTTTTCAAGTTCCATAGGCCAATGCGTTGTTTTACAAAAACCCATTTTTAGGGGAAGAGGGTATAACATGGGGTTTGCGCTCAGTTACTGTGATCCCTGATCCTATCCAAAAGTTGGAGAGGGATTAGTCCTCATTTTGAAGGTGTCCGAGAACAAATTTCTGATCGACCGTTGTAAACGATGCATAGGACACTGTTAAAAATGTGGGATAGGTTGTCAGAGCCTTCAGTGACTTTGAATGCTTCCCACCATCAACCTTCTGTAGATACATTTGTAGACTGGATGTCGCCACCCCCACCCCCACCCACCCCCCCCCCCCCGACCCAAGATCCTCCTGCTCAGTCCAACGGCCAAGGACGGGCTTCAAAGCAAGGGCGGAATGGAGTAGGCGACCGACGACTTGAGCCGCGCCACTGATATGGGCAACCCAAATTAAAAGAGGACCTCTTTCTATTCCCCCTCCCGTCCAACTTAAAGCCTGTAGTTTGGGCTGTAAGAAAAGAGGGCTGGGAATGGGACTAGGTGGGGATGGATGCAGGCGAGCACTGGGATGACGTGGGCCAGGCAGCACAGGGGTGTGTGTAGTGGCGGTATAGGAAGCTGGGGTAAGGAGTAATAGAAAGTGATGAGACGAGGGGAGATGGTGAGTGTGTATGTGGAGTATGGGAGGCTGATGTGGTATAGTTCAAGTACAGAGGGGGGTACAGGATCGGGGTACGGGGTGGCCAGGTTGTAGGTAAGGACGGGAAAGTGGCGCAGTCTCCCTCCACACAGACGGACTAAAAGCGTCGTCCTGCAACCCTTTGCTGAGCAAAGAGAATTAAAAGGGAGGCATGGACGGTCGGCGCCATGTGAGCGGAAAGAGTAGGCACTGACAAGTTTGGAGCCAGGGGATCCTGGAGGCGTGCAGTACACCCGCAGTGTTGGCGGCCGGTGATGGAGCTGGTCCTAGTAGTAGTATACAAGAGGGGTTTGCCTCAGGTGTTTAGCGTTGGCTACTCGTCCGGACTATCAATGTAGACATCCGGGTAGGGCAAATTTAGCTATAGTCAAGGCTCTTATGATAACAAACCTTCCATAAATGTTTGCATCCCACCATGTTAGGTAAGGGCATGTTGTCTGATGAATATCAAAAGTATGTCAGTCTTGCATTTCATGCGTAGTTGGAGCGAGGGTGGGGCAGAAAAGGGTATTCAATCACTATTCATTCACCAATTATCAAATTTCAGTATATTTAATCATTTTAGAAGGCACACACATTATGGCATGGCCCTATATCATAACTTAACCCTCACTAAAACTTGCACATTGTATTCAAAAGGACGATTGGAACCTCAGTGGTGTCTGTGTTTATGTATTATGTGTTGCTTGTTGCACAGTCTCTTTGTTCACAATTGCTAACTAGATGTTGCATTCTGCTTAAGTTTGATGTGTAGCTAGTCCTTTTTTATATCATTATTTCATTATCTAAGTTTATGGACTTACTTCACAAATTCCAAGAATATTAACACAGTGCATTAGAGATTTGCAAGCTATCTTGATTGCTTGACAAACATCCCTCAAGTCTCAAACACTTAATGATTCTGATAACAAATATTAAACCATTCTTTGGCGATATTAAGAAAAGTTCTTGTATGTAATACCACCTACTTAATTACAAAGAAAACCGAAAATATACAAGTAGTGCTCTCTTATTCATTCGCGGTTTGTAGAATTCAATCACATCAGAATATTGGTGGCACAGCCTCATCTTCTCATTGACTAATCCAGCGAGAAATCCTTACTCTTCAGACTTGTCTTCTGACCTAGCATTGGGCCTAAAGTAATTTAGGCTCCAGTTGGGCATGGGCCTGCGCTAGTCAATCCTTACAGGCGGGAAGGTTGAGCAGGCAGGCAGTGAGCAATTCATGAGAGGCGAGCAGTTCATGAGCAGCTCTATACAGCATCCAGAGGAGGCAGCGCCAGCCCAGGGAGCAGTAGCATCACCATCACTCAGCACAGAGAAGCTGGTTTCATTTGGCGCCGTAGATCACGTCATGTCTAGCACCATTTGAAATCAGTTTCACAGTGTATGAACAAGCAACGAGATCCAAGTGCGCAGCCAACCTAGATCGGATATTGCAAACTTTGATTTTATGAAATTAGTATTTTCATGGGGGTGGAGTTGCTACTTAGTGAGAATCTTTATCATAGAAACCAATGAATACTGTTTTTCATTTTGAACAAGACACTTAAAACAAAGCTATTAGATTCAATACACAAATTTTTATTTTGAAAAATGATTTAATGGAACTATATAATCAAAAACAAATAACAAAGTGGGATGTACGGATTTAATTTGTAACAAGAAATTTTAAATTCAACTTTAATTCAGCCATATTCAACTTTTGTGATGTGCTTCTAGTGTCCATTTTGTCAGTGGTTCTAGTGCAGTGTACTTTTTTGGTTTTTGTCTTGCCCAATGTAAGATGCTTCAGTATTGTACTCCCCCTGACAACCTTGAGCTGTACAGTAGTCCGCAGGCTTGGATATCCCCCAAGTAGAGGCGTTAACACCCCCAGCAGATGCCCTTTACCTGACCTTGGGTTACCACTCACCCGACTGTTTGTTGTGAACCGCTGGTCACTGATTGGTCCAGGCGATAAACTATTCGCACCCACACTGGACCAATCAGAGATCGGTCCTATCATCGAAACCGATTGTCGGTGATTGAGTGAGTCTACAATCTATTGGGATTCTGTGCATCTTCAACCTATCTCAGTCTAGGAACTTTTTTTAACTGTGTACATAACTTCTTTTATAATGTACAGAATTGTATATTGCACAGTCAACATTTACGAGGAATTTAACCTTCTCTGTATCCAGAGAACTGATAGATACCACGTTTATAAATCATAGTTAAGGTATGCTCTGTATTAATGATTGCATTTTACAATCGGTGTTAACTGTATTACTTAATATATTTGAAATCACATCTTCCCGTTACAATCAGCTGGTTACAATGCTCGCTGACTTCTAGTAGTTTTCCCAGTAAATCATGTACATGTGTATTTCAAAGATATTCCATTGAACACTCCTCCATCTTAACCAGAGGAATATCTCTATGAAGTTTGAAATTAAAGTTATGAAAAACTAAATTACTGTTTGAACTTTTAATTTCCTATTGAAATGAATATTGCATCAACAAATAATATACCAGTACGCTTCCGAATGCCTTAACGCCATTTTAAAAGAGTCAGTACCTAACAGTCACTAAGACCGACATTTACAAGTTTATTTTACCATGTGCTTAAACACTTTAGTATACAGTATGTTTCCAAAACAGTATCTTTATAAAAAAAAAAATCCCTGCGTTTAATTTGAAATGGATTTTGGGCGGTTTAGAACAACCTCCTCAAATGTCATGGCAAATATCAACTTGATAAATCCTCCAAGTAGTGTCCAAATATTCGGACGAGTCGGTTGTATGAATGTCTTAAGTGGATGGCGGGGATAGACTAAAAGTGATCAAATTTTCGCCATATTCTCAACAGAGTTAAAAAATGATATGTGCAATCCATATATATGCATTAAAAACATGGGTGTCCCATACATAATTTTGAGATAGGGAACATTAATATTTAAACTTTTTATAGGGTTATACAGGAATTCCTTTATTAACCCGGAAAGAGTTATAGGCACCACCATGGATTAAGACGCTTTTGGGGTCCCCAAAAAGAGGCAGAGATGGGTAAACGTGGGAGATAATAAAGCATCAAAGGAGTGTAATTGTACAAAAATATGTTCATATACTGTTAGAAGAACATGTATAGATCATAAATATGTACTTTGGTGGTACAATAAAAGAGTGATGTTAGATCAATAGATGGATAAAAAATGAATGTACTGTTATTGCAAAGAGGCGACCCTTTGGGCCTCCAATGGTGAAGAATACACATTCTTTTGGGAAACCTTTTTTCCCACCCTTTCTGTGTCTGTGTTAACCAATACACCATGATGATGTCAGACTTTTAACTCCCCGTCCTTGTCAGACTATGAGTGTGCTCTCGGTTCTGAAAGATAGGCCCTATCATTAGTTGTTCAAAAGTTACCTCAAATCTCTGTGTGTGAACAAGACGGGGTGGGGGGTAAGTTCTTACATTGATACAGAAGAAAGCCTTTCCGAGTTATCAGCATTTTTAATGCTGACCTCTAGTCTTAATATTGACAAAAACAATAGCTAATAAATTTCAGTACAGAATGCCAAGGCAGGGTTTGATAACCCAATCTTCTGATTACTAGACAAATAGCTTAGAGGGAAGCCATTGTGTTGAATTCCAATAAATCTCTATTTTACATACCTTAGCTATGCACACCATCTGCGCAGCAAACCTGTATTAGAAGGCCGTGTACAACTGCTAAGTATAACAAAACTGCTAACTGTTACAATAACACTTAGCAGTCAACCATCTAACTGCTAACTGTAACAAAAAATTATTAAGTGTAACAAAAGGCGGCTATCTGTAACAATTCAACTTACATTCCAATCACAGCTAAGTATAACTAAACCTACATTTTGTATTTTTCCGAGGGGACAAATGTAGCCACACTGGTATATTATATTAGCATAATGTATAGTAAATAGACACAGGCTTCATAACTTCATCTAGTGCCTGTATGCTAAGTGTAATTGTTACACTTATCAGTGTTGTTACACTTAGCAGTTATATAATTGAACTGCTAAGTGTTATAACACTGCTAACTTTAATAATAACACTTAGCAGTTTACCATCCAACTGCGAACTGTAGCATAACATTGTCAAGTGTACTTTGGGGGCTGTCATCTCCGAACTGCCCCTCTGATCCTGTGATCGAAGCTCTCGTTGCCAGATTAAGGCTCTCACGACCGTGACCGCTACAGTATTCACTATTGATATAGCCTACCTTATGATATTGTGTGGCCCTTAGCTTACAATATAAGTGAAGGTGATACACCTAGCTGAGTTGTATGTGATGTTACAGATAGCATTTATTGTAACAGATAGCAGTTCCATGTCCCTTTACAGGATGATCAGAGTTTGTTACAGTTAGCAGCAATTGTTACACATAGCAGTTGGATGCTTATAAGACTTAGCGATTTTTTGTTACAGTTAGCAGTTGGATATTTGACAACTAAGTGTTATTATAACAGTTAGAAGATTTGTTAGACTTAGCAGTTCTACAGGCCGCCATCCAAATTAAAGTTGGCAGCAAATGTACTTTCAGATAAAGAACTAAACACAACCGGGTGGACGCATTTTAGTCAGCCTAGGGCCTTGGCTAACTTTGGTCATCGGATTGAATTTAGTCCTTTGCTTTGTATTTATATAATCACCGCGTCGCCTCATGAGCTTAAGCGGGTACCTACGGCATTATAAATACCAATGTTGTTGCCCATTGGGTATTGTCAGATTTAATTCATGGTATAAACCCTTACTTAAAAGTAACTGGCTATATTCTGTCGTGTTTGGTCCATAAACTACGGAATTACTACTAGGGCCCCGAACACCCGGATGACTTGAGGGTACTCCTCAGAAAACCACCGTACCAGGAAGCCCAGAACATGCTGGTTATTCCAGGTGCATGGTCGCAGATCGCAGAACTCCCGCCATACACGTATTCCAGTCAGCAGGAACAAAAAAATAATGGTTACTATCCAAGCATAGTTTCTACTTTTGTAGTCAGAAAGATGTGCTGGAGAGTTCAGGGTGGACGCTACTGCCATTTTGTGGAGGCAAGTCATGGTGTAGGGCCCTGAAGGGCGATTTGCAGTTAATGTACGTATGATCAGTTCCTCTATAACAAATTGGCGGGGGTCTGTCTTGTACAAGTAGGACCTTTCCCCAAGATCAAAAAAAATGTCGATCAGGATTTTTATTCTATGGTCTTAGACAGACCATAGAATAGTTACAAGAACCATGTTCACCGATGTTGAATCGCCCTTCTAGTGTAGACTTGTCATGACCAAGTCTCTAGCCTAGCCACATATTGCCCTTTTTTACTCATAGGATTACACATAGGGTTGCACAGGGACCAACCTATCCTTTTAATATTGGCTGTTAGTGCATGGACAAAGAAAGTCTACTCACCCTGGATATAGCTGTGAAAACCCATTTTAACCCTTTAATGCACTGGTGTCTGTTTCTATAGGGGTATACATAGGGCAGTGCATAGGGTTTATGATGCATTGATTCACACTGATCCTTAAAGGATTAGCAGGCTGTCCAGGGGCTGCACATACTTCCCTATGATGCATTGATGCACTTTAACCCTTTATGGATGGCATGATGCATTGATACAGTCAACCCTTTATGAATGGCATGATGCATTGATTCACTTTAAGCCTTTATAGATAGCATGATGCATTGAGACACATTTAACCCTTTATGGATAGCATGATGCATTGATGCACAGTTAACCCATTATGAATGGCATGATGCATTGATGCACTTTAACCCTTTAAGAATGGCATGATGCATTGATGCACTTTAACCTTTTATGAATGGCATGATGCATTGATGCACAGTTAACCCGTTATGAATGGCATGATGCATTGATGCACGGTTAACCCTTTGTGAATGACATGATGCATTGATGCACTTCAACCCTTTATTGAAGGCATGATGGTCAGCAATTAGTCGATATGTGCCAGTAATTGCTCACAACTTATCAGAACTTAGTCAATATATGTCAGTAATTACTCACTCTTTTTCAGCAATTAGTCAATATATGTCAGTAATTATTCACTATTTATCCGAAATAGTCAATATATGTCAGTAATTACTCACTCTTTGTCAGCAATTATTCAGGATATGTCAGTCCTATGTAGGTAATAATGCAGTATTTGTGAGCAACTATTCAATATGTCAGTAAATACTCACTATTTGTCAGCAATTAGTTAAAGCATAGTTTAGCATAGCACATAGAACACAGTTGCCCATAGATCATTTTAGGGCAATGCCCTATCCTTAGACATTTTAATGAGGATCGATTTAGGAACCTCCTGCATGTAAATGATTAATAAGCTCTACCCCTACTCCACTGAGACTTTAGTATATGGATTGTGTTACTAAGTATTAATCTAAACACTTTGATACAAAAAAGATCCGTTTAAAAATGTGGCCTGGGTCCATGAATTCAAAACACAATTCCACACACATAGCATTGTAAGCTATATTTTGAGAATTGTGCACATATCTAGTTATCTTTTGAAACATATTTATGGCCAAGACTATAATCATATTGCATACACCATTTGAAATATTTCGGAAACTAACTCGGGGGCCCCACCATTTTCAGTATTATTATATTTTAATGTACATATCTGTAGAGCCTCATGGCAAAAATATTTTGAATAACCGGTATTTGATTACTCTTACACAGTCGTCGCCATCCATCGCAAGAATAAAGCTACATTATTGCTAAATTACTTTGTTCTTTTGATTGACACATTCCTTGTCCTTTTTTACTTTCACGCCACTCTTGTAGCAAGTAAATAGATAACCCCCAACCCCCACTCTCTTCTACCCGCTTGACCAGCCTGTCCCTAAAATTTATTCAGATAATGAAAAGCTTTTGGTTCCATGCCTTCAAATCATCGTTGGCATTCATCAGAGGGAAAGGCAGATATTGAACATATCAAATTTACTTATATACTACTAGACTAGACATCAGCTATAGTATCGGAAATTCAAGAAGTTTACATGCTAAGGGGAGGAACATACAATGCTAAGGTCAGGAACATACAATGCTAAGGGGAGGAATATACCCTGGAATAGTACTGTTATTACATAAGATAATTAAGATGGGATGGCAGAGGCATGGAACTAGGTTGGTTCTTGGTAAGCAGAATGTGAGTCATATAGTAAACAGCAGGGATATCATTACTGTGATATTATAGATGTATAAGATCATTACTAGGCATGCGGTCTGAGGTGCCTTTTAGTACTGTGACTTATTATAAGCTTTAGGCAAAGGATGACTGATCCCGCACCCCCCCCCCCCCACAAAAGGAGGTAATGTAATTACCGTAATTTTCCACATGTACCTTCTCATCATGGCCCTGAAGGAAAAATTTGGCCCCAGGATCTCCGCTTCTCTTTGTTTCTATACAGCAAGGGAAGTAAAAGAAGCGTGGCGCGTGGACGCGCGCTTTCCTTCTTGCTTGTAGTTAAGAGTTTCTTTGCTTTATGTAGCCCTCAATTTACGCTAATATAGAGGCTTGATAAAGGGCGCGCCCCTCCTTTTCAAAAAGCCTGGATCCGACACATATGTAGGCCATACCAAAAGAGGGTCATACTTCCAATGTTCATAGAAATCTTCATGGCCTACACATGCTATATTCATAGAATACTTATATTCTACATGTATGGCATAATCACCTATCTCTCCTCTTTATATTGGGAAAGTAAAGTTTGGCCTGTGCTAAACACTCAGTTGGATATTGCCAGTCCCTAAAACGCCTATATTTAGCTGATTTTTCTGTAAGCCGTTTATTTTTACTCAACTGGACTGGCTGCTCGGCTATTGTACCAATTAACAATCTATAAATAGGGAAAGGAAAATGCTCATTGTCCACAATGAACTCATTGTACCAGTCCGCCACATTTGACCATAGTTTGCCAGTTTATTTTGAGAATAATTGATAATCGCAGAATGGAAGAGGAAGGTTTAGATTGATAGTTATCATAGGCTATCCAAGTCAATAAATAAGACCTGCATGTTCCTAAATGCATGCTGTGACTTGAGTGCATCATTGTCCCCTCTTGCTCTATGTTCCCAGCCTCAAAGTTGTTGAGAATTGCTCAGGGCTACTGAAGGTTCATCAAAGTGGAGGCCACACACCAGGTGACAGAGCAGGTGACCCTGCGTTAAGAGCTGATTAGGACCCTTTTAGAGCAGCTCACAACAGGTGCTGATTTAGCCTTTGCTGTAGGACCTGTTGTAGAGCGATTGAGATCTTTGACCTAGAACTGCAGAGCAGCTCGCTCTAGCCTAGAAAAACACTCTCGGAGGTTTACAAGCCCACTCGTTTTGGTAGAATTTAAGGCCGAGAGAATCACCCTGATGCTTGTCAACCCTTCCAATTAGGAACCATTTATAAACAACACTTTCGAAGTGGCCCAGAACCATTGGAGAGCCTTGTTATAAGTAGGTAAATGCGATAGAGCTTAATGTTAAAATACTTCAGTAGGTTCAACGTTGATACCTTAGTGTTGATGTGTAAGTGGCATTTTAGACAGCCAATCTTCTGTATCTATAGATACTTGCTGGCTTTGTCATATGTGCCCCTGATATATAAATAAACTTTGTTAATTGCTTAGAACACAGATTATGAGACCCCTTCCCCATTTATACGTACATCTAAAATATAACTAAATGGTTATTAAATGCCATTCACCCCAATCCTGTGAGCTGCTTTCACAATAGGCGAGCTGTAGCCTGATTTGCTCAGATCCCCAACAGATGATAAAACTATTGATCAATGGGTTGGTAGTTGGCCTACTAATCAGTTGCCCTGCTACCTACACCTGTAATGGGAATGTAGTGGTTGCCATGGAACCATTGTGGATCGTAGAAATGAGAGCCGGCAGTGCCTATTAGCACATTCTGCCCTGATAATGGCCCAGTATGGCCAATGTATACACTATTGTCACTTCTGTATACAAAGTGCACGGTCTAGCAGATCTGATCAGATCAGTTTAGGAGGCTTTGTAAAACAAGTCATGTGTATTTATCTATGCCTCAACTACTTCTGTTGGACTCATGAATTATGCACGATTCTCTATCATTAACAACGGATTTAAGTCGGGTATCATGTTGACAATAATCACATATAGATCTGATTAGATGGAAATGCAATAGACCATGTAAGCCTGGCTGTTCTAATTGTAGCCTTACGTAAGCAGCCATATTCTCATTAGTTCCAACTAGAGGTACTGGAGGTTAGTATAAAATAAAGTTATTCCTTGGTATTCACTTAATAATCTATAGGGTCGTAAGGTTACTCAACATACCGTAAATCCTCGCGCATAGGACGCCCCTTGCGTAAAGGACGCACCCTGAGTTTTGGACATTTTAGTGCTGTTTTCAGTGAGAAATCCTCGCATGCAAGATGCATCCTGACTTGGGTCCTATAGGACGCACCTGATGTAAATCAGGTGTATAAGCTGCGTCTTATACGCGAGGATTTACGGTAATAGATGTCATCAATGCATATCTTGTAGGCTTAGCCGCACATACTGGAGCAGCAACATGGCCTTATTTGCACCCCCCTCCTTGTACCCATTCTTTTGTTAGAGCAGCTCATCACAGTAATGATAGTCCTCTGAGCGTAATAAGTATAATGCCCATTCTTACATTTTGTGTTAAATATTAGACACCAATCCTCCTTGGTTTCTTTCTTATGTCCCCCCAACTAATTTAGAATTTAAATCGGAATTGTCCATTAAGACATACAGATGGAGTTGTTCACAATGGGACATGAGTGGTATGTTATAAGTTTTTTGGTACCTGCAGTAGCTGGTCTGTGCTGGGCGGTGTCACCTACCTGTAATCACACCACCAATCAATATACCTGTACAGGTAAAGCGGTCAGCGCACAGGTAAGCATTGAGTGAGCACTCCCCACAAAGGATACAGATAGCACCGGATGCAAGGTCTGTCAGTCACCATTAGCAATATCCTTTCTCTCTCACATCCCCCTCTCCACACCTTACAAACAGCCTATAGTGCCCCCAGCCTTCCCTCCATCATCACTGCCCATCCTCTGTTGTACCATTTACTCCCATGAGCCTTCCCTCCATCGTCACTGCCCATCCTCCACTGTACCATTCATCCCCTCTGCGGACCTACTCTCCCTAATCATCCCCATCCCTGCTCTCCCTATGGGTTTCCAATCACTCATCATGGCCCGTAACCCACTGTACCATTTACTCCCTTTGGGCATACCCTCCCTCATCACTGCCCATCCTCTGCTACACCATTCACTCTCCGTGGGCCTCCGTTCACTGATTACTGCCCATCCTCTGCTGCACCATTTACTCCCCCTGGACCTCCTCCCCCCCATCACTCTCTATCCTCTGCTGCACCATTTACTCCCCTGGCCTCCTCTCACTCATCACTACCCATACTCTGATGTGCCATTTACTCTTCCTGGACCTCCATTCGCTCATTGCTCCCCATTCTCTGCTACACCAATCACTCTTCCTGGGCCTCCTCTCACTCATCATATCCCATCCTCTGCTTCACCATTCACTCTCCCTGAGCCTCCTCTAACTCATCACTCCCCATCCTCTGCTGCACCATTCACTCTCCCTGGGACTCCTCTCACTCATCACTCCCCATCCTCTGCTGCACCATTCACTCTCCCTGGACTCCTCTCACTCATCACTTCCCACCCTCTGCTGCACCATTCACTCTCCCTGGACTCCTCTCACTCATCACTCCCCATCCTCTGCTGCACTATTCACTCTCCCCGAGCCTCCTCTAACTCATCACTCCCCATCCTCTGCTGCACCATTCACTCTCCCTGGACTCCTCTCACTCATCACTTCCCACCCTCTGCTGCACCATTCACTCTCCCTGGACTCCTCTCACTCATCACTCCCCATCCTCTGCTGCACTATTCACTCTCCCTGGACTCCTCTCACTCATCACTTCCCACCCTCTGCTGCACCATTCACTCTCCCTGGACTCCTCTCACTCATCACTCCCCATCCTCTGCTGCACTATTCACTCTCCCTGGACTCCTCTCACTCATCACTTCCCACCCTCTGCTGCACCTTTTACTCCCCCTGGGCCTCCTCTCACTCACTACTGCCCTTCCCCTACTATTCCACCTACTCCCCATGGACCCTGCCATAGTAAATCCTCATTGTCGGATTATTCATTCACTTCATATGGGTATTCCCCTCTGTCCCTCCCTCATCACCCCACCATTTTGGCTCTGTAACCATGGAAACATATCATATGGGAAATTTTTTTATAACACTATTTTAGACAGTCATAATGGTGTATGATATGCATGGGTATGAAACATTTCTTCTAAATCATTTGGGCTAAAGTGTTTAAATCACCCTATTGTGCCCCCTTAAAAGAGAACGATCTCATGGCGTTTCATTTTCAACAGTATATACATAAACATGGTGATAATCTGCATACATTTCAATGTTATGCAATCTGGAAGATCCTTCCTATTGACAAGGATATTCATCAGGTTATATACATAATCACCGGGCATAATCTGTGTTATGTAACGGTAAAATATTCTGTTTTGGAGTGATAATATCGAGATTACAGACTGATACATGTAGTATAATGGAGCTCATCGAGACTTGCAATCAATGTATTTTTACATGTAAGACATCGACTATCCTATGACACTTAATTTTCTGTTCAGCATACCTGGTGTAGCAGAGAGCGTATGTACATTTTTTTACCATGTGTCTAACATGTCAGGCTTCATATACGCAAATAATTATCATGAAAGACCATTAGAAGTACCTATCCTTAGTGTATGTGAATTTATATCCCAGGGAGATAAGCTACCGGAGATCAAGATAGATAGTACACCAGTCTATGATAAACGTACTCCTCAATATATAGAATACTGCTAGACTGCTACATCTGAATCAATATAACATTTCCATACCAGTTTATTGATACACACACAAATATTTATGGCTTATGTCTTATTGGTACAGCCACCGGTAGCTATGGCTGTTCTATGAGCCACAGGAGGTAATATGCAGGCTGCTTTCACGTCCAGTCTCCTGCTAAATTCACGTTGATGCTGTGGACGGGTGTGTTTTACGAGGGCCATGCACACCGGGTTCTAGACTGTTGGTAGGTAGTGGTAATAAGATACGGCAGAGGCAATCCCTTTATGTATCGTCGATATATGGGATTCCTTTTAACGGCCGCTGGATGTCGTAGAGATCAATGTTGAGAAGGTGTGGGGTTGGGGACTTGCAGCTCCCTGTCGTAAAACCGTCTTTGATATAGAGGTGTAGGTAGGCGACACCCCTCGTGATTTATATTGGGGTTTATAGCTCTAGATGCCTACTCTGAGCCCTCTAAATAAACCATTATACACGCAACTTACAAAGCATGGCGAGCACACAAATTGTATTGGGAGGAGTGCTGCATAGATGATAGAACGACAAGATTCTTAAAAAAAAAATCACTAATTCGATAGCTAGGTCTTGGTATGTAAAACCAATGTAATATTTTTTTTCTTGAGAATATAATAATTTTTCCTCAAAATACATTATTCAATTTTATCGAGTAAGAGATGGTCTATACTCCCATTGTTTTTTCTTTCTTGTTGCCGTTCGTTCCTTATAGGAACGATCGGCTCATTACTTGAATTGAGACTTCTGAAACACATGCCAGTAGACTTGGCCCAAGTCCTAGCCCCCAAGCACTATTATTCATAGTTTGACCTGGGTCTCCTCACCCAGAACCACTACACCACCCCTATCTTGAAGACCATTGCAGGTCCAAAGTGGTGCTTGTTCACTCTCCCTGTATATCCCAGTCCTATAGGTACAGTATGGTGTATACCTATACATGGAGTGATTTATGCAAATTAGTGCTCTTGCTTGAGCTATGGTGGTGCTGGTGGTGAATCCTGGTCACTGAAGTGGTGGCAGAGGCCACAGGGATAGCCCTGTGTTCTAATACAAAGCACTGCTCCCTCATAATCCTCTGCATTGGCCATTGACCCCCCTCCCCCCACCTCTGAACAAAGCTGGTTCTATAGTGGTGAATGTGGTGGTTATATGAGTCCACCACCTCCATGTTTCTAAAATGTGTAAAACCTATCCCTAATGGGTAGGGACATAGGGACGCTGTTAGGGCTGGTATAAACGCAGTGAGTAGCACAGACCATTGCCTGTTTGATAACATGTACATAACCCTTTATAGATGGCATTGATGTGTAGTTAACCCTTATAGATGGCATGATGCATTGATGCACATTTAACTCTTTATGGATAGCATGATGCATTGAGGCATATTTAACACTTTATGGATGGCATGATGCATTGATGCACATTCAACCCTTTATGGATGGCATGATGCATTGATGCACATTTAACCCTTTATGGATGGCATGATGCATTGATGTGCAGTTAACCCTTATAGATGGCATGATGCATTGATGCACATTTAACTCTTTATAGATAGCATGATGCATTGAGGCATATTTAACACTTTATGGATGGCATGATGCATTGATGCACATTTAACCCTTTATGGATGGCATGATGCATTGATGCACATTTAACCCTTTATGGATGGCATGATGCATTGATGTGCAGTTAACCCTTATAGATGGCATGATGCATTGATGCACATTTAACTCTTTATGGATAGCATGATGCATTGATGCATATTTAACACTTTATGGATGGCATGATGCATTGAAGTGCAGTAAACCCTTTATAGATGGCATGAGGCATTGATGCATAGTTAACCCTTTATGGATGGCATGATGCATTGATGCACATTTAACCCTTTATGGATGGCATGATGCATTGATGCACATTTAACCCTTTATGGATGGCATGATGCATTGATGTGCAGTTAACCCTTTATAGATGGCATGATGCATTGATGCATAGTTAACCCTTTATGGATGGCATGATGCATTGATGCACATTTAACCCTTTATGGATGGCATGATGCATTGATGTGCAGTTAACTCTTTAGGGATGGCATGATGCATTGACACACTTTTAACCCTTTATGAATGGCATGATGCATTGATGCATATTTAACCCTCTATGGATGGCATGACACATTGATGTGCAGTTTATAGATGGCATGATGCATTGATGTATAGTTAACCCTTCATGGATGGCATGATGCATTGATGCACACTTAACCCTTTATGGATGGCATGATGCATTGATGTGCAGTTAACCCTTTATAGATGGCATGCTGCATTTATGCATAGTTAACCCTTTATGGATGGCATGATGCATTGCTGCACATTTAACCCTTTATGGATGGCATGATGCATTGATGTGCAGTTAACTCTTTATGGATGGCATGATGCATTGACGCACTTTTAACCCTTTATGGATGGCATGATGCATTGATGTGCAGTTAACCCTTTATAGATGGCATGATGCATTGATGCATAGTTAACCCTTTATAGATGGCATGATGCATTGATGCATAGTTAACCCTTTATGGATGGCATGATGCATTGATGTGTAGTTAACCCTTTATAGATGGTATGATGCATTGATGCACATTTGACCCTTTATGGATGGCATGATGCATTGATGCACATTTAACCTTTTATGGATTGCATGATGTATTAATGCACATTTAACCCTTTATGGATGGCATGATGCATTGATGCACATTTAACCCTTTATGGATGGCATGATGCATTGATGTGAAGTTAACCCTTTATAGATGGCATGATGCATTGATGTGCAGTTCACCCTTTATGGATGGCATGATGCATCGTCAGCAAATATGTCAGTAATAATGCACTATTTGTCAGCAATTAATCAATGTATGTTGGTAATTACTCACTTTTTGTCAGCCGTTAGTCAATATATGTTAGCAATTTCTCACTATTTCTCAGGAATTAAACAAAATATGTCAGTAATAATGCACTATTTGTCAGCAATTAGTCAATGCATGTTAGTAATTGCTCATTATTTGTCAGTAGTTCGTCAACATATGTCAGTAATCACTTCCTTTTTGTCAATACCTGATTGAACATTGAAAATTGAATTGAAAATAGCATTAAAAACTCGAGTCTTTTAGGTCTTAGACCTAACCTGCTCCATCTTTTAGATACCTGATTCTATTGTTTCCCATGTGGGTCAGCCATCTTGATTTTCCAAAATACAGGGATCCAGTCCATATATCGGCACTTTTGACCTTCTAAAGTTATCAGGTGGATGTTAGTAGCCATAGGGACACCTCAACTACCTGATTCTATTGTTTTCCATGTGTGTCAGCCATCTTGGTTTTCAGAAACATAGGGATACAGTATATATATATATGGTCAATTTTGACCTCCAAAAGTTATCAGATGGATGTTAGTAGCCATAGGGACACCTCAACCACCTGATTCTATTGTTTTCCATGTGTGTCAGCCATCTTGGTTTTCAGAAACACAGGGATCCAGGATATATATGGTAAATTTTGACCTTCAAAAGTTATCAGATGGATGTTAGAGACCATTGGGACACCTCAACTACCTGATTCTATTTTCCATGTGTGTTGGCCATCTTGGTTTTTCGGAAACACAGGGATCCAGGCCATATATGGTCAATTTTGACTTTCAAAAGTTATCAGATGGATGTTAGTGACCATTGGGACACCTCAACTACCTGATTCTATTGTTTTCCATGTGTGTCGGCCATCTTGGTTTTCAGAAACACAGGGATCTAGGCCATATATGGTCAATTTTGATCTTTCAAAGTTATCAGGTGGATGTTAGTAGCCATAGGGCACCTCAACTACCTGATTCTATTCTTTTCATGTGTGTCAGCCATCTTGGTTTTCAGAAACAGGTATCCAGGCCATATATGGTCAATTTTGACCTTCAAAAGTTATCAGATGGATGTTAGTGACCATAGGGACACCTGAACTACCTGATTCTATTGTTTTCCATGTGTGTCGGCCATCTTGGTTTTCAGAAACACAGGAATCCAGGCCATATATGGTCAATTTCTACCTTCAAAAGTTATCAGATGGATGTTAGTGACCATTGGGACACCTCAACTACCCAATTCTATTGTTTTCCATGTGTGTCAGCCATCTTGGATTTTAGAAACACAGGGATCTAGGCCATACATGGTCAATTTTGATCTTTCAAAGTTATCAGATGGATGTTAGTGACAATTGGGACACCTCAACTACCCGATTCTATTGTTTCCCATGTGTGTCAGCCATCTTGGTTTTTAGAAACACAGGGATCTAGGCCATACATGGTGAAATTTGATCTTTTACAGTTATCAGGTGGATATTAGTAGCCATAGGGACACCTCAACTACCAAATTCTATTGTTTTCCATGTTTGTCGGCCATCTTGGTTTTCAAAAACACAGGGATCCAGGCCATGTGTGGTGAATTTTGATCTTCAAATGTTATCAGATGGATGTTAGTGACCATTGGGACGCCTCAACTACCTGGTTCTATTGTTTTCTATGTGTGTCGGCCATTTTGGTTTTCGGAAACACAGGGATCCAGGCCATACATGGTCAATTTTGATCTTTCAAAGTTATCAGGTGGATGTTAGTAGCCATAGGGACACCTCAACTACCCAATTCTATTGTTTTCTATGTGTGTCAGCCATCTTGGTGTTCGGAAACACAAGGATCCAGGCCATACATGGTGAATTTTGATCTTCGTCGGCCATCTTGGTTTTCAAAAACACAGGGATCCAGGCCATATGTGGTGAATTTTGATCTTCAAATGTTATCAGATGGATGTTAGTGACCATTGGGACGCCTCGACTACCTGGTTCTATTGTTTTCTATGTGTGTCGGCCATTTTGGTTTTCGGAAACACAGGGATCCAGGCCATACATGGTCAATTTTGATCTTTCAAAGTTATCAGGTGGATGTTAGTAGCCATAGGGACACCTCAACTACCCAATTCTATTGTTTTCTATGTGTGTCAGCCATCTTGGTGTTCGGAAACACAAGGATCTAGGCCATACATGGTGAATTTTGATCTTCAAAAGTTATCAGATGTTAGCATTCTGGTATATGAGTCCACCACCTACATGATAAAGTTTTAATGTTTTTCCTTTACAATATTGGTTGAATTTGCCTTAATCATAGCTCCTAATTATCTTAGTATTAATGCGTACGGCATTACAGCTATGCTGTGTATTTCTGTGATTACAATAATTTGGTTTTGAATGATAAAATATCATGAAACTACCAGATTAAATTTTGAATCAGTATAATGTACGGCAATATAAAAAATGTCTGCTACTAAGACCGTGGTCAAATCCTAAAATCTAATCCTAATATCCTGATCCTAGATATGGAGATTTCAGCTGAATCAATATCCTGATCCTAATATCCTATCTATTGCCCCCTCGTAATTAGATACAGAAATCGATTTAGTGGGAGCGATTCATGACAATAATTAGTACCATGTATTATCTGATATATTGACGCTGCGATTCATCAAGTTACAAGAATGGTATTATTCTTAGAATAATGATAATATTTGTGACTTGTAAATATCATCTAATTCTGATTATAATAAGAATCATACCACCTGATTCTGATTATAATAATATATTTTCCCAAATAACAATGTCATCCCAATTCTCACACTGTTATACCTCACTCTCACATTATATCACCAATTGGATTTGGTCGTTGTTACTCAACTGCCTTTGCTATCACTGTTAGGTACTCTGAGAAAGTACACGGCCTTTTACCCCCCAGCATCTCTATGCAGCGGACGCCATTGCTAATGGCAGTGCTGACCACGGCCTTTCTGTACCTCACATTGCTGTGTCCCGTAACAATAGGCAGCTTCTCCTGCAGCTACATTGTATGGAGGATAGACCATCACAGCAATGCTGCCACTGCTCTCTTGTATTGCAATATGCTGAGTCAGGGATCTTCCATTCTGTCAGTATGATAACTGAGTCGGTGGTTTTCGACACTGCCTTTGCCTACCTGATCCAACCAGCTTCCAACAGGACACGTGATCTTTCATTAGCTGAGACTTTGGTGGAGATGAATTAAAAATGAACTTAAGTGGTTTGCCTTCTTTTGAATCGTTCTCGCTGCCAATATTACAGTCCCTAGACTAAGGTTTTTGAGATTGTGGTTAGGAGACTTGGTCCGTTTTCCTGTTGAGGTATTGACAGTAGGATATCTGAAATGCCATAGCTGCTTAGACCGTGTGGAATTAGCCTGGATTATTGTTGATGTGATATGGATATACTCCACCCCCACCCACTATCTCTGAAGATCAAACATATCAGGTATTCAAGATGGAAGGATGCCTGGCAGAATGCCTACGTTTGCTTTGGGGATTTTTTCATTGTTGATGTGGTGTAGCGGTAGCGGCCAATGCCCTGCAGGCAACATAAAGCCCACCTAATGGAATATAGGCAAGACTATTTAATAATAATGATTGGTCTCGAATGGTGAATGGCGATCAGACATGAGAGACATGGCCTCGTAGATCTCATAGACTGTGGGTATCCAAGCAGTATTGGTCGGCCCACAGAGCCTGCTTTCAAATGTATTGGAAGTAGGCTGTTATTATAGCTGGCCAGTTCGCTTCAATAAACCATTCTTGTAAACCCAGCTGCCTTAGGCATCTGTATATACACACATACAGCCAGAGTGCTGTAAAATACACAAGCCACAATATAGGATTAGATTGACCATTACTATACACCAACAAGGGGGAGGGGATGGGAATATAGTGCAGCATAAAGCTTGCTGAACCTTTGAGACACACGAGGCAACTTACTCTCAGCAATCCTTTCCCCTTTCTGACATCTCGCTTGAGGATTGAATAATGAAATTTATATTTATATGAAAATGCCTGTTTCTACACCGAAGCTCAATACACATGCACACAGGAATGTTGGATGTGGATCAAAGGCTGCTGATAATACCTTTTGTTGATGTGGCCTTTCACCCTAAGCAATCAACTTCCAATTGCAGTCCTATAAACCCAGAACGTCGCCAACGTCGCTGTCGCGGCTGGAGCCATACTTGTTGTTCTAGCGGTGCCATTAGTGTGTTCGCCTCATCCCATGCCTCTCCCCTCTCCACCATTACCACCTGGCTGACACTCATGCAATACAAACAGCTCTTGGGACTGTGAAATAGTACTGTTATTTCAATACTAGTAGACCGTGATCACTATGAACGGGCTATGTTGCAGGCAGTTGTAGTAAACCGCCCACTGGCCCTCTCCAGCAGGTACAGGGAAGTATGGCAGTGCAGAGTGGGGGGCTAGCCTTACTGGAGGAAGATATCTATAGAGGTTAGGGATGGTTGTTTATGTCTTAATGCTCAGATTATTGAGGATTATCCATGGCCTTGGATTACCCCAGTAATGTTGGAATATAATCCAGCTCTGCCTATACCAAGACTATAGTCAAATAGTTCTATTGGGACCCTGGAGGAAGTGGGTCCCTCCAGATGGCTGGTGGTGAAGTGGGATCTGGTTCACAAAGCCTGGTTCAGTAGGTGGGAGGGATCAGAAACCGGAGTAGCTTGGCTGGCCGAGCAGAGACTAGTACCCCACCCAGCTCTGTGGCACCGAGCCTGCACACATCCCTCCAACTTGGGTTGTGCTGGTGGTGGTGGTGTATAGTGGTAGTGGACAGGAGGAAGCCTAACTTAAGGAACTATGTATTCACAACCTGCATATATCACATGGACTAACAGACCCAAGATGCCCTCCTGTGGGGAGTGATTCCCCACAAACTTACCCCTACATGCTTTACACATAATACACGCCTGCAGGTCAAAAACCCTGGGGGGAAATCCAGATATCTTGTTACCATGGATGCTGAACAGGATGAGAGTCAGGTAAGATCAAAATGGAGGTCCATACATCTCATACACAGAATAGGAATTGTCACCCAGTTTCTGTTCCCAGAGGAGTAGTACTCGTAGATACACGTGGCCATTTCCAGAGAGAGTACTAGTGGATCTTATAGCCTGCCTGGAGTAGAGGCTTTTCATACTAGAGGTCCACTTAGAGGGTTGTGACTATAAAGTGACCAGTTACTTGCCAAAAGCAGCCTTCCTTCATATATGCTGGTGACCGCTGCACCTGGTCATAATTGTTTACATCTTTTACTCTCAGTTCCCTACCTATATATTTTTGGTTTTATATAATAGAAGCACAGTGGGAAACTTGGATGCATGTATCTTGAAGACTGATTTACCTATACTTGTCAGTTTTACTGTCCGACTCCGCGTCATGAGAGCATTTTAACAGAAAACATGGATATTATTATACACACTGCACCCCCAGCTCCATTAATCTATAATTTCCATGGAACAGTTATATGGATGAATGGATATCATGCCACATCCACACAGTAATGCAGTGTATATAAGTTATGTATTCAGTGGATGGATCTCCTTTATGTGAGGGTCTGGCTATTAACCTGTTGCAGACTGGTTTCTATACAAGAGAAACTGGATTCTAAAAGACACACTTACATTGCCCAATGCCCTTATCCCTCTAAAGGTTGGCGGGGGTCTCCGAAGCAGCCTGAGGAAATCTGAGCATACAGCAAGTGAAGCAATATGAATGGGTTCAAGGGTTTGGGGCATCCCTTTCTATACCTGTGTTTCACAAATACAGTGTTATAGTACTGCATATATGCCGTACAGGGAGTTAAAGGGCTTTGCAAGTGTGACATTTCTTCCTGGTATTTAAGGTCAATTTGTGAGTTAATGACACCCCTGAGCCAATAATTCATTACCGCATCATATTCATTAGTCAAGGATGCCCCAATAAAATCAGCCTGGTACATCATATGGACCAAGGGACATGATGCTGCGTTGACTACCCTTTGAAGGTTTAATGCCTGCTCTCGTATCCTAAAGCTTATGCACATGGCCTTGTCCAATTTTGCAGAGTTGGCCAACAATGATTTAGTTGGCAACATCAAATGTATCAGCTGATAACTGTTGGTAAATCGAGAGAAAGGGGTACACATACACCTCTGCTATATTCAAATGAAAACACAATATTACATAACACAACAATAGGAAACAGGAAGCTCTATGTATGCATGAATTAGCTCTATGTATGTATGAATTAGCTGCATGTTGTAAAAAGATCTAGACTTCCCTATGTATGATCCTATTACTAGGTACTATTCTATTCATATATACGTATGAAATGCTATGGTGCCTATATATTCCGAGCCACTAGTTGAATTGTAGCAGTATAAAATCATTATTGCAACAGATGATTTCGACAGAAAAGCAAAAAGAAAAAATGATGGTATGTGGTATAGAATTGAAGTAGACAATGTCAGTGTCGCTTAGAGTAAATACCTATTGACATTAGGTGAGGATGTTTTCGGACAAAGGCCTGTGCACTGTTGGTAAGGGAAGGCTGGAGATGACATTTGAGTACCCAGCTTGAATAAATGAGGAACTCTAGCTAACTGACGATGACAGACCATCCAATCACCTTTATAGAGTCACACACATAAGATAAGATTGCCAACAGGTCTTTCGAGGACATTCATCTAATTAAGTTGAGGATACACATGGCCTCAGACATAGAATTTCTATAAGTATTATGGAATTTGGAAAGGTCTTTAGACATTATATTCAAGGGTATAGAGCTTGTAGTGACTCAGTAGCGTAAGAAAAAAAAGGGGGGGGGGCAGGGGGCCTGGGTCCCCCAATAATGGGAAGGTGCCCTAAATAAACCAACTTTGCTTCCTACGCCTCTGCGACTCCGATATTCGGGCAAACATTGGACACAGATATATTGGGGCAGCCATCGGACTTGTTGTGCAAACCCCATATGGGAGCATACTTTGAAGCTGCCCTCCTTGATATGGTCTTTGTTTATCCGAGTGTAATACCTTGTACATTAGTATCTTATGTGTCACTTTAACCATACGTGCGAAATGGCTCTATTGTCATCTCTGTTTGGGTATCGACTTATAGCGTGTGGTAGAGTGGGGATGAAAATTAGAGATTTTGAATATGGTTTTGAATGGCCATTTTCTGCTATGAATGATATGATCGATGTATTCTTCGGGAAAACTTGGAATTGGCCAGAGTAAACAAAAGTATTTTGTCTTAAGAGGTACGTAGAAGCATGCTATAGTGCATAATGTCAAGAAATCTGCCAGTCACAAGTTTGAATGATTGCTCTCAATAAGTACACACATTTAATTCTGTTGTTTTGGGACCTGGATGCATATAGCATTGACACTCTTTACCACATTTCCCTACCTGGTATATTGTATCGAATTCAAGTGCATGTTAACATACCAGTGTGAGGCCAACAGTAATATTTACTTGATTTCAGGTATGAAATTCAATGATTGTCCAATTAGAAATCAGATACTCAGCAGTGAAGTTATATGTATATTTATTTTCTTTACTCTATAGAGACGGGAAGCTGAGAAGGAACTGAAGCAGTCTCAAGCTGAGGCCTTGCAGAAGGTGTGCCGCCAGTCCCTAGGTGAGCCTTTTTAACCATTTAAGGGTCATATGATACCTTAATGCATCATGTCCACTCTACATGATTGGCAAAACCCATAGTCCACTTGGCCTTTGTTGCGCAAGCCACATAATATAAACTATATATATAAACTTCTGAGACAGAGGCCTAATGGACTATCCCTGTTACATTCATAATTTATATGTCGATAGTCCACTTGACCTCTGTCGCGCGATTTAGCCATACATTTCCTATATAAATTTCTGTGACAGAGGCCTAGTGGAATATGGGTGTACGGGTCTCCATAATAGACAAATGGAGTGATCTAGCGACTAGATTTGCGAGTAGTACATTGGTGCGTCATGATGAACTAGATACATGATGTTTAGGACATGCTGTCCTTAAAGGATTATCATTGTCATAATTTCCTGGCAAAATATTTCTATCGGTTCCTGTCGTGCAAAGTTTCACATAAAACCTCGGAAAATCTCTAAAAATAACTTCTTGTCGAACACAACAATCTCCACCCTGTGAACATGTCCGCAGAAATTTCAACTGTTCATGACAATTTCTAAGTGTTCTTGGGGAAGCCTTTCGGGTATTTCCTGCCTTAAATTGTCATCTCAAGAACTATTTTTCTTTTGTGTCCTTACTACACACTCACGAGACAGCCCCTGTCCTTTCAGGAAATGATTATCTTCAAATAGTTATGGTTTCACTTGAGTTATTAAGACCCGTGAAAAAGATTGCCCTGATACTTTATATATCGTAGAGAAAGGTGTAGGTCCTCTGAAATATTGAAACTCTTTGTAATGACGTCTCTGAAACCCTTGAGCATCAATTCAACTTCCGCTGGCCGATGGGAACTGTGCTCTTTCTTATTACTTTTGCCTGATAGTACAAACTGTAATGTATATTATTATTTTATAGCCGTCTGTCAGAAAGATTTCTCTGGCAATCAATATGGAAGCCGTTGGGCATCTTATCCTCCCCCACTTTCCTTTCGTCTTGACCCTTCCAGGATACTTAACATTTCATATTTTAACAAAGTATTGTTTAATAGAATCAAAAGTAGATATATAGGGAAAGAGGCACATGACCCTGTGGGCAGTGCATGTTATTGCCCACATGAGGAAGATGACCGCTTCTAAGGATGTAGCGTTTTAGGAAAGTCTCATTCACTTCACAAGTTGTTGCTAACTGTTATACAGTTGAGCAACTCTATAATTATATGTAGTAGATTGTGTGAGTCAAGGGGAGCACTCATATACGTGAAAATCCCAAATCCACTACTTCATACCCCTCTCGCCACATGCATAATCCCTGACTTGCAGGGGAGCACTTGAGCTTTGTATGACAGGTCTATTACTGTCATTAATCTATTGTCTCTGATGAGAATGAAACCGGGACCAATGCATAACCTTTTACACCAGAGCATTTTCGATTGGAATGACTGTGGAACTTTCTAACCACCATAGAATAGTATAAAGTTCTTCTTCAATGGGAACAATTTAATCTTACAGACGATGACAAACAGAAGACCGCGGACGAGCGGCGCTCAGAGAGGGAGGCCTCCAAGCATGGCGGTTCCAAAGACAGCCTACAGAGTGGTGGTTCCTCCATCCCCGGGCCCAAACCTGGGGGTGGAGGCCCCACCCTGAGGGCCACCCTGCGGCGCCAGGCCCACCCCACCCCCAGTCGTCATCCCTCCCACCACGCGCTCACCAACAACATGCTGCCCAGCCAGCCCTCCATGGTGGCGGAGGAAGGGGAGGAGGAGGAAGAGGAGGTGGGAGCAGGGCGCCAGCAGCAGCAAGTTGTAGAGGAAGCTGGAGATGAGCAGGTGGAAGGTGGAAATGATGAGCCCCTCCCCTGGCACTGGGAGCAGCTCTACAAACTCTATGGTAAACAGGCTGACTACTTCCTGAAGCCTCGACCCGAGGAAAAGGAGCGCAAGAAGACGGTGGCCATCCTAAACCCCAACAAACTACGAGTCAGGGGTAAGTAAAAAGGATTCTTTTTTGGTCATTTTTCTCAAGTGATCACAGAACCATTTTTCCCCCTATCCTGTGACAGTTATTTTGATATCGCAGATCAGTGAGAGCGCTTGTAGTTGGCAATGTCTAAAGTAGCTGAAGATGAGAACAAACATCTATTAGAGACACATGTGGTAAACCATATTTGTATAGATAACACAATTGATAATATCACTATGAAAAGAGAAACCATCGGTCAACAAAGCATGAATGCATAACAATGCATTCATTTAGTCAAAAACCCTCTCAGGCAAAATGTACATGATTGTATACTTTCATATACATGCACATCTAAATGCCTTACTGAACTCTTAAGTTACATTAAGTTTAATTCCCTTCCATTCTCTACTGTGGCAATAAATAAGACAAATAAATCTCATTTGCAATAGGCTGATGGCATCGGTAATATTCACCAATAACAACGCTATCCTAGTAACTGCACGGTACTGTTTCTAAGGCTTTCAACTCATGACCTTAATTTCAAACTTCCTATTACTGTACAATTAGGTATTTAGGCTGGGGCATTCCCTAAAGACCCAACGTGGGCCCAGACTGGGTGACGGGGCCTTTATTTTGTCAGCCGCCATTAGCAATGTGTAATTAATGACAAGGAAAAAGAGCCAAACTGTAACTAAAATGCCGTTTATGTAATCACGAGTGTTGGCCTTAATGAATGAACAGTTAATTGTGTTTTGAATCGAATAAAACAATAGATTTATCATAAAAAGAGTTGATGTAACCTTTTGGATTAATAGAAGCATTCTTCGGGTAAAGGCATGGTAGCAAATAATGTCTTATAGGGAGTACATTTGGTAAGGGGCTTACAGTGGTTGTTGTATACAATCAATAGAAATGCTCTCATACAAAATTGTGTAACTGAAACCTTTAAGTTATACATGTTTGACCTTTCTTATGCTTATAATTGCCCCCACTCTATCTAAATAGATGATATTTAAAGTAAAGAATAATAGCCTTCATAATAAGAGGATAAAAACAAAGACCTACACTTTATCTCTTCATTAAAGGACACTTAGAAATGGCTTCCTGTGTGTTCGACCTTTACTTTCTTTGCCACAGCCTTGAGGCTGTCCTTAAATTGTTTAATTACCAAGGTCAATTCAGGTCTGCACCCCTCTCTTATTTTACACTGGTCTCATGTGACAATTCCGTGGTTGCAGACTGTTAAAGCACATTGATGGTGGTCCTTTGAGAATAATCCCTGTGTGGAAAGTCCTTTAGTGAGCTGCTCTTCCCTGAGTAGATGCTGAGTGTCTTATGAGCTGCTCTTTTCATTGCAGGTCGGGCGGGCGCTGGCTCCCTGTGGACCTCCCTGCGACACGACTCTGAGGCTAAGCTGGTGCAGCAGGATATGACCATTTCTCCAGAACTCAAGGTAAGGGAAACTATTGACTTATAGTTATATATATATATATATATATATATATATATATATATATATATATATATATATATATATATATATATATATATATATATGACATATATGTCATATAGTAGACTTGCTCCAATCTGATTTTTCATTGTCAATCTAGAGTACTTGACATATCATTCAAAATGAGTTGGCCTTTTCTTTTCTATTCCGTAGGGTTGGTGTTGGGTACTCTGATTGAAAGTGGAGATTAGATATTCACTATTCTAGTCATTGCTATAGGACTATTCATGTAGAGCAATAATGGAGAAACCCTGTGTGAGTTAGTGTTTTTAGTGAGTGAGTGAGTAATAGATGTTTAATGCCATTTCAACAGCTAAGGTCATATTCATGGCGAGAACTACATTACACAATTTTGCAGAGGAATGTGTTGGTGCCGATGCATATGTGCACCACACACATTCGAGATGATAGGAAAGAGAAGATGTAGACCCTTTGAAGTGGGCTAGGGAAGCCCAATGTGAGTTAGAAGACATGAATTAGGAGATATTGTCTTTGTAAGCATGCATTTCGGTAGGTCGTACAATTTGACCTTTTTGACATTTTAGCAATGACTTTTGCATTCAAGTCTATTTCCCTGAAATAGTACATTTTTATGATAGTGCACGTGTCTAATGTTGTATGTAATAGTTAATAAACTGATTCGTGAATAGTGCATTATTCATTAGCTTTATACGCATTTAACACACAGTTAGGATATTCTGTTGTCGCAGTCTATTTCTTAGGTTGTACATGGGAGTTTAAGCTTAAATACACAATATTTAGATTCCTATTGGGGATTGGGATTAAACACACTGATGTGGCATAAGTAAGGTGTTTAAGTAGTGATTTGAGAGGATCTCACAGAAGACAGAAGGTTCCTGATATGACTGCATTAGCCCTAGTCCACTGTTGACACTCTGTCAGGGGGGACATGGAGTTGTTTGGTATAAACACTGTGGGAGGGGGATTAATAGGTGTTTGGTTAAAGCCCTATGTAGGTGTAAGGCTTCACATGGCCAGGTGGCAGCTGAAAATGTAGAACACCCCTTGATGGAGGTAGAAGAAGTAGTGCACTGGAATCTATCATATTTGAGAAAGAAAATTGCATGTCTGATAACAGATTTTAACAATGCATACACTAAAGTTTCAGTATATCAACTTTTTAATTTTGACGTTTTAGGGACAAGTGCTACACAAAATGAAATGTCACCTACAGATCAAACTATGGATTAAACCACTTCATGGGAACTGGGAGTTTTTAGCTGAATGTCAAGCTAGTGTTATTTGTATTAGGGTCTACTCTATATCTTTAACAGTCAAGTTTGTTTAAGTCAATCACAGGCTTTTCTTTTTTGTGACTGCTTTACTCCAGAAAGACTCTAGCACATAATGAAATAGAATAAACCACTTTGCCTACACCGGACTTGGTATACACTTCCATATATGTAAAGGTCTATAGATATATGCACGGTGTGTTTGAGAACATTGGTAACCTGACTCCTTCCTCCAGGTCTACACAGCACGTCTCAGCCTTCCCTATACTCAGGTGCACTGTTCTATGAACACTGGAGGGCCAGCAGTGGTGTTGATCGCGCGGCTTGGACTGCTGTGTTGTAGTTACAGACGCCACAGTTGCTAGGGCGCCATATTGGATCAGTTCACAAAGTGCATTCTGGTGTGCTGGTCTCCGGGAACTTATATTGGCCTTGTTTCTGGGACGCGCCCATTGTGCTCCGGACATGTTGACAAAAAGAGAGGAAATGAATATATTCATTCTCTTTCTTCATGTAGCTAAGTGGTTAGAGGGAGAGGAAGTTCACAAACTGGATCTTAGTCTTAGTGCTGCATAGATTAAAGTGTATTAATCTAAAGTCTTCTTGTTTGCTCCCAAGCACATGCACATTTATGATATTCCATCTGCCCCAAGAAGGTCTTTGCATAATCTACTGTTGGAACTAGGATATGCAGGCGTATTGCATGATTTTGGGATGTAGAGATATCATGTATCTATGGTTTGATTTTTCTTTTGGTCTTTGCATAATCTACTGTTGGAACTAAGGTATGCAGGCGTATTGCATGATTTTGGGATGTAGAGATATCATGTATCTATGGTTTGATTTTCCTATGTTAGGACTTTCGGGGCTTAACTGGCAGGGAAGTGGTAAACCCGTGGTGGTAAATAGAATGATAGGTAGGCCTACATGTGTACATCTGAAAGGCAACCATAATTTCTTTCACATATGTTCTTCAGAGGTGCCTTTTCTCTGACAAAATCAAATTGCTTGTAAATGTAGTAGGCTATCGAAAACAAAACAAAAAAGTGGTTTGAATTCAGATGTCAATGTAAATGTATATATATTGGAAAGCTATGGCCATGTCGATGCTGGACTCGATGATCTATACATCAACTCCATCTCTAAACCATAGATACCATATATGTTGACCCCCTTTAGTAAGGGTAGGTTACAGGGTACATGTGTAAGCTTATGTATTGATACCAAGGACACATATACGCCCATATTAGCCTCTATTAATACAACTCACTATGTCAGTTGACTATGGTGAGAGAAGCTCACTCCCCTATGCACCACGGGGTCACGCCCTCCACTTGCTCACTGTCTCTCATTGATTATTTAAGGCCTCACATATCGCGGCAGAATAATTGAATGCATTGACAAATTAATGTATGATGCCTTTGGTCACTAGAGGGCGTGTATGTAGACCACCCACAATGTTCAGGGGGATGGTGCTAGCTACACAAGGCACACTTAATTAACAATATATGAGATCCCTCCCTTATGCCTTTCAACCACCTCATCTAAGGGGCGAGCATATATAGTAGCCAGTAGTAGTGAACTGGAAGCGTTTATCATCTTTGAATGTTGCAGTAAACAAGAGGCTACAAATACAGATCGACCATTATAACGAAACACATTTAGTATAATTGTACTTTTATCAAACTGTTTGCATGCATAGGCCTATGCCTGCATATAGAGCAGAAAGAAGGGAAAGTATGCACTAAGACGTCAAAATAGTTCCCATCTAAACTACCATACTATAACAGTAACCACATCGCCTTTAAGTCTGACTGGTTTATAAATCTGTCTCAAGCAACCCATAATAAGAATGAAGTAAGGAATGACAACGTTTTGAGACCCAAAGGTGGCTTTATTATAGCATAGCCTGCAACTCAGAGTGCGGCTTATAATTAGGAGTTTACGGTAAAATGTTTATCAAATTGGGCGTCTACCTGTCTAAAGGTGAGCAGGTCAAGTCCTGTCAAGCTCCAAACATGGGGAGTTCTAAAATAAACCCATAGAGGCTTATTTCCAGATGTCAGCACAGGCAATGTATAGCCCTATGCAGGCACTTTGCTTGTCGACTGATTGCGTTATGTGTATGAAATAAAATGGAGGCTACTGCCATACCTCATCATCATTCTCCACTTTTTACCAGTAGTCTCTTATGACACCAATGCAGCGTAATAAACGTGAGTGTAAATAATGAATGAACTAAAATGCCACTCAGCGTGTTTTATGGCATGTATAGGCAATAAAGGCGGGAAGGGCGCAATGGGAAGTGAGTGCATGTCGTCTGCTTTCCCTAAAAACTAACACTCGTAGTAGCAGAGCTGTACACCAGGTGGTGGGGAGTACACCCTGTACATGCAATTCCCCCCTCCCCCCACATAACCACTGGGCTCCTATGGAGAAAATGATTGCAGAAATGATTCATATATGACTTGATGGTATTGTCATAAGCGCAATATGTTTTGAGTAGTCGGCTCAAGCGAGGTGCAATTTATCTCATTTTATTTCATCCCCAGGTCGGCGGAAAACTCTCCCCATCCTTAATTAAAGAATAGAAATGACGTTAATAGTTGTCACGTGGGCGACCGCCAGAGTGATCTACTGCTGTTGAGATATTAGCAAATTGGTGAGAGGAGGGGCCTGGTAAAGAAGCGCCATAAGCATGTTCTTGTGGTGGGAAATCCATTACTGCTATTGCTAGTGTTCTATGGCTAGCAGCACACTAGCAGTTACTTGTAGTGTGAGCTGTCACCCACTGCTGTTAAGATGGACTCTTCCATACATGCTCTCATGTGGTGGGGGTGGGTAGTAGTAGTTGAGAAGAGGAAAAAATCAATAGACACAGCGGCTGCTGGAGTCGATCTGAGCTGGTGCTCTGGCCTCCGGTCCTCCGAGCTGCTCATGTCCTCTGACTGTTGTCCTCTGTAGGATGGCCCAAACACACTCTCACAAACTCTCTGTGGTGTATGTGCTGATTCTCAATTCGCCCTGCAACTCTTAAAATCGACAACATTTTATCATCCATTATAGCCTAGGTCTTTGCTAACTTCCACCAGAACGATGCTGGGATATGAACTGACAGTCAGTGAGTTATTGCCAAGCAAGCAGATTAAATATCTATGAAAACTGGCCAACCTGCTCCCACCCCTATAAATGGTGGGTGGCTAACAAGAAGTCCTTTAGTGGGCCCTCAGTTGACGTCACAGTTTGTTACATAACCTTGGAGGAGCAGTCCCAACTTTAGGAATGTTCAAGGTCATTAGCGATCGGTAGCGCCTGCGCAGAGGGAAGTCCATTTCAATTGGATCATTTCCGGGTCGTTCAGGTGTATCCGGTGTTTCTCTTCTGTCTGATTGAGTATACTAGAGCACAAAATGATGGAGTGATTTGCCTATAGCTGCTTTGATCTTATGATTTTATGGTGTTAGTTTGTACCCTTATGTCATAAAGAACATATTTTAAACAGAAACTGTATTAAATCATTGATTTTTTGTACAGATTTATAGAATTGTGACCCACTATTCTCATGCCCCCCCCCATACAGCACAGCCCTGGTCACGAGCAGGCTGTTTCCCCCTTGTAGATCTATTCCTCCTGCATGTTGCCGAGAATTGATGTGAATGACTATGGGCAATTAGGCCTGACACTGGAGCATATTGATGTCATTATATAATCATTATATCCCCGTCCTTGATTCCCCTTCAAATCCTGATACCATGCGGCTTAATTCCGCTCCAATTATCTCATGGGAGGTTCAACAATAGGGACAATTTGGATAACATTATACTTGAAACATCAGCTTGCCATGTTGGAAAATTAGCATGGGGAGGGTGTGATATTTTCAACAGGGATGCCAATTAGCAAGGTTATTTGATATTGTATATCTTTTTATTCTAATGTTTAATTACAGGCAGCCTACAGTTCGTTTGTTCGCCAATGCCTGGCGCGCCGTAAGAAACCTGTGAAGCGCAACTTCTATGCAGAGGAAGATGTGAGTATTGATCATAATCAATTGTCTCTTGGAATTAAGCCATTCCCGGTCGTGTGTCCCATCCTCGTCATTATACCAAAATAGGAACAATGTATGACACTCACAGCCACTGTACATGGCTTTTGGTGAGTTTAAATAGATCATCGTGCTGTTTATTGTTCCATGTTTGCTACATATGCATGGGTATTTTCTATTAATAGGCCTGATGTTCATAGATCTCGTAAGGGTGTGTAAACAATTAAACTGAAATCTAGTAGCGGGGAAACTTCCATGAATGTAAATCTAAAGGCCATTTCCAATGGTCAAGGGGTGGGAGTAATGGCAGGTAAATGCAAATAAGCCAGAAGGTTGATTTGGTTTCCCCGGGTTTGGTTTATTCATAGGTTTTTGTTGCTGTTTGCCATTTGGTGCTGATACCTGGAATTGGTGACAGGGGACGACCACCCACCTCTTTGTTGAACTGGGTAATTAATTCTTAATGAATAATGACATTATTTCCGCCCTCAACCTCCTACACACTCCATCCACTGCCTCAGACCCTAGTGATTAGAAGAAAAAGTTGAGGAGATAAAACAAACAAAAAGGCGTATCAAGGGAAACGTAGCCCATCGGCCATTATTGCAGGCATACAAAAATGCAACCTGCAAAGTGTTGGAAATATGATCTAGTGAACTACAAACCCTGCAGCCTAAATATTGGCACAATTTCAAAAAGGCGGTTTGTTAACAGTGTCAACAATGCATTACTAGAATAGCTTTTATTGCGCGACAGGAGCAAACTGACTCACTCAAAAATATGGCACATTATCGAACTCGATACTTTGGAGAATCCTCAAATGAACGCTTCAACAAATCGTTCCCTTCGAAGTATGACTTGTTCAAAGTCCTCAAGTGTTAATTGCCATTCGGCCATTGTAGTGTTGAAGTCGATGGAGTTAGAATCAATTGCATCTAATGTTGAGGGCATTTAAACCCTCCACGACCACTCATAAGGACTGCACGTTGGCCTCCTGGCACCAACGATCGGAAGGATTAGCAGCATTTGGCCTTATTGGGATATTAAGTCCTGAACGGTTGACCCAAGTCATTACGCCACTTGTGCTAAGCCTGGGCCAGTAAAAGCCCTAACCCAGGAGATCTCATTATAGAAACTCTGAAGGGTGGGAAGGTCGGCGCACCACCGCTATTACCACCTACAAAGCACAATAATAATCACTGAGCTCTAAGCTCAAGAGAATGGACCTGGTACAAATGAAGTTGGCAGATTGAACACTTGTTTGAATACCACGTCCAGGAGGAGGTTCAAGCCAACCTCTCCAGTACCATTATCAATGAGGGAATGGTCAAAGTCTATACCCGATGGCTCTATGATTTTATAGGAGTCATTACAAAGCCGAAACGCTCCAGTGGTGATTGGGTCTGGAATTTCCCCATGGAAAACATACGTGCACTTATATGTCAGTGGACTGTGATCAACTAGTCACTGTCAGACCATGGGGAACTAGGTATCCACAGCTTTGACACCTGGTCCTACATGTATGTTTATAACACCCATTGTAATACATGATAACAAATGCCCTGTGGATAGGGGCTCGTCACACCACAGTTTGTATATTGGAATCAGTATTACACCCAAGTTGGATTGTTACCAAATGCCACAGGCAGCAGTAGAAGATCGGAAATTACAACATATTGGTATTATAGGTCTTCAATATTTGCTAAACATACTTTACAATTCAACTTTGCAACAGTTTGGATGCAAACGACAAAGAGACTAGTTATGTAATAGAGCTGTCATTCACACATTTCTCCAGCAAACGGAGGTATTCCAGCTAGAATCTAGTATTGTCACAGAACCTTGGATAACGTGATTGTTGCTGGATAAATGTCCAATCATGTACAACCTGGCTCTTTGAGATAACATTGGGTACCGTACATGAAGCGCTGCATTACGCTTAAGAGGCACCTTGAATATGCCCCATGGGAAACTGGATCTTGTCAGTCTGGATCTAGTTTAGAAAGGATATTATTAGCTGCATTGTGGTGGAGACTGACTATCAGACACCATGGTGGAGAAGTTCGTGTGTAAGTCAGCACCCTATATGGACAGGATCCGACGAGAGGTAACAGCACGAAATGGCAAGGGGTGTGAGAGTGGGGTGTATACTATATTGTTGTTGGATTGAATAATGTTTTATTGTGTACATGTATACCAATGTTATTTGGCGACTCTTGATAGGGTGCAGAAGAAGGAAACCGGCATTCTCCTACTATAATCCCCTCTGTTACACGAGGCAGTGCGCACGCATGCGTATTTGCTTGTTTACATGAGTTTTTGGTAAAAACTGGAATGTATACATCGTAAACGGAAATGTAATACCAACCCACAATGGCCAGAGCAGCAAAAAGAGGGGGCTAATGTCACGGAATAAGGGCTATAATATACATGTACCTTATTCAGTGACAATTAACAAAAAGAGGGGGCTAATGTCACGGAATAAGGGCTATAATATACATGTACCTTATTCAGTGACAATTAACAAAAAGAGGGAGCTAATGTCACGGAATAAGGGCTATAATATACATGTACCTTATTCAGTGACAATTAACAAAAAGAAGGGGCTAATGTCACTGAATAAGGGCTATAATATACATGTACCTTATTCAGTGACAATTAACCAAAAGAGGGGGCTAATGTCACAGAATAAGGGCTATGATATACATGTACCTTATTTTGTGACTATTATCAAAAAGAGCTAGGGGGCTAAAGTCATGGAATAAGGGCTATAATATGCATGTACCTTATTCAGTGACAATTAACAAATAGAGGGGGCTAATGTCATGGAATAAGGGCTATAATACACATGCACCTTATTCAGTGACAATTAACAAAAAGAGGGGGCTAATGTCACGGAATAAGGGCTATAATATACATGTACCTTATTCAGTGACAATTAACAAAAAGAGGGGGCTAATGTCACGGAATAAGGGCTATAATATACATGTACCTTATTCAGTGACAATTAACAAAAAGAGGGGGCTAATGTCACGGAATAAGGGCTATAATATACATGTACCTTATTCAGTGACAATTAACAAAAAGAGGGAGCTAATGTCACGGAATAAGGGCTATAATATACATGTACCTTATTCAGTGACAATTAACCAAAAGAGGGGGCTAATGTCACAGAATAAGGGCTATGATATACATGTACCTTATTTTGTGACTATTATCAAAAAGAGCTAGGGGGCTAAAGTCATGGAATAAGGGCTATAATATGCATGTACCTTATTCAGTGACAATTAACAAATAGAGGGGGCTAATGTCATGGAATAAGGGCTATAATACACATGCACCTTATTCAGTGACAATTAACAAAAAGAGGGGGCTAATGTCACGGAATAAGGGCTATAATATACATGTACCTTATTCAGTGACAATTAACAAAAAGAGGGGGCTAATGTCACGGAATAAGGGCTATAATATACATGTACCTTATTCAGTGACAATTAACAAAAAGAGGGAGCTAATGTCACGGAATAAGGGCTATAATATACATGTACCTTATTCAGTGACAATTAACCAAAAGAGGGGGCTAATGTCACGGAATAAGGGCTATGATATACATGTACCTTATTTTGTGACTATTATCAAAAAGAGCTAGGGGGCTAAAGTCATGGAATAAGGGCTATAATATGCATGTACCTTATTCAGTGACAATTAACAAATAGAGGGGGCTAATGTCATGGAATAAGGGCTATAATACACATGCACCTTATTCAGTGACAATTAACAAAAAGAGGGGGCTAATGTCACGGAATAAGGGCTATAATATACATGTACCTTATTCAGTGACAATTAACAAAAAGAGGGGGCTAATGTCACGGAATAAGGGCTATAATATACATGTACCTTATTCAGTGACAATTAACAAAAAGAGGGGGCTAATGTCACGGAATAAGGGCTATAATATACATGTACCTTATTCAGTGACAATTAACAAAAAGAGGGAGCTAATGTCACGGAATAAGGGCTATAATATACATGTACCTTATTCAGTGACAATTAACCAAAAGAGGGGGCTAATGTCACAGAGTAAGGGCTATGATATACATGTACCTTATTTTGTGACTATTATCAAAAAGAGCTAGGGGGCTAAAGTCATGGAATAAGGGCTAAAATATGCATGTACCTTATTCAGTGACAATTAACAAATAGAGGGGGCTAATGTCATGGAATAAGGGCTATAATACACATGCACCTTATTCAGTGACAATTAACAAAAAGAGGGGGCTAATGTCACAGAATAAGGGCTATAATATACATGTACCTTATTCAGTGACAATTAACAAAAAGAGGGGGCTAATGTCACGGAATAAGGGCTATAATATACATGTACCTTATTCAGTGACAATTAACAAAAAGAGGGGGCTAATGTCACGGAATAAGGGCTATAATATACATGTACCTTATTCAGTGACAATTAACAAAAAGAGGGGGCTAATGTCACGGAATAAGGGCTATAATATACATGTACCTTATTCAGTGACAATTAACAAAAAGAGGGAGCTAATGTCACGGAATAAGGGCTATAATATACATGTACCTTATTCAGTGACAATTAACAAAAAGAAGGGGCTAATGTCACTGAATAAGGGCTATAATATACATGTACCTTATTCAGTGACAATTAACCAAAAGAGGGGGCTAATGTCACAGAATAAGGGCTATGATATACATGTACCTTATTTTGTGACTATTATCAAAAAGAGCTAGGGGGCTAAAGTCATGGAATAAGGGCTATAATATGCATGTACCTTATTCAGTGACAATTAACAAATAGAGGGGGCTAATGTCATGGAATAAGGGCTATAATACACATGCACCTTATTCAGTGACAATTAACAAAAAGAGGGGGCTAATGTCACGGAATAAGGGCTATAATATACATGTACCTTATTCAGTGATAATTAACAAAAAGAGGGGGCTAATGTCATTGAATAAGGGCTATAATATACATGTACCTTATTCAGTGACAATTAACAAAAAGAGGGGGCTAATGTCACAAAATAAGGGCTATAATATACATGTACCTTATTCAGTGACAATTAACCAAAAGAGGGGGCTAATGTCACAGAATAAGGGCTATGATATACATGTACCTTATTTTGTGACTATTATCAAAAAGAGCTAGGGGGCTAAAGTCATGGAATAAGGGCTATAATATGCATGTACCTTATTCAGTGACAATTAACAAATAGAGGGGGCTAATGTCATGGAATAAGGGCTATAATACACATGCACCTTATTCAGTGACAATTTACAAAAAGAGGGGGCTAATGTCACGGCATAAGGGCTATAATATACATGTACCTTATTCAGTGACAATTAACAAAAAGAGGGGGCTAATGTCACGGAATAAGGGCTATAATATACATGTACCTTATTCAGTGACAATTAACAAAAAGAGGGGGCTAATGTCACAAAATAAGGGCTATAATATACATGTACCTTATTCAGTGACAATTAACAAAAAGAGGGGGCTAATGTCACCGAATAAGGGCTATAACATACAAGCCCCCTCTCTAACAAGAATACTCAGATTTTAACTCCCTCTATGATGAAAATACTGTTTTGAACACAAATGAACTACCCCAAAAAGACCAAGCCCCGTTTTCCTATAATTCCCCCCTTATAGAGCCCTTTTACCTTGAGGGGGGTTCCTCCCCCCTGGTACTGATTTAAGTTTGTATTATGGAATGGAGGCATTGGTATATATTACTCCGACTTTAGCCCCCTCCCTGACTAGATTACTCCGACTTTAGCCCCCTCTCTATCTAGAATACTCCGATTTTAGCCCCCTCTCTAGCTAGAATACTCCGACTTTAGCCCCCTCTCTGACAAGAATACTCAGATTTTAGCCCCCTCTATGTCGAAAATACACTGTTATGAACACATATGAACTACCCCAAAAAGACCAAGCCCCGTTTTCCTATAATTCCCCCCTTATAGAGCCCTTTTACCTTGAGGGGGGTTCCTCCCCCCTGGTACTGATTTAAGTTTGTATTATGGAATGGAGGCATTGGTATATATTACTCCGACTTTAGCCCCCTCCCTGACTAGATTACTCCGACTTTAGCCCCCTCTCTAGCTAGAATACTCCGACTTTAGCCCCCTCTCTAGCTAGAATCTCTCGTTAGTTGTCACGGAGTAAGGTGTATTCCGTTTATTCAGTACAGGATCCCTGCTTTGACAGGGGGCTATAGTATGATTTTGCCGAAAACCTTCAAATTGAAGTTTATCTAATTCTGCACCCTATCAAATATATAACTTCAAAGGTTGTGGAATGTTTGACATGTAAATAGTCCTGCATACAGAAACTGGTGTATACAAGTGTTTGCTCGTGCATGAGACTGGTTTGTCTATGTCGCTATCTGTAACTGTACGTGTCACTATATTAATGTATATGTCAAAATTTGTACATGAAGGAGGGCATGTTGGTTTCAGAGTTCGGCTAAAATTACTACCATGGATGACGTCTGGCGGGAACAGGTGAAAATGCAACCCTGTGTCTAAAAATTGTCTCACTGGTGTATCTTTGGGCTATGAAGAAAATAACAGCTCCCAAAATATGAAAATTGTTATCACTATAGTTGGGGAATTGAAAATGCACAAAAATTCATTTAATTTACAAAAGAGTGTTTGGTCGGTACTTTTAGGTCGCAGCTTCTGAGACTACCTACATTCAGCATTTGATCATATTACAATTATGATTAACAGAAATGTGAGTGTTCAAGGTTAAAGGGCCCAAAACTTAGGCTAGGTAAGACGGGATAGGCCCTGTTTTTGCTAGATTGGCTCAGATAACCTGAAACACACCTTATTTTGATGGAGGGGAACTGAACAATATATGTGACAGGATCTGCGAAAAGGGCCCTTCGTGCAGGGTGCCGGAAGGTCCCTATTCCCAGTACATATCACATATTTACTTTCTTCATTACCCAATATGTACAACCAGTGCCTATTTTTCTGGATAGATCTTGGTGCTTCTTGCACTAGTCTTATACATGGTGTATATAGTACACACGACTAAGCTCTGTGGATTATCCCTCTGGTACCTTTCCCCAATACACTTGTCATGTCAGCCTATTTTCCTATACTTTACTGTGGACTGCCTTATCTGATACATTGAAAGCACTGCATATCGTGTTATCGAACACATGTACTTCTTTTCCTACCTCTCTTAGAGAACTATGATAACCTCTATGAGCAGCAATGTGTGTTCCTCAGAGTGATCTTAACTCCTACCTATTATTCTATGAGACATTTATTCAATAAATGCATCATGTAAAACCCCCAATATTGATTGTAAGTGGTGAAAAGGAGAAGGCCTATGGTAAGATCATCTGACTTGCAATTAATTCTGATGGACCTTAAGACAGTGGAACCCCCAATTGACTATCAAAATCTATAACTTTCGGCCGTTATTTTTCTGACTTCTGGTCGTCCAAAAGACTAACTTTCAAGTCCTCTTGAATGGCACATAGTTACCCGGCATAGTTATCACAGAGTTACCCTGGTAAATATTGACTGTTATTTAGATATATCAATCATAGTGATACCAGTCTTGTCTTATTTACTGGGCCAATATTGGGGCTTCATGATAATAACTTAAGGTTGAAGATATGGTATTATCAGTATTACGACCTAAGTCGTCAGTACTGACAACTGTAGGACCCCTTGTGGTTTCAGTGTCCGTGTCTCCCCATACAGCTCTCCAAGAACACAATTACAAAAGTGTGCCCCGATAGAGACATGCATACACATATAGAGAAATGTGTCTCTCCTGACACTTCCACTGAAGCCACAATTAGAAATTATATATAGATAGAAAGTATAGTCCCTTCATCATTTACAAGTTATTTCGATATACCACAAGTTCATACTTTGACCCCCTCACCATTGCTCAAAATGAAGAAGCAATGCTGGCAATGCGTCACTGCGATTCTAGCTTATACTTAAGTTACTCATTAATAACTAGATAAGATAATACTTAGTTTCATTTACCCCTTCGAACCACGTATCTTCATATCTACATTATCTCTGCATGGGAAACATGATTATGTTTAATGTTTCTTCTAACCTTTTGACTATGCGCCCATCTCCTCCCACAGTTATCATATCAAGTGTTACCCTACCTTATAGTTACTTATGACTTTTGATTCTTCCTATACATGGTTTTCCTAGCCCATCCCCAGGGCAGATCGTGTAGACCGTGTTCGTCTGTATTACTATCAGATACCTTCCTCCTCTGCTGTAAGAGAACTGAACATAATTTTAAGCAGCAATGCAGAATGTGCTATCAAAATAATCCTACCTAAACAGAATGTACGAAACATTGTTGCATATTGTCTGTAGGAATATGCTGAAGTGATTAATTGTAGTATGATATATCACGTTCATACAAATCCATAATCATCATTTCCAACTTTGAAAAGGGCCCCTCAATTAGTACTTTATAAAACAATAATTCATTATCAATCATGGGCATGATAATGGACCCTAGACTCAATCATACAGGACTAGAAAGAGTTTGAACTTCACCACTGTTGAAGCCACTGCCTTGATATAGGAAATCAATGGCAGGTAGATCAGGTCGGCTGACTACTAAATTATTGACGCCGTCTCCATAGCAACCCACCGAGTAGGTGTTACACAACGTGGGGCGGTGTTAGCATGGATCCTGTATAAATGGGTGATTCTATTCTCAAGTGAGGGCTCGTAATGAAGGAGCAGGTCTTATGTTTAGTCTGGGAGGGAGTGCTATTGTCAGCTGATTGTGACCACTGCATTAATGTGTTTGCTCTAACGGTTTCCACATCATGTGCATTCCTTCATAGATCTTCCCAGTTATCCTGCTGTCTATGCCTAGCAGCCTGGGACCTCAATATACCTATCGTTTTAATGGCTTCATTGCCTCAGATCCTATGTAAAATGATTTCTTCTAGTCCCTTTTACAGTTTTACATAGATCTTGATATATAGACATATACATAAACCGAATACTCATATATAGCCATTCCCATTACCAGGCTTATCCCCCCTCCTCGATACCACCTGCTTTGTGCAGTCTCCCTCCTTCCCATATTCTATTCCACCACCCCCTCCCCACACACATACATACTCCCGCCCTCCCCCCCCCCATTCCTCTACTCATAATGACATATCAATAGTTGCTGGTACTTGATTCATGTTCATTGTTTACATTAGGCAGGGGTGATGTGTGCTCACCTTTTCATAGCAGAACATGCATTGACATGTTGCATGTGTACGCATGTATATGGGATAATAAAATTCCTCCCTGCAGCTATACTTTCGAACTATCTATGTGGAAATTTGCAGATTGTGATACATGCCCGGTACAAGTTCTTATCCATATACTTAAAAACTACACATTATAAATGTACTCTAAATAGGCAGAAATGTAGTAACTTCACGGTGTGCGTACTAATTTACAACATGTTTTCGTATTGATGTACATGTATGTATGCTACTTTCAAAAAAGACTAACTAGTGCACATAATATCATATATCTTATTAGGTTCTCAATATCCCCCATTTTATTTACTACAAAAAGAACCCCAATACAAACTTCATAGTTGTGCCCGATATGTGTTCAACCATTAAACTGTACGTCACAATGGAATGGTAACATAATTTAGAGTTGTGTTTCAAATACAGTACACATAAGGCCTGTTTGCTCACATAAGGCCTGTTTGCCTTGATTGTTTAGGAAGGCAAAATTATATAATTCTTTTGTTTGGTAGGTGCCAGAGATGGACCGACTGCTGGACAACTCTCGGATCCTGTCAGCCCATGACTACAAACACATGGTAGAGGTGATGTTCAGAGCGTCAACTATGAACCAGGACAGGACAGGGGTCCTCATGCACAATAACCCACCTCCAAACCTCAACAACTGGGCTGGTAACGAGAGCTGTGGGCGCTACATGCCCTCCTGGATACCCGATGATGATGTGAGTAGTAGTGAATGTCGTCTTTTATATGCCGTTTCCTGTGGAAAAAAAAGGGGAAGGGATCAGTAACCTTTAAAGTAGAGACCATGGGGTACAGCTGATCAAATATTATCAAAACTTGTGACGAATTAAAAACAGGAAACCCCAGGCTGCAGCTTACAGAATGATACTTAAGTCATGGTGCGTCTTATAGGCGGGTTTCTAACCCAGGTGCAGCCTAAAATATTCTCCTTTGTCAAGGTGTCGCTTACACGCAGGCATAACTTATACACATGTCCTATATTATCCTATGTACTATTCCAATGTGTTTTATTTTTGGTCCTTTATTGCTGACAAAGGGTTTATCACACACTTTCTGTAATTCAAGTATGTTGTTAATTAACAGTCTCTTCTTCTGTAAGTGTTGGAATTGAAGGAAGGTTATTTGATCGACCTTGCTGCAACAAATTTGGGGTGACCTGATTGTAGTGTGATGCTTTCCCAAAGTGGTCTTGTGTTTGCATGCACCAAAATGCATAGCAGCGCCCCTAGAGAATATTACCGTCTAGTCCTGCAAGATTTTGCAATTCAGAGAGGGAATTAACTCTAATCAAGCCCAAAGAGGGCGGGACATGCATGATGTTCTTACCATCATGCTATGGTGCAGGGACTACTTCAAGGAAACCTTAAGCTTGCTGTGTCAGTCACTCGACAGGCCTGATGGTGCAATAGCATGCATGGTGTGGAGGAGTTTTTGAATTTTCTGAGAATTCATTAGTGCAAAGTGGGGCGTCATGAAAGAGTTTTATTTCTGCTAAGGCTGAGGAAGAACACCATTTGAACTGGTGCCTTTATCATGATGGTGTGATGATGGTCGGGGGCATCATAGAGGAATTTGATGAATAGCTAACCATGCCTGGGTTAACTTGACTTAAAAAAGCGTTAAATTAATAGGTGTCTGATAATAAATATTTGCACTAAGCTTACCGGGGGTAGTTTAAATTCACCGTCTTCCTGCAAAACATATTCAGATATTATATGGGTCCATGCAAGATGCTCCTATGCCTGTAAATATATTTGCTATAGAATGAAATATTTGATATAAAACCATGGACAAATATTGAACTATGCTTTTCTAGGAAGAAGAAGAGGAACCAGAGTACCGAAAGTGGGTTGGTTCCAAGGCCAAACCTTCAAAAGATGGCCCCAAGTCAGCAAGACCTGCGTCTTCTACAAGGTCAGAAGGAGGTCAAGGAGACGCCAGAGATCTACCCGCCAAGATGACTTCGGTATCCATGGATGCTGCCTCCCACCATGGCGGTGATGGAGATGCTGATAACAGCCAATGGGAATTCTTGAGGAAGATTAAGCCCAAAAGCCGCAAACCAAAGACTCCCAAGTATATGTTCCTAACGGAGGAGGCGGCGACCTGCGTGGGTCAGTTCTCCAAGCAGCGAAAAGAGTTGCTTGAGTCTCGGCACATCCCCCAGGCTTTTAATGAGAAGTCTGGGGGTGGAGGACTCAAGCCACAGTCGGCACTGGCCATGGTTGGTGATAACTCGACACGCAGAGGCTCCGAGTTCTCAGGTAGGTTAAGATTGCCTAGTGGAATCCTAACAGTCAAGAGTTTGACTACTGGGAGAGGAGCACAGAGTGCACCTGTAAGCTGGCTTAGAAAGTAACAACTATAGAACACAGGAGAAAAACCCATATATTTGGGCCTTGGCGTTTGCATCGGGCAACATTTTTTAATTAATTATTCTCAGATAGGCTTTTTTTTTTATTACAATACAAATATGTCGTAATTAAGAACTGTTAATAGATATATGAGTAGACACTAACGCTAGATTATGTGTTGGTACGTTTCGTGTTCATGTATTTCACATGAAATGGGAGAGTCAAAGTAAGATGCATATCATTCACAATATTCACTACATTTCAAATCACTGTCTCATTTTGCATGTTCACTACTCACTGCATGTTTAAGTACTGAGTTGGATTTTTTTTCTGTTTTCACCTTTCACAATATAGAAACACCTCGAAGTGTTGGCAGAACACAGAGCCAGCTCTCCAAGCAGCACACCAGCAACTGGCAGCCGTTGAGTCTGGATGCCCTGGTAGAGTACAAGCAGGCAGTCAGAGTGATGGGTCAGGGGGAGTTCCAACATGGCACAGTGCCCAGGTGGTCAGTGGACATGGTAGAGAAGGCCCACTAAATGAGTAGCCATGCTGTTCTTTCATTGTTGGCCTCTATGCAACTTGGACAATCTTGTATCGTTATAATATATATGGGCAATTGCAAATGACTTTTATTGGGCTGCATGATGCTCCCACTTGCTTATTTTGAAGGGAACTGGAAAGGACATGTCTACACTCCCAACTTAGTAGCTGATCCACCAGTGGTTGCTCATTGTTATACGTAAGTCGTGGTAGAGTTGCTCGGCTTAACCTTGATCGGCCGACCAACAGCTCAGCAGAAAACCCCTCCGTGGGCGCGTGGTATGTTCCATCCAAAGAAAGACAATGAAAAATAGAGGTCTAGTGCCAAAATCCGCTGCCTTGCATACAATTGCAACTAAGGTAACCCATAACTTGACAGACTGATCATAAGCAGCCAAATGACTATTCAAAGGAAGACCAAATGATAGACTGTAAAAAGCCAAAGTAGCCTATACATCGTGCAAAGGTGGAAAACAAACACATGTGTATGTATAACGGTCCTTGACCAAGATTGAAAACCTTATTATATGTCTGTTAGTGTGCCCTATTGAGAGGGTGTGATTCTTATTCTGCTGTTGTCAACACTTATTGTGACGTTTGATATTACGATGCTCTGCTATTGTAGGTCTGTCCTATTGACATGTATATTGCAAGTGTCCTGATGGCAAAAAAGAGTATATCTGTCCAGAAGCCTAGGGGAGAGGCTCGTTATCCATCTCCCCATGGCAAGCATGTGATCATTTGAAACATATAGTTATACCAGATGCCTTGGAATGGGCAGTACCAACTTTCAACAAAGGCTACCAGAAATCAAAAGCCTAACTTAGCATGAAACATCACCCATTTAGCCTGGACCTATTGTGACTTACATACAAAGGGAATCTTGCCGCTATTGCTAGTCATGATACTGTCCGTTGTTCTGATATTCATTACTTGAAATGTAGAAAGAAGACAAAACACTTCCCTGCAAAATTGAAACTAAGACCCCTTCCTAACCACCTTCGATACATTCCTTGATAAAATGATAACGTGTTCTGATAGCACCAAACCAGAGTTGTGTCCCCCTATGGACCAATGCTTCGAGTATCCTGCTTTTGCTGACACCTCTGGTAGGACATTGCCACCAGAAGTAAGGATACTGATGATCTAGTCGCACTGAATGTTACCAGAACCATTTCACTGCTATCAATTTAGAGATGCAGATCTGTGATGGTTAAAGTAATACTGACCAACTCTATCAAAATCTACAAATCTAGTGATGCTGTGCCACGAGAGTGATCTCAATTCTTTCAATCAGCATTATCTCAAAACTAGTGTATTATCATATATGATCAGATAGAAGGTAGTATGTATCTATGTGTCAAAATTGACATCAGACATGTGCCAAAACCCTGCGTAAACTCTGTAGATTGACAAAAGTACAATAAACTTATACATCTGTGACTGACACTTCAATAGCAATTAGTTGGTCACTGGTCACTCTAAATGCTCCTTGTGTATAGTTGTCCCCACCTATATGGGACACTCCACTTTAATTTGCACAAGTATACTAATGAAACTGAAATTGTCATTTCTCGTTGTGATTTGCTTCATGCCATTTTACTTCACTCAGTATTGCTTCTCAGATGCCTTTGTTTTATTGGAGTATTTGAGAGCAGAGATGGACAAATCTGTATGCAAGGTTCGAAGAATTAAGCCAAATTACACGACAATAGTCTCCATAGATTACACAGGATTTCACATAAAAATCTTTAGTCCTTCATCAATAGATCCAAAGTATATACCTTCCTATGACATTATGCAATGGCATACTACACATGTGCATGTCAGTTCTCATCATTGAACTATGCCAAGAGATTAAACCGACCAATACATGCTCAACATTTTCCACTTCTTGTAGATGATACAACAATGCTGAAATATTTGCTGAAGCAGATGGTTCTACAAGGGTGCACTGCTCCCAATTGCTCTGATACTAGGCACACTCCATTACTAGTTCACCCTGTCAACCTTAGAGAGCAATTTTGCTGACAACTGTTGAACTGCACAATATTTTCCAGGTGTCCAATATATACAATGCTCTATATATTTACAACTGTTATTATTATCATCACTTACACTTGCTCACCATAAATATTGTGTAATATAGCATGTATTTAAGTGCCATAAAAGCAGCTTCCGTACTTCAGTGTGTAATTGGCCTAGACTGAATGAGATTTTCATTGACATTGCTCAATGCAACTGATGAATGACTCATCCTGACAATCAAGGGTTTATTCTGCTTGCAAATAGTGTTTCATAATGTTGTAGCTGGAAAGTTGGACTTCCACATATATTTCCACCCTTTGTGCCAATCTTTCACAGTGCTTTTCTTTGATGAGGCCATTTAATTATAATAACTTTGATTACGGATCCGCCGCTGGGATTTTTAGCAAAATGGGGAAAAAATTAAATTTTATTTTAATTTTTTTGCCTCTGGCCACTGAGATTTTTAAAGAAAATTCTGGAAAAGTAGAAAGAAAGTCCATGTTCACCAGCAAACTACTAACATGTTGCCCCTTTTCCTCCAGTGTACTTGTCAGTATTTGACATTTGATTGTCAAAATGTGACATTTGATGGCAAATATGTCACATTTCATGCCATTTTTATTTTCATTTTTTTTTGCCTCTGGCCTCTGGGAATTCTCAGGTGTCATTTGGGATTTTTATTTTTATTTTTTTTGCCTCTGGCCGCTGAGATTCTGGGCCAAGAAAATCTGTAATCCAAGTAATTATAATAACATGGCCTGAGATACAATATGTAAGCCAGTAAATTGTCTAATGTAGGTATTTTCACTAAGACAAGACTTCTTCCACATTGGATTCATACTAAGAAATGCTTATGTAGTATGTAAATATGTTATATACATTTTCTGTTAATTTTCATTGTTGATATTGTACCACACATTGAAAGCACATGAATATTGATAAGACAAAAAGCAATTTGTTCTCTTGACTAGCAAATATAAATCAACAGTCAGTTTGCTTTTTCTTTTGTATAATTATAACAAAGTCTAGCCATGGGCCTAGCTGGTGGTGGTGGTGTTGTGATGGGACTTTTTGTATTGTGATTATTGTGGGAAGAAATTATTAACATAGACAGTGTTTTAACCAACTTTACTATGACTATAAACTATGTATATGTATATGATAATCATTGCAATGTATATGATAACATGAATATGTGAGAAAAATTGCATTCCGTCCAATCAGCAGAGTTGCAACATTGCCTCAGCAGAGGGAGCGCCCAAGGCCTCATTTAAAACAACTTGTTAGAGTTTTATCCGAAGGTACATGAAGGCCCACACATGTAGAAATACACCAATCATTCCTTATACAATACTGTGATCCAATACAACATACCCCAAAAGCAATATGATTAATGGGAACCTTTAAGTGAGCCCTGAAATATGTATCTAATATAGTACAATTTGTCAGCAAGGTCTTGACACTACCAAGATTTAATACTTCAAGTCCTATATCAAGCCTACAATGAGGCTCTTGATGGCAGAGTCCCTCCTGAGCCCGATGCTGCTGCCCTCTGGTGTTTCATCACACATATCAGCCTGTGGGGTCACCCTACTGGGGCCCCGTATTATCGCCCACACTGATGGCTGGTGCTAGGTGATTGTACGTCCTTACCAAATCATTGGCCGGTCTGGACGTCGCTTTATGTACTCGTGACCATATCTTTGGGGTGTAGCTGTATGGTAATTGATATATTATTAGAACAGTCCTAGCAAGCCATGTTGTTTATTCAATTTATTTGAATAACCATTTTCAGTATTCACATCATATTTGTATACATATAATGTCTGTAAGTCTTCTTCCCACTTCCTCCAAAAAATGACCTTGTCAATTGCATGAAATAAACTATCTGTAAAAAGACCAGGTTGGCTTGATGTTTGCTATCTCTAGTGCATTGTTGTCTCAGTATCTAGGGTAGATTCACCTATTTGCGACCTCATACCATGAGTCGACCACCTTCAACATTTGATACCCATATACCTGGACTGTATATGGTGTTATTTACTATTGAAAATGAATGATGAAGTGTTGAAGCTTGTCATAATACATTCAGTACCTGTCATTTCCATTATCCTCACCATTTTCAATAAATCATGCAGAGTTAGGCCTGTTTGATCTATCTTCACCAGAGAGGATACATAATTTTTTCAGAAATTCTATACTTTGGGGCTTCTTCAAAGAAAATCCATTTACGACTGCACTGACTGAATAGAAGGGCATATGAATAGGTGTACATCTATTTTTCCTTTATCATATTTTCATATAATCATTATATCCATTACTTTAACCATTCAGAGCTGCTCATCTAGCACTCACCAATTTCACCATGATCCAACCTCAATTTCACCATGAAATGTCTAGACTCTTTCCAGAATTTTCCATTTATCACACAGCAAATGACTGAGGCATTAAGAGAAAATGTATCTTTCTGAAGACTGAATGTCAGATCTGGTGGCATTAACATATATGAATTGTATCATTAATACTGCTAGTGGCGCTTAGTAAGAAAGCTACACACAAGTGTTAGAACATGATGGTTGTAAATCTGGGCTGCATTTCAGGGCTTCTATATGCGATAGAAACCTGGGTCATAAAAGCATCGTATTCTAAGTAGGTTAGACCACCTTAACCCAATGTCTACAAGGTTATATATATAGTCCCCTCTTTCATCGGGGACTATATAACCCTGTAGACACTGGGTTAAGATGGTCTAACCCATACATGGAAGGTGGCACCACACCACCTACACCTAGGTCAATGCATGCGAGGGATTATCTATATTTCCTATCATGACCACAAGGTGGTAGCACCTCCAGGGGATGATCTGTATCTCTAGGTTTGAGAGCATATTGTAAAAACATATTATTTGAATGATTCACCTTATTCATTGCATGGAGAGGCTGTAAATGTATGCTTGAATTTGAGAATCCATCTTGTGCATTGTATGAACATTTCAAATGCTTACCTACAGATTATATTACTTATTCTTATGAGACAAAATTTAATACACTTTCTCATGCTTTACAATGGACGACTTAAGGTGACTTTCGGCTCTGGGTGAAAATGAATGGTGGGAAGTTGGATCGTATCAAAGAGATAATGGTGATAAGAATCAATTTCACAGAGATGTGATTGTATGGATCAGAATCTTTGGACAATTATCCAAAGTCTGAGATGCCTGCATGCTGCTGATACAAATCTCATACTGAGATACATTCCTTGATAAAATGATAAAGTGTTCTCATAGCACCAAACCAGAGTTGTGTCCCCTATGGACCAATGCTTCGAGTATCCTGCTTTTGCTGACACCTCTGGTAGGACAGAAGTAGTGATACTGATCTAGTCGCACTGAATGTTACCAGAACATTTCACTGCTATCAATTTAGAGATGCAGATCTGTGATGGTTAAAGTAATACTGACCAACTCTATCAAAATCTTCTACAAATCTAGTGATGCTGTGCCACGAGAGTGACCTCAATTCTTTCAATCAGCATTATCTCAAAACTAGTGTATTATCATATATGATCAGATAAAAGGTAGTATGCACCTACATGTCAAAATTGACATCAGACATGTGCCAAAACCCTGCGCAAACTCTGTAGATTGACAAAAGTACAATAAACTTATACATCTGTGACTGATACTTCATTAGCAATTATTTAGTCACTCTAAATGATGATTGTGTATAGTTGTTCCCACAAAATTTATGGGGCACTCCACTTTAATTTGCACAAGTATACTAATGAAACTGAAATTGTCAATTCTCATTGTGATTTGCTTCATGCCATTTCGCTTCACTCAGTATTGCTTCTCAGATGCCTTTGTTTTATTGGAGTATTTGAGAGCAGAGATGGACAAATCTGTATGCAAGGTTCGAAGAATTAAGCCAAATTACACGACAATAGTCTCCATATATAACACAGGATTTCACATAAAAATCTTTAGTCCTTCATCAATAGATCCAAAGTATATACCTTCCTATGACATTATGCAATGGCATACTACACATGTACATGTCAGTTCTCATCATTGAACTATGCCAATACATGCTCAACATTTTCCACTTCTTGTAGATGATACAAAAATGCTGAAACATTTACTGAAGCAGATGGTTCTACAAGGGTGCACTGCTCCTAATTGCTCTGATACTAGGCACACTCTATTATTAGTTCACCCTGTCAACCTTAGAGAGCAATTTTGCTGACAACTGTTTGACTGCACAATATTTTCCAGGTGTCCAATATATATAATGCTCTATATATTTAAACTTGTTATTATTATTATTATTATTATTATTATTATTATTATTATTATTATTATTATTATTATTATTATTATTATCATCATCATTATTATTATTATTATTATCATCATCATCATCACTTACATTTGCTCACGATTAATATTGTGTAATATAGCATGTATTTAAGTGCCATAAAAGCAGCTTCCCTACTTCAGTGTGTAATTGGCCTAGACTGAGTGAGATTTTCATTGAGATTGCTCCATGAAACTGATGAATGACTCATCCTGACAATCAAGGGTTTATTCTGCTTACAAATAGTGTTTCATAATGTTGTAGCTGGAAAGTTGGACTTCCACATATATTTCCATGCTTTGTGCCAATTTTCCACAGTGCTTTTCTTTGATGAGATACAATATGTAAGCCAGTAATTTGGCTAATGTAGGTATTTTTGCTAAGACAAGACTTCTTCCACATTGAATTCATACTAAGAAATGCTTATGTAGTATGTAAATATGTTATATACATTTTCTCTGTTTATTTACATTGTTGATATTGTATCACGCATTGAAAGCACACGGATATTGAAAAGACAAAAAAGCAATTTGTTCTCTTGACTAGCAAATATAAATCAACAGTCAGTTTGCTTTTCTTTTGTATAATTATAACAAAGTCTAGCCATGGGCCTAGCTGGTGGTGGTGATGTTGTGATGGGACTTTTTGTATTGTGATTATTGTGGGAAGAAATTATTAACATAGACAGTGTTTTAACCAACTTTACTATGACTATAAACTATGTATATGTATATGATAATCATTGCAATGTGTATGATAACATGAATATGTGAGAAAAATTGCATTCCGTCCAATCAGCAGAGTTGCAACATTGCCTCAACAGAGGGAGCGCCCAAGGCCTCATTTAAAACAACTTGTTAGAGTTTTATCCGAAGGTACATGAAGGCCCACACATGTCGAAGTACACCAATCATTCCTTATACAATACTGTGATCCAATACAACATACCCCAAAAGCAATATGATTAATGGGAACCTTTAAGTGAGCCCTGAAATATGTATCTAATATAGTACAATTTGTCAGCAAGGTCTTGACACTACCAAGATTTAATACTTCAAGTCCTATATCACGCCTACAATGAGGCTCTTGATGGCAGAGTCCCTCCTGAGCCCGATGCTGCTGCCCTCTGGTGTTTCATCACACATATCAGCCTGTGGGGTCACCCTACTGGGGCCCCGTATTATCGCCCACACTGATGGCTGGTGCTAGGTGATTGTACGTCCTTACCAAATCATTGGCCGGTCTGGACGTCGCTTTATGTACTCATGACCATATCTTTGGGGTGTAGCTATATTGTAATTGATATATTATTAAGACAGTCCTAGCAAGCCATGTTGTTTATTCAATTTATTTGAATAACCATTTTCAGTATTCACATCATATTTGTATACACATAATGTCTGTAAATCTTCTTCCCACTTACTCCAAAAATGACCTAGTCAATTGCATGAAATAAACTATCTGTAAAAAGACCGGGTTGGCTTGACGTTTGCTATCTCTAGTGCATTGTTGTCTCAGTATCTAGGGTAGATCCACCTATTTCTGACCTCATACCATGAGTCGACCACCTTCAACATGTGATACCCATATACCTGGACTGTATATGGTGTTATTTACTATTGAAAATGAATGATGAAGTGTTGAAGCTTGTCATAATACATTCAGTACCTGTCATTTCCATTATCCTCATCATTATCAATAAATCATGCAGAGTTAGGCCTGTTTGATCTATCTTCACCAGAGAGGATACATATTTTTTTCAGAAATTCTATACTTTGGGGCTTTCTCAAAGAAAATCCATTTACGACTGCACTGACTGAATAGAAGGGCATATGAATAGGTGTACATCTATTTTTCCTTTATCATATTTTTATATAATCATTAAATCCATTACTTTAACCATTTAGAGCTGCTCATCTAGCACTCACCAATTTCACCATGATCCAACCTCAATTTCACCATGAAACGTCTAGACTGAATGTCAGATCTGGTGGCATTAACATATATGAATTGTATCATTAATACTGCTAGTGGTGCTTAATTAGTCGGGGACTATAAAACCCTGTAGACACTGGGTTAAGATGGTCTAACCCATACATGGAAGGTGGCACCACCCCACCTGCACCTAGGTCAACCTTATACCAGGTGTCACTAGCTCACTCCTAGTAACCCCTGATCTTCTGCGCCCTGCATTGTGGGATAGAGCCTGTACTGGCTAATTAGATGCACATATCATTGGGCAACACAAGAAGTAGACCCTATTTTTATTACAGCCCAATACATGTATTGTGTCATACCTGCATATACTAGTAGGTGCAGTGGTACAGGTGTGCACTGTCCCAGCAGTATAGAGGTTTCACCTAGTATACTTACGTGACAACAACATAATTACACCATACCCAATCACCCTGTGACTAGGCATTCAGCTAAATAGAACTTGAGCTGAAGACCAATGTGGGAATATAAGGAGATTGTCTACCACAAATCAACAACAGTCCCGCTAGCTCATGCAGTAGAGGGTTGGACTCCCAATGTGAGGGCAGTGGGTTCAAGTCACCATAGGCCCACCAAGTCAATACTATGATTTTTTGTAAGAAATGTATAGATCTATTATGACATAACCAAAAACATCACCTCTGCTATGTATATTGTAGTTTCTTTGAGCAGTTATACATGCCTGGTAAGAGCAGCAGAGCAAAATGAAATGAAAACCTAAAAATTGGCAGCACAAAAAACCCTTTTGGTTCAATGAAAAAAATATCTGGTGAGACTAGAAGTCAGTTACCCTGCATTATGATTCCAGCTTTCTAACCACTACTCTATTGTGAACAGGTTGCATACAGGGTGTAAAGTCCCCACCTCATTTACAACACCAAGATCAGTCCTTACCCACTCCTCAGAACCACAGCCCCCTCTAGTGTTTCACCCATACCAGCAAGGACTACTTTCCTGTCCCTTCCCATCAGCCATAGGGCAGAAGACCAGAGTCTAGGACGCTAGTACTTAACTCTGGGACCAGTATGCACCTAGGTCAATGCATGCGAGGGACTATCTATATTTCCTATCATGGACACAAGGGGGTAGCACCTCCAGGGGATGATCTGTATCTCTAGGTTTGAGAGCATATTGTAAGAACATATTCTTTGAATGATTCACCTTATTCATTGCATGGAGAGGCTGTAAATGTATGCTTGAATTTGAGAATTTATCTTGTGCATTGTGTAGAGGTATGCATATATATGTTACATTATGGTCCTTTGGCGCGGTGGGTGAGTCAGCCACCCGGGCTTCGCCCTCCACTTCCCGGATAGGTGGCAGCATCTGTTCTGGAGGTGTGAGAGAGGCACAGTGTGGCGCCACTGTCCTTACCTATAAAAGCAGGACAGGGCTCAGTCGCCGCATCAGAGATAGTAAGACCACCACTGTATGAAGATCTCTAAACCTAAATAGAGAATCCGGCATCTGTTAGAAACTATCCGAGCTACCTCCGGGTAGCCGTGTCTGTGTCATCCGAACTATAATAAACACCTGTTCGCATACACCCGAATCCTCTTCTTGTTGGCTTGTCTGTCAATAGAGTAGAGGGAAGAACCCGTTACAATTGTATGGATATTTCAAATGCTTACCTACAGATTATATTACTTATTCTTATGAGACAAAATTTAGTTTCAAAGTACACTTTCCAATGCTTTACAATGGACTACTTAAGGTGACTTTCGGCTCTGGGTGAAAATGAAAGGTGGGAAGTTGGATCGTATCAAAGAGATAATGGTGATAAGAATCAATTTCACAGAGATGTAATTGTATGGATCAGAATCTTTGGACAATTATCCAAAGTCTGAGATGCCTGTATGCTGCTGATACAAATCTCATACTGAGAAATCAAGATTTACATAATACTCACAAAAAAAAAAAAAAACGGGAAGGGTCGACTTATGGTGAATCTACCCTATGCATACTGCTAACTGCATGTCGTTGAGAGGATTGTGTAAGTTTTTAAATCAGGTTTCTATCATTATTAGTTCAAAAGTAAGGCCTGTTTAAGGCAAATGCACAAAAAATAACTTTTGAAGATCCTTTCATCGAAATACAAGACATTAAAGATGCTTTCATGATGAGGATAGATGCATGCTAGAAGTTGTCAGTGTACATTCTTATTTATGGTATCCCAGGCGCTAGAGCAGTGCTGCTGCCTAGTGAGCATGTATAGAATGAATAGCATGACTTTGGACCCTTCATCATTGGCACTATCCACAACACTCCCCCTAGTGTTATATAGAGAAACCAACATTTGGGGTACCTCAGATACATGATTGTACATGTATGTACTTTCTGGCAAATATATTCTGTAAACATCTGTCTTCACAGGGGGATGAGGATAAGTCATGACATATCATCCTCATAGTTATATGATAGATAATACTGTCAATGGACTATTCCAGGTATTATCATTATTTTACACATTTATTAATTTCTAAGCTCTGCCCACAGACCTACGACTCACCCCCGCCTTTACGCAATTACAAGCAGAGACTGCTTGTTAGGGAACAAACCTTGTCTCCCCCAGTGGGACCAGTGGATTACCCCACGCGACCACTGGAGTACACAAACAAGATTGTCCCTAAACACAACCCCACTGGAGACATTGCGACATACCAGATCCTACCAGATCCAGTTGGATCCAACCGGATACAACTGGATCATACCAGATCACACTAGTCACAACCAGTGAGCTGCTCACCACCTTGGGGAATCCAGATTGCAATATCTGTGTTGCGACACAGGGTAAGCAGATTTTGACATGTTGTGAGCTGCTCACTGGGTATATAATAAGCCACAGGAGCAGCTCACATCATCTCTCCATACCCATACCTACACCTCACACCTAGAACCTACGACAGGTCGAGCCACAGACTCAGGGGCAGAGCTTTGACATTGGCAAGTGTATCATTGTTACCACCTGTATGAACACTCATGTCAGCTGTGCAATAAAGAGGATCAAATGAACTTCTCTGGATTCAGTGTTTATCACTTCACCCACATGTAATGGTTCATTGACAATACCATGTACAAGACCATCTAAGGGTCCTGAGGTGATAGGATTGACAATTGCCAAGAAATAGCATAGTACATCTACATGTATACTAATTGAGGTGGCGTGAAAAGTATTTCATCTGCCATGTCAGACAGAATCATGAAGTCCAGAATTTAGACAATTCGAAAAACATTTCCAAGTGCCGACCATGTGGACACTTTGGATCCTTTTCAAAACACACTTGATTTTTCTGTTTTCTTGAGTGAAGTCTATACGAGTGTAATCTATGTGAATGGCCTAACCCTTCCAGGAGGCATGTTTTATAGGGGCATGTAATGTCTCATGTCTGACGGTCTGTTTCACGAATTTAGATAGCTATGCGTAGCAGCCCCACCAGACCCCAGGACTATGTTGCTGTAGTTGTTGGAGGGAGTGACATCAGGGGCGGATCCAAGGGGGGCAGACACATGGTAGAAACACATGGTGCACCTGATATGTGAGGCATTTGAGCATATTATTGGGAGAGACACATTGGTGGAATCTATGACGGTATACGGTGGGTGATAACATAGAATCAGGCTACAATTTAAATAGGGCATCTCGATTGTTCCCCTCAACCCAGGCATAGCTGCAGGTCTCAGCCATGGAAATACTTTTTCACTATATTTTAATGTAGCATGGCATGCCATAACTAGTGTGCCCCGGAGGTATTGAGCAAAAAATCACACGTATATCTTTAGGGGCAACCTCGATTTACAACATATAAAAAAAAACTGAGCATCGATCACGAAAATCTGGCCATAAATGTACAGACACCTGCATAATTGACATTTTTTTGCAGTGAATAAATTCAGTTCAGACCCAATCCAAACAAGCCCAAAAATGAATGGGCATTACTGCAATAATCATGTTTTATTTTATATCATATGAATAAGTACCTACTCAGGACCAGTTATGATTTTTTACAGAGTTTTACAAAATTAGCTAACTATTTTATCCACCCAGAACTCATGTAGTATTCAGTGTGGAGGTCTTCTGTCGGTAAGGATGCACTGAGTGACCCCAGGATTTCCAAACGTGAGACCTATATTGTCAAAGGGCACCCGGTGCACCATTTTGGCTCTAGAATTTCATTTTGTTTTCCCGGGGGACACCCCCAAGACCTCGCGCCACCTAATTGTTATCGCCATCTTCAATCCTGTGCTACAGGCTGCAACTTGATTTAGATTAAAACAATAATTATTCTCTTTAGTTTAGATATTATTGCTTTTGCAGGTATCCGCCTGTGTCAACGGTGTTGACAACCATTAAATGCACCAATTTTCAATAGTGCGATCCATCCTTAACTCACGTGGGTCCTGTTACTCTCTTACTATCCTCGCCTCCTATCCTTCCTGCCATCCCTTCCCCTGTCCATAACTATCATTTGTGTCCCTCCTTTTCAGTGTACCCCCTGGTCGTGTCTTCCTTCTCTCCCTCATGCTTTCAACCCCTTTTAATAGTCCTTAACACTTCCCCAGACCAGGCAAACAGGAGACATGCCCTCCCAGCAGGTTTCTCCCTCATTGATTTGATCATTCATCTAGGTATAGGACAAGGTTGAGATAGGGGTAGGAGGGGAAGGCAGGGGTGAGTAGGGCAGGTGAAGTTAGGATAGATACATTAAAAGAATCGGTTGGAGAAAAGAGAAAAAAGTTACATTCACTGGTTAAAATAAGATCCCTCTTTCTGAAAAACCTTGATGTACTCCAAAGTAGAGCCTCAAATAGTCAGTCAGTACAGCTCTCAGAATCCACCAGAAGGCACCATTTCCAATCTAGATATCAAAATTTTTCTGGTGGCATGTACCCCCTAACATTATCGCAGCCCTGTGCTTGCGACAACGCACCTGCACCTGTGACCAAGTTTAATATTCCTACTGCCCATTGTCACATTCGTGAACCTCCCCCCCCCTTTCAATATCCTGCATGGATCCGCCCCTGAGTGAATCAAATGAAAGGTCTTGGTCCCCCCCCCCTCGTTGATCCAGGGGTAACTATTATCCTCATGTACCATAAGCCATGCCTTATTCACAGGGAAGAGGTAGTCCTATTAAGACCTCCCGAAACTAATATTTCATGTTTTATAGTTATACATATTATAGGAGCAGAGGAGGAGCGAAAACCCATGTGCACATGTTTGACTCTCATAGAGGATGTTAAGTTTAGTGTGCCATGCTTGACTGTACATGCAAACACAATTCCCGGACGCAATGCCAGCATTGCATTGATGTATTATGCCAACACTTTGAAGGTTGTCAATATCCTGTAAGATATGTTGTAGGGTTGTTCATCAATCTGGTGGGCTTCCCTAGCCCACTTAAAAGGGTCTACTTCTCATCTTTCCTATCCCCTCAGGATGTGTGTGGTGCACATATGCGCGGGCACTGACACATTCCTCTGTGAAATTGTGTAATGTCGTTCTCGCCATGAATATGACCTTAGCTGTCGAAATGGCGTTAAACATCTATTACCCCTCACTCATCAATCTGGTAGTGACATCTTGTAAGTACTACCTGAACTAAAAACAGGTAGGCCCATGAAGTCTTGAATGCCACCTGTGTGTTATTATGGATGTCTTCCCCACCATCAGCTTTAGAAAAATCGCGGAAATAGAGAAATATTCTTTAAAATCCAAATATACACACCCCAAAAAAGGAACCCTTTTTTCCTAGGGAAATTTGTGAAAATATTCATGAAATTTGTGAAAATATTCATAGACATGATCTGTGAAAAGGGCCCTTAGGGCAGGGTGCATTAAGGTCCCTATACCCAATACATGTCACATATATAAAAGAGGGCCAATTCCGTGTATTTGTGCTTACAACTGAGGAAATAATCATATAGGGTACGAACCGATTGATGTGTCCAACTTTAAAAAGTTCATTTGGGCAGAGAAAGGGGGAAATGAATTGAAATTGAACTATATTATTTACATTGGTTGTAATCAAAGGGGTCAGTTTTTCTTTTTAGAAATAAGGTATAATGTAAGGGCTCACAGATGTTGCAATTTCAACCAAAATAGGGCAGATTTTTTCCTCAAAAAGTCCATGGATAGGGGGGTCTTTTTCAATTCTATTAACGAGGATGGTGACAGAAAAATACATAAGGAGTGCGTGGACAGGCTTATTCAGTATCCACTAATTTGTGACAACTAGAAAATCATTTGAGGTTCCTCTTATGTGTCTGCCATCTCATATACAGCAGATGTAATAAAGGATGCATAAAGGATGCGAAGTTCTATGTCATGCTCGACTGCACATACTTTGGAGGTGTACAATATCCTGTAAGATGTGTTGTATGGTTGTTCATCAATCTGGTAGTGACATCTTGTGATATAAGGGACTCACCAAATCTAGTCCTACTGTATCTTGTTGATATACCCATCCCGGGGTATGGTTGATCTGGATGATATATGCTTATAAGCTTATTAAGCCCTTTAGAGCCAAAGCCGGTCGATAAGTCTGTAATAAGCCTATCCACGCTAATGGTACTTCTTGTACTTCTAGTATGTGAATGCGCTTTAGATGTTATTCTGCTAAGGGAGTGATCATTTTTTAACAACGGGGGGGGGGGGGCTGGTGGGTTTGAAGGGGGGGGGTCAGAAATTTTTCATCCCCTTAACTAGGGGGGGGGTCAAAATAATTTCACCTGTTTTCAGCAAAAAAGCCTGTGTGTTACTATAGGTTAAAAGGGCGCGTTTGCATACGATTTTTGCCTCCCAAGGGGGGCGAAATTTTTTTTCGCGCATCCACGCGCAAACCCACCAGCCCCCCCTGTTGTTAAAAAATGATCACTCCCTAAGGTCTGAAGGGTTAAGTAAACGTAAACATACAGTATTTGTGGAAGCTAATATCTTCTATTGCCTTAGAGGCGAGGTGTTTATCATATTTTGGCATTAATAATCCACTAGTGAAGTGAGCAGTCTCCTCACTGAAAACCCTTGAGATCTTTAAACTCGTCAGATTGAGGACCTATAATCATCAGAAGAGGTATGGACAGGGTGCAGCACCTTACAGGGAGTGAAATCCCTCAGTCTACCTCTCCCCAGTATGAGTCTATGGCATCCTGTTACCAATATGTAAAAATACACTAGGTGGCATGTATGTGCCATTTATGTTTGATGATCAGTCCTTCAGTTATCAACTGAAGGTCTTCACTGCTGAGGACTTTAGGTGCTCAGGTTGACAATACCCAAATCTACAGCTTTGGGTAGTCAGATTGAGGACCCCAGGTAGTCAGCACCAAGGTTGTCACTCCAACAACATTATGTAATCAGTTTGACTACCTTGGGTGAGTGTATTGACCTAAACCCATCAGGTTGATTACCCAGGGTGCTCAACCTGATGACCTAAGGTTGTAGATTTGGGTATCGTCGGTCTGACGACCTTAGGGCTTTCAGTGCTAGGTTGTATAAGATTAGGACATAACTTGTAAAAACTTGTTACCGTAAAACCCTGGGTATAAGCAACACCTACATATGAGCTGCACCTTGAGTTCATAGCTTTACTATATTCCTTTGAGTGCCATCACACAAAGAAAGGGTCGTAAGGGAGTGTTCATTATGTATCAACAAAATCTAGCCTCTTTTAGGAAAAAAAACGGCCTGCTATTGTAGATCAAAGATGGGCATGAAAATCTTTCGCACCTCCTGTGCAGGGGGCGCAAATTGTTTTTACCACCATTGGGGAGGGGGTGGAGGTCTTTAAAAAGTTTTGTGCAACCGTGCGAAAAGTCACCGCCCCCTGCCCGCTGTTGATAGATAGTGACCACTACATGTTGAGCAGTGATTTCACTTCACTTGGCCTGGGCTGGCCTCAACCCAGGGTGCAACTTGAATACACGAGACCCACCTTATATGAGGTACTATGTTAATATCACTTCTTTTCTGCTTGCAAAAATAAAGGAAACAAGACACATTTGTGAATTCACACCTTTATATATCTGAAGTATTATTAGTGTTTGACATTCTGCCTGGTTATACATTTACACAGAGAAACAACCAACCACACAACGTCTTCTCAGGGGTGGGACAAGAACTAACCTTATGGGATTTCTGAAATAATTGATATCTGACAACAAATCCTCTTTGACCGGGAGAGGACGCAAGATTTTTTTCTGTTCTGCTCTCCAAAATACTGAGTAAAATGTAGTACATTCATTCATGACAGGACCTTTTCTATAAGACATATATTACTCTAACAGGTGTATAATATTAGTAGTTGGCTTATAACCCTATACCCCGGGTAGAGGGATACATCTATTTACAGGAGAATATGCAACTGCATTGGTAAAATTACAATCTTCTGTTTTTCTCCTTAACAATATATTACATTGCTATTTGACATTCATGGTGATTTAGAAAAATTCCACTGTGTTATAATCCATGAATATAGTTGGGCGATGAAAGGAAAGAGAAAACGAAATGCATTCTACCCTGCAGCATTGTGACACTTTTTCCAGTCCATGCCACATATTATACTGCAATAGATAATGTTACTGATGGCCTTAGATTGAAGCACAGCTGGAACGAGTTATTGAACTAATTAAGTTGGTGTATAAAGGGCATAAGCTATAGTCTAGTGAAGATCTCTTATTAGTCCAAAGGCAAACCTTCTACCCTGATACCTTTGAGGGTCTGTGACCCTGTGTGGACTATGGGAGGCCGACATACTCATGCTTACCCTTTAATTAGACATACTATCTGACTCTATATAAGAAAGGCAACCTATCTTGATATCTAATCCACTTTTTTCTTAGGTGGCAAATCACCACAGGACAACATAGATCGAGTCAAGCCATTGTTGACTTGAACGCTTTGTGGGAAGGTTGGATCTATGACCCTAAAATATGGATAGAAACTCTGGGAAAAAGTACAATAGAAACACTGGGAAAAAAATCTCTGAAAGCCAGCAGATTGTTATAAACGTGTATAGGAAAGGGATGTTAGATGCTTTAAAGCAATACATATTGGGATAAGCTTCTGTAAAACAAAGCTTATAGTATTGCCCATAATGTTATAACTCACTTCATTTTTTTCTAATAACTAGGCCGCTATGCATTATACATCATGGATTTTCTTTTCATTAATATTGTCCAGCAACTTAAAACTATGTTATCAAAAAGTAAGCAGATTTTAACATTACGTCATTTACCAAAAGGTCCTTTGTGACATAGGAAGGGTATAAATCAAAATATAATTCCCTAGAAAAAAAAAACACATTTTCTTACTATAAATGCATAATTTTGATCTACCGCGGGGACATGGAAACGTTACAGATTTGTTTCTACCCTATTATCTCGAAGATGAATGCATACAAGCCACAGACTGACACTTAGAGAAACAACAGGAGTAATTCTGGTCTACGAGAACATTTGGACAAGCTCGTCACACGCACGCGCTGTCGGATTGTCACCGTATGACAATCCAGCACACACATATACACACACAACCTACACAGACCCCGCCCCGTCCAATAAGACGGCATTTAAACACCCATAGAATGGATTTCAACTCCTTTGAAGACAACAATAGATTTCCCTTCCTTTCTTGTATAAACTTTCAATTTTGTATGGCTGCCTTTGACAATTTTTTTAAAAATGCAATTTTATACAGGGTAAATTGGACACACGCTCTAGGGAAAAATAGCAGAGAAATAGTAACGTACAAAACAGAGGGGTATTTTGGAGAGACATAACACTATTATGTTGATACATTACACACCTACCATCAGTTAATTCTATGACGATCCACCTTCAAATACCCAAGGACTTGAAAACCACTTTTACACACATGCATCTTAGGTGATTACCCCTGTACTTCAAGTTTACAATGACACACAACAGCTGTCATCATTTTCTGTACATATATTGAATTAGAAGTAATTAATCACCATGTAAATCCTCATACCTTAGCTCTGTTGGCCTTTTGTGTAAGAAATAACACCTATCTATAATTTACTGTAATATCAATCATTTTACTACCTCCTAGAAGATTTAGAGGATAGAATGGTTAACTATAGTCAGTCTTACATTACCTAAAACGCTAAATAGCACAGGAATATTTCTCTTACCATTTTTTTCACAAACCCAGTTACCAGTCACACACTTCCAACACACAATTTATGCGCTTTTTGAAGTAGGCTTCCTTCTGACAGGATTTTCACCTCACATGCACAATTTTCTCAGTCTGCCCATCCTTTGATAAGTTTTGTGACATTGAATCTGTTACTGTATTCAGCTGAGCTTTGTGCTTACCATCGAGAGCAAATAAAAAAAAACAGACCTCTACAGAATGCCTTGGGTATAATCTCATTATTCTAACATCTGGCACACAACCCGTACCCAACCAGCCTAAAATATAATCTCTTCTAGGCGCATAAGCCGCTCTATAACCAAGTCCTCTAAGTACACACATTTAGAAGAAATGCCTCAATGGGTTCGTTGACATGTCAATCGGTCTAATTTATATAATATTTGGAGAATATCCTATAATGGTCCTAAGAAAATCATATGTAAAATAATTGTCATGAGTACTCTTTTTGAGCTCTTTACCTTTAAAAACGAAGGTGGTGGAGTTGATGTGCCATATGATATAAGAAAACTCCTGAGGCTACATGAGCTTGGCGGCCTGGCCGACAAGCGCTAGGGGACTCATAATTAAAATGTTTAGTGTAGCAATACACAATTGAAGCTGCACTAGATACGATTCTACAATACTAGGATAATAAGACCATTAATAATAATGATAATACATAGGTCCTTTCATACTGTCTCAGCACCATTGTTAGATTCGCTTTATTATACAGGGTTGGGAGATATATTCGCCAACCCATCTTGTAGGCCCAGACCGCTAGTTAATAGTAAGTAACGCTAATTCTGTCCAACTAACAGCTAATTTAGTTTTGATGTACAATTGATAACGAAAGTAATTATGATGATCCATAATTTCATACGGTAATAATAAAACTTCTATATAACAAGCGATAAACTAAAACAAGCACGCATGAATATATAGAAGGTAGTCAGATTTGAATCCACATACCATATTAACGGCCACTATGATAAACCAAGTAACAAATACAAAATAACATTAAAAACTTAAACAAGTCGTTGCTTCCATTGCAGCTGGGATAACCACTTTCCCCAAATCTGACATTCATTTTCAACAAATGTACTTACAAATGTACCTTTACACACATATATAAATACCATTGTGACCGCTTAATCACGAGTAACCATGATTTATTCTAATGTACTCTACTGATACATTACTAGATTATATTCATTCTTTCTAACTACCACTCCTGTAGTAACAAAACAATACTAACATAATATACCATGCTATGTGGACGTTTACCACTAATCAGATCTCATATCGATAAGAGAAAATATAGAACATACATTTATTAATGTGTACAATGTGGCGAAAAAAAAGTCATAAAAAGAAGAAAGAAACAAGTTTCGAGCACGCTGGGTTACCAGTTCAGTCGCATGGCCAGTCAGTCAGACCTCAAGGCAAAGTTTTCTTCATAGATAAGAGGTGGCGACACGGCAGCACTAGCTTCGTATAACCACAGGATACAGTTTTCACAGAACAAAGTACAAAACAGGAAAACATCTCAGGATAAATCTACTTTTACATTTAGAATACAACAACTAATAGTAGCCTCTAGGTAAGAGAGAGAAGCACTTGAAATGAAAAGAAGAACGGAGACCATAACTGGTGAAGCATTCCTACAAAGGCTTTCTATTGACACCAAATACGCATTTCATCTCAATGAACATCTAACATTGTAGGGACCAATCAATGATACCCCATCGACCTCGTAAGGATCGAGTATGATTCAAATCTCTATGTTTGAAGAAATATATACAATTCATTGTCATTGACCTTACAGCTCTTAACATATACTGTCTGACAGGTCATTCTGTGTGTGTTGCTAGAAGCTACCTGCTGAGAGCCCCGAGTAGCCATCCCCTTAGCTACTGTTAGTATTGCGTACTTGTTCATTAGTCTCTTTATATAGGATTTTGTTTCCTTGCCTGATATTACTCAAAGTACCTTGGGTTCATGAGATTCATGTTATATATAACAGACCGCCTGTATGGGTCCTGCAGGTGAGCATCCTGGGAGGGGGCTGTGGGCGGTTGGGGTGGTGCCCCGGCAAAATACTCTGGACGACTCTCCAGGCCGGGCATAGTCTGAGGCAGTTTACGAGAACTCAGGGCATTGTAATGTTTGTCCCCCATAAAAGGGTAGCCTGGGGCCTGAGGGTACATTTGTGCCCTAGAGTAGTCACGGTCGTGGTAGGCACTCTGCGAGGATGTCGTCTGTGGCATGAACGGGGTCGGAGCAGAGCTCAAATGCTGTGACCGGTACATGGAGTCACGAGGGTAGTAATACTTGTCCAGACCCAGTGATGGGTTCATATTCATTACACCACGGCCAAACATGTCAGCAGGGGATGGTGTGGTCTGTGATAGTGTCCTATAGTCAGGCATGTGTGCTGTATGGCGGTAGGCATCCTCATACGGCTTAGGAGTACCCCCTGGTGTGGCCATATGACGATTGTACTGGGCCGGGTTGGCACCTGGTTGGAAGTGCCGACCGCCCATGTACATGCCAGTCATGTCAAAGTGGGACAGCGTCGCTGCCGCTGCATCGTTCATGGCGTCACGTGGAGGCATGGCAAAGCTGGACGGTGCACGCTTGTTGGGATCAAGATTAGCATAGTCCTTCTCTGCCGAGCTGCTCAGGAATAGATCCTTGGTGAGTGGGCTACCGCTGGACAGGTCTGGTGTCACAGACAGGGGTGATGCCTGGGACCAATTACGCATTCGCTCATCGTGACCGGGCATCCAATGCTGCTGTGGAGGAGTAGGTGTGAGCAGCTCCTGACTCCCATAACCCGAGGCACGCCTGAGCAGCTCAGCATTGCTACGCGGCAGTACCTGGAAACCTCCTGGTTGGCCTGCAGGGGGCTGTGGGAACCCTACAGGAGCCTGGATAGATGGAGGCTGCTGGCAACTAGTGTAACGGTTATCAAGAGGTGGTTGAAGTCCGCCATAACCAGGTAGGTAGGAACTGTAAAAGTCACTTGACAGTGGAGGTCCTGTCGTAGCACTATTGTGAGGAGCAGAAGTGCTGTAGGGCATACAGTCTTGGGTTCGCCCGACCAAGTTTGTGAGAGATCCAAGGATTGAGTCACGACTGCTTATCTCTGCATCCTTTGACATGGCTGGAGGCATCTCGTAAACTTTACTCGGGGAATGTGGTTTTTCTTCCATGGCTGGTGGTTTCTCATACTCCCCATAACCTGACCCACGTATGACCGTTGATGGCGGCGGTGGTTCTCGATCGGACAGCATGGGTGGCATATAACTCTCCACAGGTCCATGTCGTGGTTGGTCGTAGTGGTCTCTTGGTACTTCCGATTGCAGTGGCCGCACATGAGCAACATTACCTTGGTAGCGAGTATCCATACTACTTGTACAGACTGGCTCTTCCTGTGGCTGTTGGGCAGTAGGTGAGAGCACAGGCTCCTTCTGCTGGTGAAGGTGTGGTGGGGGCGGTTGGTGGTGCGCATGGTGATAGGCGTCCAACTCAGACTGCTCACCCTGCTGTGGTGGCACAGGAGACATTGGGATTTCTGGTATACTCCGTGGTCGATCCTGGGGAATCATCGACTGCTCCTGTGGTACCATGGGTGGGGGTGGCAGTTGTGACTCATATGGAGGTTGGTTTCTCTCCATGGTCTCAGTGTAGGAAGGTGGGGGGTTGCTGGGCACCATACTGTCAACACTGGCCACTGCCATGGCATCCTCATACATACTGTTCCTATCATGCATCACGCCACAGCCATCCTGCTGTGTTTGTGGTGAATACATCTCATTGGGCGGTGGGCCAGAACTCTCGACACTGCGCGGGCACGGTTCTATTGGCGGTGGCCCATGTTGTAACTGATGCGGTTGCTCCGGGACAGCTTCATGTGGAGGCTGTTGCTGCTGCATCATAATAACTGGCACTTCAGACGGCCTCTGTAGTGACTGCTTGGGGTGGGGATCATATTCAGGTGGAGGCTGTTGGTGTTGGTGTTCATGTGGGAGTTGCTGCTGATGTGGTTCATGTTGATGTTGCTGGTGTTGTTCTTGTTGGTGTTGCTGATGTCGTTCTTGTTGGTGTTGATATTGTTCTTCTTGCTGTTGTTGCTCATGGTGATGTTGTAATGCATGATGTTGTTCATGTTGATGTTGCTCATCTTGTTCGTGGTGTTGTGGGTGTGGGTCACTGTGTTGCTGTGGGTGTGGCTCATGTGGGTGCTGCTCATGTAGGTGTGGTTTGTGTGGGTGCTGCTCGTGTGGGTGCTGCTCATGTGGGTGCTGCTCGTGTGGTTGCTGCTCATGTGGGTGCTGACCATGTTCCTGTGGTTTTTGCTGTGCTTGTGGATGGTGCGAAGACTGTTGTTGTTGCTGCTGCTGTAAATGCCTCAACTCTGCTTGCCTCAACTCAGCATGCTCTTGAGAAGAGGGGGGAGATATATCTTCCACAAAAGCTGAATAATTGTATAGAGTAGGAGAGTCTTGTGGGCGTGGAGGTAAAGACATTTCAGGAACCTCTTCTTCCTCATCGCTTATTGGTGACTCAAGGACACGAGTATCATGGTCGTGACCGTATGCCATGGCGACTCCATCGGTATGTGGATCTGATGTCGTTTCACGCTGTAACAGTGGTGGCTCTTCAGGGTAATCATCATACCTGATCCCTCCATCACCCTGCTTGAGTTGCTGCCTATTTTCATTAATCTCTAAGCTAGGCTGACATTCCTCAGTACCAGAGTCCAGTGTTGGAGTAGTTTCTGGTGGTAGAGTTTCCTGGTCAGACTCTTCGTCTTCTCCATCAATGACAGTCTTGTCACTATCCTCATCGTCATCTGCAGCGGGGGTATCTTCCAATTGTTTGGTTCCTCCTGTGCCCTTACCTTGGGCATTTTTCTTCTGAACACTCTGTGTGTCATTTGAAGTTTCTAGCTTGGATTTGCTGGCTTTTGTTTTCTTTGATGCTGTGGTAGTTTTACCCTTGGTGGCCCTAGCGGGTGACCTTGCTGGAGACACTGCTGGTGACCTTGTTGCCCGAACAGGTGACTTTGCTGGTGACTGTGCTGGAGAGCCTGGTGACCTTCCCACCCTTTTCTGTTCTTGGGATTTCACTAAGGTTTTACCAAACCTCTTCTCTTCTCCAGAGTCAACTGAGTCACTCGGCTGAGGACTGTCTGAGAACTCGTATGGATCAACCTCTGGTTCTGGTTTAGCCATGGCTAATTTTGCTGTTGGTTTTGTGAGAACAGGTGTTGCCGCTGTTGCCTTTTTAGTTTTCTTTGGCTTGTCAACCTTGGCTCCATCTTTACTGTCAACATCTGGCTCTGACTTCTTGGTTTTCTTGGGGGTAGTTGGTCCATCCTCTGCCTTCTCAGTCTTCTTTTTCCTCTTCTTAGGGGCAGCTTTAGTTGGCTTCCCTTCAGCTTTCTCCCCAGCTTGTTGGTCAGTTTCAGCTACATTCTGTGGTACAGTCACTTCTTTTTGGTCTTTGTCATCTGCATTTTCTGTCTTGCTATCCTGATCATTATCAATGCCTGGTGTTTCCCCACCTTTACTACCATCTTTGTTGGTCTTCTTTGGGGTGGTCCCTGAAAGCTTTTGGTTCTGGAGTTCAGCAAATTCCGCAGGGTGATGCTTTTTCATATGCCACTGGAGGGAACTTTTCTGTCGACACGCAAAATCACAGAGGTCACATTTGACAGGCTTCTCATTTGTGTGAAGACGGTAATGGACCTTCAAGTTATCACGATGGCGGAAGGCTTTGCCGCAGTCAGGCCAGTCGCACTTGAACTTCCGATCCTCTGTTAAAAGAAAATAACAACTTAGTAATACCAATACAAAAAAGTTGTATAAGGAAAGTAGGTTGATCTAACAATATTGTCATCTGAAGGACAGCAGTGAGTGTTTCTGAAATGATGTCGGCACATCACTGTAAGGCCTTTGGACACAGGACTGCAGAACTTTCAGTTTTATACAGTGAAGGAATTCTTCAAATATTCCAATTAGAAGTGACAATTGGGCCATTTTTGTAATGTTTTATATTCAAACAATTTCTCATTTTGTAGAGTTACAATGGAGTTTGTCACATTAAAACATAGATACATGTCATGCATGAGAGAGATACCACGATGCAGGCAATATTCGACTACGTTGAGAAACAGTTGTTGCAACAATACTAGAGAGAAAATGGGCATTTCAGTAAATTCTAGCATACATTACATAGCTTATTCTCAAATTTGCGTCTTATAGGATGGTCATTACACAGAATAACACAAAAAAAGTTGTCTCTAGGTTCTTGCAAAAATCAATTAAAGTCTAAACATTTAACAAAGTCGATCATGCCCTAAAAGCTCAAAGTGTACTTTGAAGATTATAAGACAGAATGAGTACCAGTCTGACCTGAGTGGGTAGCCCTATGGCGGGAGAGGTGTGAATTCTTGAAGAATTTCTGTTCGCAGCCAGGATGTGGACAGGTAATGGTCCGTTCTAACCCACCATGGACCTCCTGTACATGAGTGTTGAGCTTAGAATTGGTGGGGAAAACTTTAGTGCAGCCCTCAAACTCGCATTGGATTGGTCGAGGCCGGTCCTGATGCGTCTTTGTGTGGTCTCGTAGATAGTGCAACAACTTAAAGGACTTGCCGCACTGCTGGCAGCTGAAAATGATTCAATATCTTTGCTAGAGCCTTTAGAAAGGTAATATGATAACATTGACGATTTAAAATATATTATACTTAAATATAAAGCTAAATGTGAGCAGAATGAAGACGTTAGACATTCACAAGTCTGTCAAATACCCTTTAAGTATAATTTATATTAGGCACAAAAAAGTTGTGTTCAGGTATCCCGACCGACCTTAACTTTTCTTCTTCTTTTTTTTTGGTGAGGATATACAAAAAGGAGAAAATTATAGGCATTTTTTGGCTAGACTAGAAAAACCAAAGCTTTGATATCTGACCTTCCGACCCTAGTTACATTTTTAAGCAATGTTACCTGAACAGAAGACTTTTTTTTAGGCCTTGAATATTTCAAATAACCAAGGTGCCATATACCCCATGCATTTTCTACTTAATTACTGATTACTACATGAGCTATCATGTTATATCATGGTCTAAGACAATCAAATCATGCTTACGTATATGCAGTATCATTTGAGTGTTCTTTCTCATGTTTTCTGAGGGCCTTGATATCCGAGCACACTGTACCGCATGTTTCACATGTGACCTGTTTAAGAGCTGCTTCTCCATGCATTGCTGCAAGATGCTTCTTGATATTAATCTGAAACAAAAGGCATGCTTCTTTAGTTCTATAGCTCTATCAAAATGAGTTTTTTTTATACATGATATATTTGATTATTATTTCATTCATATGGATGGAAGGAAAATAGCTTAGATTTGTAGATCTCTAGCGCAAAATATAACTTGGGTCAAGAGATTTCCTGGAGCACATTACCACATTTTGGCTGTCTATTTTCACCGGATTTTTTTTCTTTCTCTGATTTTGAGACAACAGCAGGGCTCGACACAGAAACAAACCAAAGTTGTGTCCAGTAGGCAAACTTAAGCATTAGTCCAATGATCGATAATGTAATCTGATTATCGTCAAAGCTTTATCAAATGACAAGGCGAGTAAAATTGGCATGAAATTGTTGAAACTATACATACCTTGTATTGACTCTTATAATCACAGAAATCACATGCGAATTCCTTCACTGGATCAGGGTCATGGGTCTTTTGGTGCTCCAGCATTTGAGATGGATACTTGAAAAGCTTATTACATTCTGGACATGGCACTTGGCCCTCGGTACCCTTCCCAGATTCAAGCTTTTTCTCGGGAGTCTTTTGGTGTTGAGTTTTCTCTGGAGTCTTTTGGGGGAGAGGTTTCTCTGGGGTCTTTTGGGGGAGAGGTTTCTCTGGGGTCGTTTGTGGGAGAGGAGAAGTTACAGGAATCTGCTTTGTCTCTTCAGTCTTAATAATGGCAGTCTGCACTGGCAGGTCTGTATGCTTGGGTAATAATGTTGTGGCCTTATTAGCCACTGGTTTAATTGGCACGTCCTCTTGTTCATCATCTGTGTTATCCGGCATCACCGGTTTGGGCGACATAAGGGTCACCGTATCATAGTCAAATGGTTTGGGTTCACAGACTGGGACAACTTCATCTGAATTGTTCCCACTCTCATCACTACTGGTTTTATCTGCTCCCTCAGTTTGCTCCTTTGCGTCTTCAGTGTCTTTCTCCTTTGCCTCAGCAGCTAACTCAGCCTGACTCTTACGGCCTGGCTTACGTATATCGGGATGTTTTTCCTTGATATGTTCTTGAAGCGCTTTCAGGTTCTCCAGCAAGCTCTCACAGTGGCTACAAGAGAAGATGCCATGCGTCCGTTCATGTTTGCGAATCTGGAATTTCCACTTGTTACGATAGGAACACTTACTACATTGAAATCGCTTCTCGCTCTCTTTTTTCTCTGCCTCAGTCATATGTGCATCTGCGGCCTTGTTACCGTCACCGGTGGCTGCCACTTCAGTGCTACATTTAACATCTTGATCTGCTTCAGATTTAGCTTTCAAGTTCTCTGAGTTTGTCTTAGCTTGATCACCGTTCTGGGTAGCTTTAGACTCACCAGACTCAGTTGCAAGAAAAGAGTCCTGGTCTGGTGAAGGTTTCTTTTTGGATTTCTTAGGTTTTTTAGGCTTAGGTTCAGATGTATCTGTAGTTCCACTATTGTTAGACTCTTCTGTTGGTCGCTTTGCCTTGGATTTCTTCTTCGGCTTTTCACCAGTCTTTTTAGCACCACCCTTCTTTTGGTTTTCGCTCTCGGTTTGTGACTCAGTTAGTTCATCTATTTTTTTAGATTGAGTAGACTCTGGCAGTACAGGATCATCACCTTTACTTTGCTTTGTACTGGCCTTTTTAACAGACTTTATTGGCGGTTCGTCACTTTTCATTTCAGTTCCTAATGTTGACACAGTTTTGCTATCAGTTGACTCTACAGTATCAGTCACTTTCTTTTTCTTTTTAGGTTTTGGCTTTTTGGTTGTAGATGATTCAGTGTCTTCACTCTTCGACTTCTGTTTCTTTTCTTTTGGGGCTTTTGTTTTCTTTGCCTTTTCATCTTTAGAAGTGACCTCTTCATCTTTGGCAGTGGCCTTTTCATCTTTAGCAGTGGTCTTTTCATCTTTAGTAATGGCATTTTCATCCTTACTAGGTGCAGCCCCAACATCCTGTAATTTAGTCTCTGGCAGCACACTCTTATCACCACTCTCACACTGTAATTTTGTTTTCACTGACTCCTTTTTAGCTTTACTCTTCACCTTCTTTGACGCTGCTGCCTTCGACTTCTTTGTCTCTTCTTCTTTACTCGTCCCCTCATTAGATCCTTCCTTCTTTGCTGATTTATCTGTTTTAGAAGTTTTCTTTGCACTTCCTGCAGTTTTCTTTGAACCAATGGAATTTGTATCCACACTCTTGTCTGCATCTCCTTTCTCTTCTGATACCTTTTTCTTTTTACTTTTCTTGGGTTTCTTCACCTCTGAATTGTCCTTATCACCTTCAGTAGAGTCCACTTTAGTTTCAGAATTTCCCTTTTTCATTTCAGAAAGGGGTAAATCACTATCGTCATTGTCACTCGAAGCAAGTTTCGGTTTTGCTTTTTTCGATTTCTTCGGTTTGTCACTGGCTAACTTTTTATTGTCAGCCTTCTCTCCTGTAACTTTTGCTTTCTTTTTACTAGACTTTGGCTTTGGCTCAGGTTTGGTCTCTGGTTTTGTCTCAGCCGCCTTATCTGCATTCTCTGTCTTACAGGCCCGTGGTGATCCAGACCTTCGGGGAGGTGTCTTTTCCTGTGACTGTTCATTGTCCTTATCATCGGACTTTTTATTGGATGCTTTCTTTGACTTCTTGGGTTTAGGTGTGCCTTCATCATCAGCTTCATCGCCAGGCAGTGTTTTCTTCTTTTTAGCCTTTGATGGTTTCTTAGTGCCGCTAGTATCCTTGGTAGGAGACCTGGACCTATCCACTTTGCTGGATGTAGATTTGGATGAACATACATCATCCCTGATAACTGTCTCTGATGAAGCAGTTTCCCTTTTAACCGCTTCACATTCCTTCATGTCAACCATACTTAACTGGTCATCACCGTTCACTTTTATCGAGTCTGGTTTCACCTCCGTCCTGGCAGCTTCAGCTTCGATCAAGTCAAGGCCGTTTACGACGTTGTTAATGCTGTCATTAATATGTTCTATAACCTCTGCACTCAACTCTACGCTTGATGTTCCCTTTGATTCAGCCTCTTGAGGTTTCTCTTCTGGTTCTGGGGATTTAACTGGGGAAACTTTTGATGAATTGCTCTCAGGGGAACTCCCATCATCATCCTTCTTCTTAGGTTTTCTGACCGGCGTTTCAATTTCGTCTGCCCGAACAACCTTTTTCCTCTTTCTCCCATACAAGCTAATATTGGGAAAGTCTTCTGCCGGTAGCTCTTTTGTCTCCTCCATATCAGGAGGCTGTTAGGCCTGTCGATGTTACGTCGACAGAACTGCAGTGGTCATCATCCGCGGTCGAGGGACATCCCCTCATTTTGCACTAGATTCACTAGTTACGATGTGACCTGAAAAGTAGGAATAAGAGCTATTAAATCCATTTCACCAGTTACTTGCTGAAGAATTTAACATTTTAGTAAAAGACAGTAGCAACTGATAGGGACAAGAAAATAATTTTTGTTTTGTTTTTAGATAACGGTGAAAACACATGTTGTAGAGATTCACATATAAACCATGGCTTGTATTGTGAACAAGGTGAAAACACATATTGTAGAGATTCACATATAAACCATGGCTTGTATTGTGAACAAGGTGAAAACACATATTGTAGAAATTCACATATAAACCATGGCTTGTATTGTGAACAAGGTGAAAACACATATTGTAGAGATTCACATATAAGCCATGGCTTGTATTGTGAACAAGGTGAAAACACATATTGTAGAGATTCACATATAAGCCATGGCTTGTATTGTGAACAAGGTGAAAACACATATTGTAGAGATTCACATATAAGCCATGGCTTGTATGTGAATCTGAGGCGCATTATGCCTTATGGGCTGTAGTGGTCTCATGAAATAACAGGAAAGTGATTTCAACTGTGTAGGAAACCCGACAAGACTAGCTCATGAGGGCGGATATAATTGGTATCTAATCAGCCTCAAAATATCAAAGATCCCCATAAGTGTTCTCAACGGATGTGGAAAATCATGAGGGTGACCTTTTTGGACCAAAGTGTGATAAATCCTACAGACGTAAGAGGGCAAATACACATCCAAATTCTTAAGATGATCACACCTGATCATGACTTGGTATGTTGATATTATCGTCGCCTCAGTGCAACAAGGTTGTAACTGACATTTTGGCAAATTTGAGTTTTCTTCTGTTTTAATGCTATGTGTATTGACCCTTGTCTACCGTCTATGAAAGTATTGAGGCCCTGTCTATAGTATATGTGTCTAGAGGCCCCTATGTAATATGGTTGTGTCAACTGTATGCTTTAGTAATTGCCACCCTTCTTTTGCCTCTCCTGCAAAACTTGAAATATGCAGATACAACCTTGTTGCACTGAGGCGACGAGATGCCCTCCATGGCCCCGTGTGGAAAGCTACTTCATTGCTGAGATGAGAGTGAATTTGGAATTAACGTTACAAATCCCTTTCTAGGCCTAAAAACTAAGAAAATGCTAAGCGGACACGACAGATCCTAGATCGTGACCTTGCTTTACAGGTCTGGGCAGTCAATATGAAGACCCTATGGTACTGCATTACTTCACGTAGTGCGCAGCTTGCATATAAGGCACACCTTGAGTTCATGCTAGACGTATCAGGTGCACCTGGCACCAAATTTGGTTCATAGACAGAGCTATATGAGAATTGCTACAACCTGAGTGTTTCTTCAGCCCTAAAAAAAAAAAAAAAGAGTTGTGTTCAGCTAACGGGGTGGAAAAAAAATTAGGGTAGATACGGAATCTTTTCTATGAGCTTAGCTATGAATTTTCGCGTCTACATGACCCAGATTGGACATGTGTGAGTGTAAGCAAAAAACTTAGATAATTGCCAAAAAAAAAAAAATCAAGATTTTTTTCCCAAAAGGTCCTTAAAGGTTAGGGTAGGGCCAATAAATTAGGGTAGGTAGCGTAACCTGAACACAACACTTTTTTCGGGCCGCACGAGAACCAATATTCCACTCGACTACCGCCTCATGCAACCCTGCTTCAAACTGGCAAGTGGAGAAACATTCAGGTTCGAGTAATCCAAGTAGACCACTGTATCTATTTCTATACTAGCCATGCAACTTAGAAGGCTATAGTAAAGGCTCTTTCTCAGCATTAAAAAATAAATTCAACTGTTTAGCAGTATTGGGTATGAAATCCACACTTGTAAAGTGAATCGTGACTTCAAGCCTAAGGGCAGTAAGGTTAAGGACTGTGCAGCAGTATGAACCACGCCTTTTACATAAAGCAGAAATTTAAAATTTCACAACATGTCGCGTACATGCATTGGGAAATGCACTGGGTTTGTCTTAGTTATGGCAAGTTTAGGATCCAGTTACTTAACAGCTTTACATTACCGTAGCTGTTTTAGTGGTCGTGACAGGGGAGGGGTGGTGGATTTTTATGCGTGCACCCCACTTTTTTTTTTTTCGGCCCGACTCCTCAGAGGGGTCTAAAAAGTTTTGCTCTCCCCCTTTCATTCTATTCTAACACAGTTTATGTTTCACTAAGAAGGGGTGAAAAATTTATCCTTTCTCCCCCAAGAGGGGTCTGAAATATTTTGCCCCTCCCCCTAAATACACTGAGTGTCTGGGTCTGTCCTCGAACAAGCCCCTATCCTTAGGCTTTGAATACACTGAGTCTGTGTATTAGTAATTAGATGGGTGCCTGTTCTAGGCAGTGTGTATTACCAAAACAACATCCTTCAGGATGGTATTGGCACTATTGCACTAGCCTAGCCCTAGCCTAGTCTACTCACTAGTCTACAGTACTGTAGTCTGTACTGTACACAGCCTCTTGCATACACCTATAGATCTAGTACGCCGTCACGGTATATAATTTACTACCGGGTATTCTTAGACTATGTTTACTAGGCCCTAGGCTAGGCCTGACCCTAGGCTAGGCTAGGCCTGACCTAGGCTTATTACATTGCATTATTACATATTGATTGCTGATATACTACTACCATCGACTGCTTTAAGACAATACACATAGGGTAAGGGATAAGTGTAAAAAGGGGCCAGCAGTATCGGAATTCCCACGTTCCGCTCTGGCCAAGCACGAAGCCCCGCTACCCAGGCCTATACTCATGCCCGAAAGTCGGTCACTGGCAGTGCCCGCATTCCTAGGGTATTTTCAACCTCGGACTACAATAGTTATACCCACCCCTTCATATTTTCAATGGCAGTGTCAAATTAGGTTACTCCTAAGCTTCATATCCCTGCAAGTATGGTCTATAGGGTACACACATAGCTGAGAAATAGCAAAGAATATTCCGTAAATAGGCTTGCAGACAACTTACCATCTTTATTTGTCTGTCTGTGCGTCGCCACGAACAGGTGCCCCGCAGCAAATGGGTCACGGAGTTTGTAATCTGAATTAAAGCGACTAAATAATCGATCAATTGTCTATATTAAGTTTGATTGAAGTGGTGTTTATTTTGCTGCTCAATATCGTATGATAAAGTATATCTATGTGATTATGCAGCAAATGACAATCCTTGCTACCTAGTGTTTGAAAGAAGTACTAGAAATACTCATCGTGCCAACAAAGATCGCTATAGCTCATTGCCGTATATTGGGGACCAAAAACTTAGTTTTTCCTATTTTTGCACCTTCAAAATGGTGCTGTGTCTCTCATAGTTGGCCGATCTACACAATTCTTTCACCATGTAAAAGTACACAATTAGGGCATTATTTCTAGATACCTCATTAAGTTTTTGGTGAAAATTAAAAATATTTTATCTTGTATCAAAGTGTGAGTTTCAGAAGCGAAAACCATGAAAAAACACCTACTTCTCCATCTTTAGGCTAAAATTACTATGAAAAAGTGAGTGATGACCCCCTATTTTCATTAATTCATCTTTTAGAGTGAGAAACAAGCTTTTTAAATATGTTTTTACATTTTATATGCCTCTAATAGTTCAAATTCTACCAAAAGATATGTATTTTTTTGAAAACTAACTAAAATCGCCATTTTGACCCGTCCTTTGATACAATTTTTCCCTATAGCATTTAACATGATCCCTATATATGAGAAAAAATGGAGCAAGAAAAAGAAAAAACATGGATTTTGTATCACATTTATGAGTTCTTTCAATATACTGGATAGCTTAGATATTCATGCATTTGTTGGGATTATCCATTGCGGTACTTCATGCCCTGGAAACAAGGAACGACTTTTCACCACTTTGACACGAGTAAATTTGGTGAAAATTTGGTTCAGCAGAAATTCTTGTGAAATCTTGTGAATTTCATGAGTTCTTCACATTTTATTGTCAGATGCATGTAGGCCTATATGTGAAAGTCATGTGAAATTCACATGAAATCGCATGAATTTCATGTGACTGCTGAATTTCACGTGAATTGCTGCTCACAAATTCACGTGAATTCACGTGATCAATAACGTGAATTACACCAAATTTTCTTGTGAAATCACATGAATTTCATGTGAATTCACAAGAAATTGTTTCTAGGGTGGTGACCTAATTCAACCTTGACCCCAATAACTGTGATTCAAGGTCAGACAGTGACCTACTTATACAAATGTAAGATATATGGTAACTAATATGATTTATATACTTCTGAAAAGTGTCAATGATATCTCTGACTTGGATTTGATGTCCCTGGTCCATTAAATCAAGATTTTGTTGTTTTATTAAGAGAGAAATCCATAATTTGCACCCAACCACCTGCTATTAATGCAGCTATTTTGCCCCAAATGGGCAGCAATTGGGCAGTATTTGCCCTGTTGTAATAATATGGCAGCTGAAAAAATTATCAAATATCTTCCAATTTCCAATAATTTTCAGTATAGATATTCAAAACACCCTATACAAGACTAGGGTTGTGAAAAAACTAGGATATTTTATCATTAATTAGAAAAAAATAAGGCCCTCATGCTGCAAATGCACCAGTCCCCAATATAGAGGAACGGACTATAGATGTCGCCATGCAAAACTTTTCCCGCGTGCTCCAGGCTGCAGAACACTAATTATTTTTCCACTGTTGGCCTATATAGCTTTTGGGCGAAAATAAAATACTTGTGCAAGTATCTGGGCTTAGCCACTATTATTTTCTTGCAGATATACATTTTTCCCAATAATTTAGGGCCATGGCATGTGGTACAATGTGATTAACTTTTTTGCTATAGGCCTTAGAGTGCGGACATACCCAGATTTGGGGGTTTTGCAGTGAATGATTTCAATACATTCTCTAATTAAATAGAGTGCACCCCCCTCAACTTACCATCAAATATCAGCCTAAATAACACTCAAATCTATTAATATACACCCTAAGGATTAATTTGATACCTGGTTTGCCTACCCACTGTCAGATTTTAGACCAATAATCATTGTACAACACCCTTCAGTGCGGAGCTACAAAGTGTCTCCTGCTGCCACCTCCCGTCAATTAGTGTTCTGCAACCTAAACGCCTGGGTTGGAATGTTGGTGGTCAATGAAATAGCTTGGAAAGCTTTTATTCACTGGCCCAGTAATGTCTTATCCAGAATCTTTTACTTTTATGCCCCTCAGGCCCCTCAAATCTCTCTGAGAATCAATTCCCAGAGCGGGTATCAGTCTGTGCGCTCTCCGTAGATTTTATCGATTTCTAGCATTGACATGGACATATGGTGCTTTCACATAGAAAAAATGGTCACAGGGCCAAGAAATTTGACATGCTGATAGCCAAGGGGCACCACGTGAGGTGCTGAGTGTTATTCTCTCTCTAGGTGCTATAATTCATAGAAATATGTGGCTAAAATGTATGAAAAACCCTCGGAAATATAATGATATAAAGGAATAAATTCAACAAAATGCATCTTAACTCCATGTGTAATGGCTTAGATGGCCCCATTTACACATTATTCAAGCTCCCCCATATAAGGACAACAAAATTTACCAGATATGGTGAATACAAGGACATTTTATTAAGTGTCAGTAAACATTCATTGGCTGCATAGCTCGGGGAGAGAAAAATGATGTTTTCCCCCGATGCATGAAAAGGCCTCCCATAGAGCACTGAGGACGATAGAAATAGATGGAAACAGCTGAGAATGTAAAATTCAGGTCATTCTGACCCTGAAAACCATAATTTTGGTTACCTGGCACCCCCAAGAGAGAAGTATCAGGCTTGCGGATTGACACCAGAATATTTCTCATAAACCTCTCCAAGGCCGAAACTCCGCTACTATGATTTTCAGTGATTTCTCACTAATTTTATTGCTTCCCTTGCCCTTTCTCACCATAACATTGTCAAACTGACTTGCCCTAAGCAAAATAAACACATTTTAGCGAGATTTGACAAACTTAGTAGAAGGCCCTATATAGCCCGTAGACGCCTGGGTTGGAATGTTGGTGGTCAATGAAATAGCTTGGAAAGCTTTTATTCACTGGCCCAGTAATGTCTTATCCAGAATCTTTTACTTTTATGCCCCTCAGGCCCCTCAAATCTCTCTGAGAATCAATTCCCAGAGCGGGTATCAGTCTGTACGCTCTCCGTAGATTTTATCGATTTCTAGCATTGACATGGACATATGGTGCTTTCACATAGAAAAAATGGTCACAGGGCCAAGAAATTTGACATGCTGATAGCCAAGGGGCACCACGTGAGGTGCTGAGTGTTATTCTCTCTCTAGGTGCTATAATTCATAGAAATATGTGGCTAAAATGTATGAAAAACCCTCGGAAATATAATGATATAAAGGAATAAATTCAACAAAATGCATCTTAACTCCATGTGTAATGGCTTAGATGGCCCCATTTACACATTATTCAAGCTCCCCCATATAAGGACAACAAAATTTACCAGATATGGTGAATACAAGGACATTTTATTAAGTGTCAGTAAACATTCATTGGCTGCATAGCTCGGGGAGAGAAAAATGATGTTTTCCCCCGATGCATGAAAAGGCCTCCCATAGAGCACTGAGGACGATAGAAATAGATGGAAACAGCTGAGAATGTAAAATTCAGGTCATTCTGACCCTGAAAACCATAATTTTGGTTACCTGGCACCCCCAAGAGAGAAGTATCAGGCTTGCGGATTGACACCAGAATATTTTCTCATAAACCTCTCCAAGGCCGAAACTCCGCTACTATGATTTTCAGTGATTTCTCACTAATTTTATTGCTTCCCTTGCCCTTTCTCACCATAACATTGTCAAACTGACTTGCCCTAAGCAAAATAAACACATTTTAGCGAGATTTGACAAACTTAGTAGAAGGCCCTATATAGCCCGTAGAGGCTGCAGAACACTAATTATTTTTCCACTGTTGGCCTATATAGCTTTTGGGCGAAAATAAAATACTTGTGCAAGTATCTGGGCTTAGCCACTATTATTTTCTTGCAGATATACATTTTTCCCAATAATTTAGGGCCATGGCATGTGGTACAATGTGATTAACTTTTTTGCTATAGGCCTTAGAGTGCGGACATACCCAGATTTGGGGGTTTTGCAGTGAATGATTTCAATACATTCTCTAATTAAATAGAGTGCACCCCCCTCAACTTACCATCAAATATCAGCCTAAATAACACTCAAATCTATTAATATACACCCTAAGGATTAATTTGATACCTGGTTTGCCTACCCACTGTCAGATTTTAGACCAATAATCATTGTACAACACCCTTCAGTGCGGAGCTACAAAGTGTCTCCTGCTGCCACCTCCCGTCAATTAGTGTTCTGCAACCTAAACGCCTGGGTTGGAATGTTGGTGGTCAATGAAATAGCTTGGAAAGCTTTTATTCACTGGCCCAGTAATGTCTTATCCAGAATCTTTTACTTTTATGCCCCTCAGGCCCCTCAAATCTCTCTGAGAATCAATTCCCAGAGCGGGTATCAGTCTGTGCGCTCTCCGTAGATTTTATCGATTTCTAGCATTGACATGGACATATGGTGCTTTCACATAGAAAAAATGGTCACAGGGCCAAGAAATTTGACATGCTGATAGCCAAGGGGCACCACGTGAGGTGCTGAGTGTTATTCTCTCTCTAGGTGCTATAATTCATAGAAATATGTGGCTAAAATGTATGAAAAACCCTCGGAAATATAATGATATAAAGGAATAAATTCAACAAAATGCATCTTAACTCCATGTGTAATGGCTTAGATGGCCCCATTTACACATTATTCAAGCTCCCCCATATAAGGACAACAAAATTTACCAGATATGGTGAATACAAGGACATTTTATTAAGTGTCAGTAAACATTCATTGGCTGCATAGCTCGGGGAGAGAAAAATGATGTTTTCCCCCGATGCATGAAAAGGCCTCCCATAGAGCACTGAGGACGATAGAAATAGATGGAAACAGCTGAGAATGTAAAATTCAGGTCATTCTGACCCTGAAAACCATAATTTTGGTTACCTGGCACCCCCAAGAGAGAAGTATCAGGCTTGCGGATTGACACCAGAATATTTCTCATAAACCTCTCCAAGGCCGAAACTCCGCTACTATGATTTTCAGTGATTTCTCACTAATTTTATTGCTTCCCTTGCCCTTTCTCACCATAACATTGTCAAACTGACTTGCCCTAAGCAAAATAAACACATTTTAGCGAGATTTGACAAACTTAGTAGAAGGCCCTATATAGCCCGTAGACGCCTGGGTTGGAATGTTGGTGGTCAATGAAATAGCTTGGAAAGCTTTTATTCACTGGCCCAGTAATGTCTTATCCAGAATCTTTTACTTTTATGCCCCTCAGGCCCCTCAAATCTCTCTGAGAATCAATTCCCAGAGCGGGTATCAGTCTGTACGCTCTCCGTAGATTTTATCGATTTCTAGCATTGACATGGACATATGGTGCTTTCACATAGAAAAAATGGTCACAGGGCCAAGAAATTTGACATGCTGATAGCCAAGGGGCACCACGTGAGGTGCTGAGTGTTATTCTCTCTCTAGGTGCTATAATTCATAGAAATATGTGGCTAAAATGTATGAAAAACCCTCGGAAATATAATGATATAAAGGAATAAATTCAACAAAATGCATCTTAACTCCATGTGTAATGGCTTAGATGGCCCCATTTACACATTATTCAAGCTCCCCCATATAAGGACAACAAAATTTACCAGATATGGTGAATACAAGGACATTTTATTAAGTGTCAGTAAACATTCATTGGCTGCATAGCTCGGGGAGAGAAAAATGATGTTTTCCCCCGATGCATGAAAAGGCCTCCCATAGAGCACTGAGGACGATAGAAATAGATGGAAACAGCTGAGAATGTAAAATTCAGGTCATTCTGACCCTGAAAACCATAATTTTGGTTACCTGGCACCCCCAAGAGAGAAGTATCAGGCTTGCGGATTGACACCAGAATATTTTCTCATAAACCTCTCCAAGGCCGAAACTCCGCTACTATGATTTTCAGTGATTTCTCACTAATTTTATTGCTTCCCTTGCCCTTTCTCACCATAACATTGTCAAACTGACTTGCCCTAAGCAAAATAAACACATTTTAGCGAGATTTGACAAACTTAGTAGAAGGCCCTATATAGCCCGTAGAGGCTGCAGAACACTAATTATTTTTCCACTGTTGGCCTATATAGCTTTTGGGCGAAAATAAAATACTTGTGCAAGTATCTGGGCTTAGCCACTATTATTTTCTTGCAGATATACATTTTTCCCAATAATTTAGGGCCATGGCATGTGGTACAATGTGATTAACTTTTTTGCTATAGGCCTTAGAGTGCGGACATACCCAGATTTGGGGGTTTTGCAGTGAATGATTTCAATACATTCTCTAATTAAATAGAGTGCACCCCCCTCAACTTACCATCAAATATCAGCCTAAATAACACTCAAATCTATTAATATACACCCTAAGGATTAATTTGATACCTGGTTTGCCTACCCACTGTCAGATTTTAGACCAATAATCATTGTACAACACCCTTCAGTGCGGAGCTACAAAGTGTCTCCTGCTGCCACCTCCCGTCAATTAGTGTTCTGCAACCTAAACGCCTGGGTTGGAATGTTGGTGGTCAATGAAATAGCTTGGAAAGCTTTTATTCACTGGCCCAGTAATGTCTTATCCAGAATCTTTTACTTTTATGCCCCTCAGGCCCCTCAAATCTCTCTGAGAATCAATTCCCAGAGCGGGTATCAGTCTGTGCGCTCTCCGTAGATTTTATCGATTTCTAGCATTGACATGGACATATGGTGCTTTCACATAGAAAAAATGGTCACAGGGCCAAGAAATTTGACATGCTGATAGCCAAGGGGCACCACGTGAGGTGCTGAGTGTTATTCTCTCTCTAGGTGCTATAATTCATAGAAATATGTGGCTAAAATGTATGAAAAACCCTCGGAAATATAATGATATAAAGGAATAAATTCAACAAAATGCATCTTAACTCCATGTGTAATGGCTTAGATGGCCCCATTTACACATTATTCAAGCTCCCCCATATAAGGACAACAAAATTTACCAGATATGGTGAATACAAGGACATTTTATTAAGTGTCAGTAAACATTCATTGGCTGCATAGCTCGGGGAGAGAAAAATGATGTTTTCCCCCGATGCATGAAAAGGCCTCCCATAGAGCACTGAGGACGATAGAAATAGATGGAAACAGCTGAGAATGTAAAATTCAGGTCATTCTGACCCTGAAAACCATAATTTTGGTTACCTGGCACCCCCAAGAGAGAAGTATCAGGCTTGCGGATTGACACCAGAATATTTCTCATAAACCTCTCCAAGGCCGAAACTCCGCTACTATGATTTTCAGTGATTTCTCACTAATTTTATTGCTTCCCTTGCCCTTTCTCACCATAACATTGTCAAACTGACTTGCCCTAAGCAAAATAAACACATTTTAGCGAGATTTGACAAACTTAGTAGAAGGCCCTATATAGCCCGTAGACGCCTGGGTTGGAATGTTGGTGGTCAATGAAATAGCTTGGAAAGCTTTTATTCACTGGCCCAGTAATGTCTTATCCAGAATCTTTTACTTTTATGCCCCTCAGGCCCCTCAAATCTCTCTGAGAATCAATTCCCAGAGCGGGTATCAGTCTGTACGCTCTCCGTAGATTTTATCGATTTCTAGCATTGACATGGACATATGGTGCTTTCACATAGAAAAAATGGTCACAGGGCCAAGAAATTTGACATGCTGATAGCCAAGGGGCACCACGTGAGGTGCTGAGTGTTATTCTCTCTCTAGGTGCTATAATTCATAGAAATATGTGGCTAAAATGTATGAAAAACCCTCGGAAATATAATGATATAAAGGAATAAATTCAACAAAATGCATCTTAACTCCATGTGTAATGGCTTAGATGGCCCCATTTACACATTATTCAAGCTCCCCCATATAAGGACAACAAAATTTACCAGATATGGTGAATACAAGGACATTTTATTAAGTGTCAGTAAACATTCATTGGCTGCATAGCTCGGGGAGAGAAAAATGATGTTTTCCCCCGATGCATGAAAAGGCCTCCCATAGAGCACTGAGGACGATAGAAATAGATGGAAACAGCTGAGAATGTAAAATTCAGGTCATTCTGACCCTGAAAACCATAATTTTGGTTACCTGGCACCCCCAAGAGAGAAGTATCAGGCTTGCGGATTGACACCAGAATATTTTCTCATAAACCTCTCCAAGGCCGAAACTCCGCTACTATGATTTTCAGTGATTTCTCACTAATTTTATTGCTTCCCTTGCCCTTTCTCACCATAACATTGTCAAACTGACTTGCCCTAAGCAAAATAAACACATTTTAGCGAGATTTGACAAACTTAGTAGAAGGCCCTATATAGCCCGTAGAGGCTGCAGAACACTAATTATTTTTCCACTGTTGGCCTATATAGCTTTTGGGCGAAAATAAAATACTTGTGCAAGTATCTGGGCTTAGCCACTATTATTTTCTTGCAGATATACATTTTTCCCAATAATTTAGGGCCATGGCATGTGGTACAATGTGATTAACTTTTTTGCTATAGGCCTTAGAGTGCGGACATACCCAGATTTGGGGGTTTTGCAGTGAATGATTTCAATACATTCTCTAATTAAATAGAGTGCACCCCCCTCAACTTACCATCAAATATCAGCCTAAATAACACTCAAATCTATTAATATACACCCTAAGGATTAATTTGATACCTGGTTTGCCTACCCACTGTCAGATTTTAGACCAATAATCATTGTACAACACCCTTCAGTGCGGAGCTACAAAGTGTCTCCTGCTGCCACCTCCCGTCAATTAGTGTTCTGCAACCTGGATAACCTGCAGTGGGGCCGTTGTTCAGCTTTCAGTGGATCCAGGATACACAAGGAATAGTGGTTCCAGGATCCACAATGGACTGACCAATCAGAAGCCAGCATCTGCTTAGCAGATGCATCTGCTGCTGTCCAAGATGGTGGATGTTCCGCGCGGATCACCAATCGGCGCATTTCTCAAATTGGGCAGCGCAATTTGAGAATTGCTCAACATCGGCGCCGCGCAAAGCTCCAATTTTGCACAAAGCACCAATATCAGTGCATTGGCGAGCAGGTCTGACATGTGATAAAGATGTGTATGCTCATGCAATCAGTTGGCAAACATAAATACTCATCTTCCAAACAAGCAAGGGAAATGAATTTAAGGAAATCTTTATAAACTTTATTGAAAACTCGCACCATTTGTGCCTGGCGCAAAGCGAAATTGGCGATCGGCGCAGATTGGCGAAATGCGCCTAACAGTGGATGTTTTTGTTAGCCAATTCTTGTCCATTCAATGCACAAATCACTTGATTACTCATGCTCTATGGAAAATTAGAGGTTGTTATTTGAGAAAATGAATGGGATATGACCAAACATAATAAAACATAAAGCTTCACTATTGGCATTGCATCTGGGCTTGCCCTCATACTATAGAGCCCCCCTGTATCTTCCTTGGAGTTGGACTTGGGATTTTTTCAGGCTGCCCCCCACATGAGTTGAAGATGGACGAGGGGGGTGATCATTTATTAACAATGGCGGGGGGGAGGGTTGAGGGGGTCGAAAAATTTTCAACCCCTTTGAGAAAATACAGGTGGGGTGGACTAAATTCTTTCAGCCCTGCTATTAATTGGAGGGGGTGTGTGTCTGCTCTTGATTTTCAGCTTCTCCATGGCAGGGGAGGGGGGCAAAAAGTTTTTTTGTGGTTCTGTTGTTTTTTTTCTAATAAAAGAAAAAAGAAATTTTTCTGCCCAAAAGGATCTGCGTCTGTATCGAGGATCCACAAGGGTCTGCTTCTGTATCCAGGATCCACAATAGAGCTGCTTCTGTATCCAGGATCCACAATAGACTCCTTCTGTATCCAGGATCCACAATATAGACTCCTTCTGTATCCAGGATCCACAATAGACTGCTTCTGTATCCAGGATCCAGAATAGACTGCTTCTGTATCCAGGATCCACAATATAGACTCCTTCTGTATCCAGGATCCACAATAGACTCCTTCTGTATCCAGGATCCACAATAGACTGCTTCTGTATCCAGGATCCACAAGGAGCTCCTTCTGTATCCAGGATCCACGCGGCACTCAGACCCAGGTCTCCAGGTGTGATGAGTAGTATCTAAGACGGTCTCCTATAAATCACACCTTTTGAATTAAAGATTTTAATTTAAAGTTTGAATTCAAAAGGTGTGATTTATAGGAGACCGTCTTAGATACTACTGTGATGGGGGAGTCTGGATGGCAGGTGGCAGCACCTGCTTCCGGGTTCGTATCCGTTACACCAGGGGGCCTTCCACTCGTCCGTCACACGTCACGTGACAGGTCTAAGTTTTGCTGGCTTTTCCCTTATATAAGGGCAGTTCCTACAGAAGTTCTCCAGTAGTGGTCCTACCTCTGCTCAGCACACTTCTACTGTTACCTAAGGTTAACCGAATGCCATCCGGCATGTAGTCTCTATAGGCTGTGATCGTATGTAACTAAGATCAGAATAAACGTTTGGTTGCCTACCCGGAAACTTCTTCTCTTTTCGTTATGATTTAACATCTAACCAAAAAGACGAACCACTACCGTACATAACGTTTTTTTGTTGACTATGTCAGTTATTATATAGATGCATAGAAATCAGGAATATGTTTTTTTCTGGGAGTCTATTGTGGATCCTGGATACAAAAGGAGTCTATTGTGTATCCTGGATACAGAAGCAGTCTATTGTGTATCCTGGATACAGAAGCAGTCTATTGTGGATCCTGGATACAGAAGGGAGATCCTTGTGGATCCTGGATACAGAAGGAGTCGCTTGTGGATCCTGGATACAGAAGGAGTCTATTGTGGATCCTGGATACAGAAGCAGTCTATTGTGGATCCTGGATACAGAAGGGACCCCTCTTAGGCGGGGATAAAAAAATTCAGACCCCTCTTAGGGGGGACAAAAAAAATGTTGCCCCTTCTGAGCGAAAAAGCCCGCGTGCCACTAAAGAATAAAAGGGGGGAAGAAAAAATTTCATTTCCGTCTCTTATGCGGGGGTCGAAATTTTTTTCGACCCCCCATAAGGGACAAAAATCGCGCGAATGTCCCCTTTTAGCCTATAGTAACGTGCGGGTTTTCCGCTGAAAACAGGTGAAATTATTTTGACCCCCCATCAGAGGTGTTGAAAAAATTCTGCCCCCCCTCAAACCCACCAGCCCTCCCCCACCCTGTTGTTAAAAAATGAGCACTCCCTAATGTGGATCCTAGATAGGCCTACAGAAGCAGTCCTTGTGTATCATGGATACAGAAGCAGTCTCTTTGTTGGTAAACAGCCCAGTGCCCAAAACAGCTAAGTCCAGTATGGACAGTGATGCTTAGAGAGTAAATCATAGTAAAATTTTTCTGACTTTCCAATGAAACTGCATTCTTGAATATATATAAGCTCAAAGATGATGTTGCTGCTTTTAATTGTACTTCATCTATCATAAACTAGCAGATATCTGTGATAAAATAAGCTGAACTGAGTGGCCAAGACATCCACCATCTTGAAAGTAGCAGATGCATCTGCTGAGCAGGTGCTTGCTCCTGATTGGTCAATCCCTTGTGTATCCCGGGTACACTATTCCTTGTGGATCCTGGATGCCCAGAAAGCTGAACAACGGCCCCACTGCGGATAACCTGGCTAGCCTAGGTGAATTGCAGGGCGTGTATCTCGCAAGGTATCAGCTTCAGCAGGGGTCGGCCCACTAGGGAACACGCTAAGGCCATTATATACCTTGCGAGATAGGGACTGATAACAGTGAGCTGATGGGAACCAGGTGTTACATAATGCACCCTGAAAAGTCGGCACTGAATGAAAGGAATTTTCTCATTGGTCAATAGTGTATCCCGCTTGGTGATACCAACTATTCACTGCGGTCCTCTCGGGGGCCAACTGGTACCCATCTGATAGGTGTTATCAGTAGAACGAATACTGGCACCTTAGGTAGCAGAGACACTTAGGGTGCAGACACTTAGGGTGCATGCAGGTGGACACTTAGGGTGCTAGGACATGGAGGGTGCAAACCACAGGACATGTAGGGTGCAAGGACACATAGGGTGCAACGGCAGGACATTTAGGGTGCAAAACAAACTGGTCTAGATTTGTAAACTGTAAACTATTCTGACCCCTCAGAGTGTCTGCCCCCCCCTCCCAGAGGCTGGCGGCCTCCCATCGGCAGTGATAGTGGAATTAAAAAGATTTGGGATTAATAGTGAACCAAATAATCATACTCCAAGCTCTAATAGAAGTAGAAACAATTAAAGGGCTAAGGATACTGACCCTACGGTCGGCAGTTTTGTTGTGTAGGCCTATACAAAGATGAAATCACCAGCCTCTAGCCCTACCACTGATTTTATTCCCCATAGCCTTATACGCATAGAGATAAAATCAGTGGTGCGAGCTAGAGGCACATGATGTCTGTTCAGAGGGGACTCCCTTCAAACAGATGGGCTATAGACCGACTGCACCCTAAGTGTCTTGGTATTTTCACCCTGCACCCTACCTGTCCTTTTTGTGCAGCCTAAGTGTCTGCTACCTGAGTGTCTTCACACCCTACATGTCTGTACCCTAAATGTCCTTGCACCCTAAATTAGCTGTTACCGTACCAGTAGAACTCGCTGGTAACAATCTCCAGCAATGGCCGCACCCATAGGACAACCTGCTACATAGGAATAGTCGGTAGACGCAGGCAGCTGGTCAGCCTAGCGTCCCGGGGGGGCACTTAATTTTATTCTGACCAGGGTGTGCGGCTGGGCCTCTGACACCCCTTACCTTTGGTGAGACGGATTTCAGGCAAAAGGTAGTGTGGGGATTCCACACCCAAATCACTCTGTACGGGTGTGGGAGAATTGCAATAGCAAATGTTTTGGGAGTGCGGGGAGAGTTTCCCCGCACCCCTTACCTCTTGAAATTCACAACAGGTATAGATATAGACTGAGAGAAGACTTGCTGAAAATATGGATGCTCTATGATCATGTTAAGCTATGAAAAATAGACATTTCCCTACACTGCACATTACAGTATTTCCAAACAAAGATGGCGGCCGTCGGAAATGCCAGGCCCCACTGAGTCAAGTTCTTTCTGCTCTATCTAAAGAAAAATGATGAATTTTGTTTCCATTTCTTCAGATGTTGTAGATCTAATAATGATGTATCACTCACCTCTTCTACAGCACCCAGTTTTAGCTCTAAATATATCAGTGAGACACTTGTAAACAAACCAATTGCAACTTCCGGTTGCAGCAGGAGGCAGAACCAGTAGTTGAAAACTCTTGATATGGAGAGGAGCCGGTCCCTAGTAACATCATATGCATATGATATAGGGACTGGTTGGCAGGTCTAGCAAAAGGTAACCCTTGGTGAGAGGGATTTAGGTAAAAAGTATGTCCGCTGAAGTTCATTTTCTTTAAATCTACCCTCAATGTGAGAAAATTCTGGCAAAAGTGACTTTATTTTGAAAAGAATTTGGTGGAAATTCCAAAAATTGCTGCTTATTTTGACATGCGCTGTTGAAATTTGGGAAAAGTGACCCTTGCTGAGAGGGATTTTTGCTAAAAGTGACCCTTGCTGAGAGGGATTTTGACAAAAAAGTAGACCCTTGCTGAGAGGCATTTTGGTCAAAAAGCGGCCTTGCCAGCCGCACACCCCTGTCAGTGACATATAGTGAGTCACCCCCTCCCCCCGGGCCTAGCGTGTGGCCTGAGGGTCCCCCAGCAAATCCTAGTGAACATGAGTCATGCTGGGTGAGGAATATGTGAGTACATTGAGTGATAACGATTAATGTCATTTTGTGTGATACAATGTCAACTCTCACTCAGCTTGACAAACCTTCACTTACTTCAGTAAGACCTGAGAGAGCATGTGTCAACATGTGTCAATACTTGTCAACTCTCACACAGCTTCACATGTCTTCACTCATTTCCATAAAGATGTGAGGGGAACTGGGTGAGCAAGTGTCAACATGTGTCAATACTTGTCAACTCTCACACAGCTTCACATGTCTTCACTCATTTCCATACAGATGTGAGGGAAACTGGGTGAGCAAGTGTCAACATGTGTCAATACTTGTCAACTCTCACACACCTTCACATGTCTTCACTCATTTCCATAAAGATGTGAGGGGAACTGGGTGAGCAAATATCAACATGTGTCAATACTTGTCAACTCTCACCCATCCTCACATGTCTTCACTCATTTCCATTAAGATGTGATGGGAACTGGGTGAGCATTCGTCAATACTTGTCAACTCTCAGGCAGCTTCACATGTCTTCACTTACTTCAATAAAGATGTGAGGGGACCAGGGTGAGCACATGTCAACATGTGTCAATACTTGTCATCTCTCACCTAGCATGACATTTCTTCACCAAGCCTTCAACAATAAGAGACTATGGAAACTGTATGGATTCTCATGGCTTGTACTTTGCCAAGTGGGCCTATTGAGTAAATGTCAATATGAGAATTTATGTTTCACAGAGCAAGTTCCTTTCTTACATGGCATGAAATACATATGAATCAGGAACATAATGATAGCCAAGTATATGTGATTTAGTGCATACATTAGACATAATAGCTCATTTGTTTTGTCTATGGGACATAGCACTGAATTGGAATTGCCTGTTTTACATGATATCTAAGTATCTGTTTGTCCTGGTTTGATAGGATACGAAGGTTTAATGTCTACTGATCAGCTAGGTCACAGCTGATTAGAGCAAAAATACAGGAACTCTTCATAGGCTGGTTAAAAAACTCTGTATTGAGTGATAATAGGGGCAGATCCTTTGTCCAACATTAGCATGACAGACTGTTTGAGGAGGTGTGAGCATGTATCAAGATTCACCAACTCTCACCCACCATGACACAACTTCACACACAATGACACACTATGTACTATTCTGTGTTTTGATTGGTCCATTTCAAATTTCCCTCCCATTCCTTTGTTCTCCTCCTGCTTTCAAAACAGTCAGGCAGAGGCAGCCATATAACCAGCCATGGAGAACAGATCTTGTGGTAGGTGGTAACACAGTTCTAGATTGATTTGACTTGAAATCCTATGTGAGAAGCATTTATACAGTAACACATTGATATTATCTACAATCCCTGAACATCTATCTTGTTGCTGAATTCAGCTATTTGTCTCAACACCCGAAATTAATGTAGAACTTTCTATGTGAGCAAGGCTCAGGGAAATTCTGGGGGATTCAGGCTGCCATATGGGAGTGGTCATTGTTTATCAACTTGGATGTGAGTGGGTGGTCAAAATTAGATTGCTGCTGTTTGTTTATGACTCTTTCTTATCATTTCAACAGGCATTCCCAAGAATGATACAAGGAAAATTCAACTCACAGAGCTGACAGAATATCTATCCATTTTCAAGCAAAGTGGGCAACCAACACATGACGTGCAGAGGAGAGATATCTTCAATGGGAACCAGCATGAACAGCTGAATTGATGTTAATAAAGTTATAAATATCAGAAATCCACAACCACCTCCATACATCCCCCCCTGCCTATCCCCCACCCACAAATTAGTCTGTGCGTCAATATATGTGATACTGTGTCATGACCCATGTGTCAGTGTGTGTGATAATGTGTGATGACACATGATGTCATCATGTGTCATTGTTGGTGAAGGTTCACATATGTTGACTCAACTTCACAAATTTGGCTGGGATGTTCACGCATGCATCATATCTTTTCATGGTCTGTGATCACCCACGCGTTGAGTCCTAAGAGCGCATTGGGTGAGGGCTGGTGCAGCATGACAAAAGTTGACACATATTTGCTGGGACGTGCACCTGAGGGGAGAGCTTTTGCAGGTGCATTGGTCACCCCACTTCCTTTCCCTATGAGGGGAAAGAAAGTTTTGACCTGGAGGAGGAGAAGCAAAACCTTTTTTTCTCATTGTGAAAACCCACAATGTTATAAAAGGATCAATCCTAAAGTATCCTGCCTAGGGTATGTGGCTGGACCTGCGACAACTATTAGCCTATCCTTGATGAGAGGGATTTTCACCAAAAGTGACCCTTGGTGAGAGAGATTTTTCTCATTAATGGGACTTTTTTTGGTGAAAATTGCAAAAATCGACACTAACGAAAAAGGAGAAGAAAAAAAAAAAAAAATCAGACCCTTGGTGAGAGGGATTTCAGCCAAAAAGTGACCTTGCAGGCCACACACCCGTGTCTCTGTTATACAGTCATCGAGTGCCCTCCCCCCCCAGGAGTAGCCTCCACTGAAAGGCCATATTTCATGGATTCAAGAATTTTAAGTTCTATTAATTAACGGGATTGAGTCTTCTTCATCATCGGACAACCAAGTCATTCAAGTAGTTCACATATTTTATTCTTTAACTTTGTATTGCCAATTATTTTTTTTAGATCCAATACACACTTTCGAGATAAAATAAATAATTGAAGACAGGTGTACCTCAGGTCAGATGAATTGATATAATAATATTATTAAGATGAGAATGGATAATCAAATATAAGTCAAGCTCTATCTACAAAGATGACGAAATCTAGTGATAAATGTGCACATGTGTATTAAAATGATATATCACATCGATTTATATTCATTGGGAGGTTATCCTAGCTAACTTGCACCATAGTATCAACACACAAAGCATACTTGCACCATATGATCAATAAATTACACATACCTGGTCTCCTCTAATTTCATAAACCAGGTAGCTATGATAACACCTGATAGTCAATATTTTTGACTACCGTAAATTCCCTAATATAAGCCACGGCTTATACCAGAATCCAAATCAGAATTAGGCTTATAGCATTGGCCCAAAGTCTGGGTGTGGCTTATACGAGGGTATCTATCACTATGGAACAGTACTAAACCACCAATTTTCACGCCTCATGTGCAGCTTATAACATTCTCCTAAAGTCAGGGTGCAGCTTATATGAGGGGCGCGGCTTATACGAGGGAATTTACGGTAATATTAAATGCAATATTTATCGGTTTCTAGAAAGCTTGTATGCCTCTCTTTATGCAAATACACGTATAAATTAAGTTCTACGGAATCAAGGCAGTTACCACTCAAATCATATATATCACATATAAGTAGAACGTTGGTTAATGGTAATCCTTGAATCTTCAACAGTGTACTTTTTTTTTCATTTGACCGATGTATATTTGCCCGGTCTCCATTATAAGCCTGTACGATCATATCATATCATTTTTTTTATAAGAAAGTCGTAGATTTCTTCAGAACAGCAAGTAGTTGCATACACATGTTTTCCGCTGAATTCAAGATGATGTGAACCGCATTTGGTCATCGTATCTGCTTAAAGTTGACTCATAAATATTTTGGGTTGTAGATCCTATTCCTTGAGAATTTTACTAATGGCTTTTAACTGAAAATGAAATACGAAAACAATAAGTATAATACCAGACATCATTATTCAGTACAGGCGAATTAAAATTTCAGATGTATCGCTAGAAAAGGCATACACATTTAAGTGAAAAAGCGATTATACTGCTTTAAGGTACCATAGACAAAATAATCAAGGCCCTGGTCCTAATAGTTTAGTGTTGGACATAATAGTCATAGGACTTAGCTTAAACCTAGGGCCTTTATTAATATAAATAGAAAATAAAATGACATACCTTTGCACTCTCTGGCTTATTTCCAATGATTTCAGCTATTTTATCCTGAAAAATAGAAATAACAAAATGGCTAGCCTCTCATCTACAGGGACCCCGAATTAAGATTAATAGTGAAAAGGAATAGAATTTTAATGGTTTAGCATACCTCGTTTAAATAAATTGTTTCTTGGATATAAGATGTGAGAACTTCACACTCACCAATTTTGCTTGGAGTTTGTTATTTGCAGTTTTATACTCCTGTAGCTCCTGTCGCAGCTTGAAGAGAAACATAAAGAGTCAGTGAAGGCAGATCAAATTACACATCTGCGACATTGGAAACATTTGGGCACATTTTGCATATTTTAATTGTGGTTGACGACCTTAAAAGGAAAAATCTATAACCTTACCTTTTGTCCCTTAAATGCCTTCTCACTGCTTCCCCCAGCCTCTGGACCATCTGCTTGTTGTCCCATCAGTTCTATTGCCAGGGATTTGTCTACTAAGTAGTCAATGAGCTGCAATATAAAATAACAAAGTCATTGCTGTGAATCTAATGCAGATGTTTCTACAACTGGCCTAGACACAAATCAAATCTATTTGGCTAACCTAAAGTGGGTCTTCCACCAAACACAATTAACGGCTGAGTTACATCTAGCTATTCTATTCAATACCCGATCTCTCTTTGATGGTCGTACTTATATTTAATATTCTACCCAGATCGGATTGGGAAAGGGGCTTTGGAGCGGAGTTTAAAACCAGGTATGGTGGAACATTAATGCAAAACGCGATATAATCCCCAAATTCTGAAGAATTAGGCTAGCGTCTCTTACAAAAGGACATGTAGGTACTTGAATGCTACCAGTGTATGATACATATACTGATAGATTCATATGGCATAAAAATACATCGTTAGCATACTTATTTTTCAATACTCATTCTTAATACCTTACCTTGTGTGTAACCTGGTTGCCGGGAAGTTTGATGAGGCGCTCATGTTTGTATTGTGGATTGGAGCCTGAAACCTTCCCTGTCACTTCATATTTACTCTCTTCATAGAACCTATACCGACACCATGTCTAAAGGGGAGACAGAGGTGAGAATCTCTCAGTATATTGCAATGCACGGAAACTATCTTTCGGCTACTGTAATATATGTGATAGCGCAACAATAATTATAACATAGCTTATAAACGAATGAGGCATTTATTTTTTTTCTATCACTATCCTGTATAATTATATAGAATATCTTTATGTTTCATGTTAGGGTTTCTAGAGGCGAATGGCTTGACATGTTTTCAAAGAAGCCAACATACCTTTGTGAACTTGTCGGGAAGGTTCATAGCTTGGCTGATCTTTATTTTAAAAGCCATTGGTTTTCCAACCTGGAGGGAAATAGATAAATTGTATTCTAATGATCATTCTCTCTGTCAAAAAAGAAAAAAAAAACAACCAACAAAACAACAACAACAAAACTAATTAAACTGTGTGACAAAAAAAGATTGCGACATGAAGGGTATATATATATATATATATATATATATATATATATATATATATATATATATATATATATATATATATAGTAATATTAATAGTACCAGGTCCATGGGATCCTCGGTGACCAGAGAATCATCCTCAACACCCTTAGAGTTGCAGGGCACAAATTCCACTTTAAGGAAACCAATGTGCCGGGCCCGGTAGTCAATTACAGTCAGTGGATCCTCATCAAACTCCACCTGGTGAGCGATGTAGTTAAGCGGAACCGGTACTACACCCACAGTGACCTCTGTGTCGGCAGGCTCCCAAAATGGATCTTCTTCCTGTCAGATTATCAGATTAAAGAACAAATAATATGAGAAATGAAAAAAAAGAAAGAAATCAAAGTGCCAAATCAAGGCCCCTTTGTCATTTAAGCAACGTACATGTATGTAATTGCCTAATAGAATCCATAGTAGATATATATATATATATATATATATATATATATATATATATATATATATATATATATATATATATATATATATATATATACATGCATGCTCTACAACTTAGATTGCTCGTGTCAGCCATTGATTCAAAGAGGATCATCATTATCTAAATGTCTATTTGGCTATATTTGGATTTTGATAGCGATTAACTCCATACCTTTGGGACATGTTTATAGGAGCCAGTCTCCTCAAACTCGTTATACATCTCCTGCATGTGGCTCTGCCGGATCAGAAACTTGTTCCTGTTCCACAAGTACTCGTTCTGGTTCTCAAGGTCATACATCCGGACGTACATCTGAAGCCAAAAGGTATGGTCAAAATTGGGAACATCACTAAGCGGTGTGATAGCTAGAATACTAGAGTCTACAGCCTTTTTGGTAATGCCAGCAAATCTAGCGTCAGTGTGATACCCATCTAAGAGCATACCATTTCGTCGATATGATACATTGAAAATGACACCACTGGTCTGAGGTTTACCCTGATTAAGGGAGTGATCATTTTATAACAACAGGGGGGGCTGGTCGGTTTGCGCGCAAAAAAAAATTTCGACCCCCCCTCTTGAGGGGGTGAAACTTTTTCGACCCCCCTATAAGGGACGGAAATTGCGCGCGAACGTCCCCTTTTAGCCTAAAGTAATGTGCAGGGTTTTCCACTGAAAACAGGTGAAATTATTTTGACCCCCCCATCAGAGGTGTTGAAAAAATTCTGACCCCCCCAGTCAAGGGCTTGAAAAAATTCTGTCCCCCCTCAAACCCACCAGCCCCCCCCCGTGTTGTTAAAAAATGATCACTCCCTAAGATGGGAACAGAGTGTAATATCCCTGTAATCATGAATCTTGCTAATCCTATGGGGCTTATGTTTCCATTACACTGTACAACACATTTTCACTTTTTGAAAAAAAAACAACGGAGCTGAAACCTATTAATTCCTATGTATTTTGACACGGATAATTCAAAAATAACATCTGTTTTTTGCTGGTGGCTCTCAATTTTGAGATGCCCATACTACCCTAGAATTGTTAATTTTCATCCTCAGTAGCCAAATCCATATTAGTGCAAACTATACAACAGCAGATTTTACATCAAATCTGACCAATTTATCTTTGACCATGAATTCCAAGCCCATATCTAATGAATTACTCAACCTTTGACTCTGTATTATGCAGTAAAAGTAGTAAATAAGCTCAAAATGTTGGCCAGTCGCACTTGTTTGGGACTGTTTTGCATGCCTCTTGTACACAATGTTGGGCTCATCCCACTGTAGACCTTATTACTAGCCCGCTAGAGGAGAGGGTAACTACTATCTCTGGTGGCATTTTTCCATCTGTAAGGGGCCCTGTTGGAATCTCTCCCCATGTATGTCACTTACCGAGCAACACTTTTTTTGGGGAATATTGCGAGGTCAGATGAAGGAAGTGGATCTTCATGGATATCTTGCATTTGAGTTTCTAATATGTGCTAGGAGTGTATCCACACACTCTACATAGTCTTCAGCCCTGTTGTTTCACAGAAATCCTCTTATGACTGCTCTGAGGGCAAGTCATGACTTCCATTTACTATGTAGCCTATTTGTGGTTATAATATCAAATTACCATCACTTTAGTCACAAGATTATGGATAATCCTGATGTTAAAATACAACTTTATTCACCATAAATCATGGCTGGTTGCTCTAAATGATCCAGAAGTCAGTGTTGCAAGGAAATTAACATGGAAATTTGGCTGTCTTTTTAAGATGGCTCTCTTGTACCATAATGAAGCAATATAACCCCGAAACCAGGGGTTAAAATGCAATGTACATGAAAGCGAGGCTATTTGGTGTGGATATATGTAAATCTTGACCCCTAGTGGCCTGATCTAAGTTGGACTCTCGCTTCTGGACTACCCAAACTGCCACAACTATGCAAATGGAGAATGTTAACAGCGAACACATAAGATTCCATAAAACTGGTTTTAACCCCTCGAATAATAGAGGTTTAGGAGCCACTTTTGGGTGAAATATGACTTGCAGCAATGTTTAAGGTTTTGATATTACCCAGACAAATGCCAGAAATGATAGAAGAAAGTTGTTGCACAGGTTTGGACTACACTACATAGGTGAACACAGTGAAATCATTGCCATTGGCGGGATTTTCAGCATATATGGCACCCTATGGATATCTCAAAATTGAGAGCCAATAGGCATTTTTAAACCTCATTTTCAGACTTGGCAGCCTCAAATTAGGTATAGTTGGTATGTTTGGTCTCCATTTTTTTTGTGGCCGTTGTACAGTGTTATCACAGGGTCAACATGAGGACAAATGCAGCTAATTGGTGTATCACGTATAAACCTACTTAAATTCGGGATATTATATTTGATAACCCTCCCCCCATACAGGGCCCCCAGAGATGATCAAAGAGCATTCCTACCTCTGTCCTACGGGATTCCTCCAGCCCTCTAGCAGCAGCAGAGACTAGTACAATGTTGAATGTGACTTGTTTGCCCATGTCCTCAGCAATGGCGTTTACGTCCTGTACCAGCTGCATGATGGACATCACCTCCTCCCGGAGCACTGCATCTTCTGTTAAGGATGCAATTTGTATATCATTGATCCGGCACAACTTGAGACGTATATGGAATGATTATAAAGGTATCAATACCCATAATCATTGGGAGAATTACACACACACAGATCAGAAAACAGAAGACCTCGACCAACATAAAGGTCAATAGATATCGACCAATTGATGTCCAAAGGTCATTGTCTTCCAACTAGGAGGTGGAGGGGGGGGGCTATGTCTAAATGAGTCATATAAATAGACCTAGGTATTCTTCAGGCAAACAGTTGATTAGAAGCTTTGAATGATTACCAATGATAAACATAATAAGCTCTTATGGATGTTAGGGGATTTGAAGACCATTATTCATAAAACTTTCAATTAACTCAGAAAATGACCATCACCACTGACCACAACTCAAATGTAATCATTGGTGTAATTAATGACATTTTGGACCCATCATGTTTTAAATTTAGGCGTAATCAAAGGGGACACATGGAATGCCACGTCCCTGCATTTTTGACAATGCGAGGTATGTAGGATTACTTAGGCAAATATGAATATTGATTCAAAATATCACCTGGATGGTATGTTAATGTGCTATTCCAGGAGGAATTAATGTATAACTACAGAAGGTCCTTGATATCCATTCAAGAGTAGGGGTCTAAGCAATGTATGTCAACATACACAAAATATTCAACCCCACAAGCCACTCTGTTATTGATTGCTGATTCCCTACCATTTTCCATGTTTAGACCCTGACACTTTGCAATTTCATCCTGTGCAAACTCGTATGTAATTTCCCTGAGGGTCTTGCCACTTTTGACCAGCTTGTCAGCCTCGGCAGGGTGGTTGAAGACAAACAAATTGTTGGACCCAAATCGTAACCTACAGAATTACACAGACATGTGTTATACGTGTACTAGTATTAAAGAACAAGATTCTTGTTTTAGAGTACTAAAAATGATATTGATACATAATTGATATGATTATAGCATCATGTCAAGAAGAGAAATGGCATCCAACTGCATTAATAGAAAAGAGCAGGATCGAGTTGTCAATGATCATTTAAGAGGGGCTAATTCTGGTTAATAATAATAAAAACAAAACAAACAAAAACATTACGGGATTATTGCCAGATACTTTCAGTGTAATATATTTTGTTAAGTTCATCTAATTTTATTACAAGTTCTACTTAGTTACATTGCGTTTTTACGCAATTCACTGAATAACCACAGTTCGAGAAAGATCTGAAATATCCCACATACCTATCCTGATGTTGCAGTTTGACGCTTGATGTAATCTCTGACCCATTATGAAGTACGACTCCGTGTTTAGGCTCCAGGTATACCTTACCATTCTTTGACATGATTATGGCATGATCTGCTACAACTCTGCCAAACAAAAATAATCATAAATTTTTCAGTGCATACTCTAGAAAAAAAAAACCAGTGGTCAGCCCATTAGCAGGAGTGGAGATTACCTCAACACTTAGCGTTATACCCATTAATGTCTTAATTATAACCACATTTCCTATTTGATGATAGGAAAAGAAAACTATTACCTTGGTCCATTTAGAACTATATCCGGATTTGTATTTTGCTTCCCGTTGCCGAACTTTGAGGTCCCTGAAAGCAAAATCGATATGAATGTATGTAGTAGACATGCATTATATGCAGGTATTGAACCAAGGATGGCGTGTAATTAACTACAAAAACGTCCACGAAGATGCTGAGAAGATCTAACCTTCTTTAAGAATGTGGTTGAGTTTACCACACAGCGCTGGGTCCTCATTCAGATTGATGAGATGAGGTTTCTTCTTCTCTTCCTCAAGTTTCCTTCTTTCCTCCTCTTGCATATCCTAAAAGATACAACAATTTGTGCTATAAATTTACGGGACTAAGGTTATTTAATTGAGGGTAACAGTCTGGAACTTAAACATGTTCTTGTCGACAAGTGAAAACAAAAAAAGAAGCAGTGAGCCACTTACCATCATTTCTTTTCGAACCTTTGATAATTCATCCTCCCATGCCTTTTTCATATCTATCATTTGTGCTTTGTGACGGCGGATCTAGTAAATGCAAGAAAAGATACCAATAGGTTTACCTACATATCTCAGGAATGAGTGCACTGCAGTTAAAAACCATCGGGAGGCAACATACTAGTAACCACCATACGGCGTATAAGAATAGGTTTAATTAAGCCTATGTTATTCAAAATGACATAATTGCAATATCATACCTCGAATGACGAGACTGCTTTCAGTGATGAAATAATGTTAATAATAATGAGAGCTTTTAAAACATACCTCGTTTTCATGTTCTTCTCTAATACGTTGTAATTCTGAAAGACAGGAATTTAACTTGAGCTTTGATGAAATGAAAATGTTATTTCTATAGCTCTACTAATTCAACAGGATAAACATTTATACATCGCGAGGTTCATTCTGTCAGTTCATTCTGATTATGTGGCATGAATATAACAATAATTTTTGTTCACTGGTCATGCCATCCCGGAGAACAAGCACCATTTGCATATGATATTCACATACAATAGCCCCCTGATGCTGTATCGTGTGCCACCCCAGAGAATAATCGGTATTTTCATGTACATGTACTACTCACGGGCAATGCCACTATCCTCTCACAACTCACCACCCAGTGGGAACTCATTTTTAAGTGAAAACAGGCTATACGGTTTACCCTAACAGATATGTCATTTGGATGTGTGTTTGTACTGGACAGAGACTGGGCACCATTTCCATATGCTACTCACATGCCCTAATGCAATTATCTTTTCACTACTCCCCAGAGACGAGGTAACAGTTTCCATAAGCTATTCATCATGCCATAATAGTGTGATCTTCTTCCCATCACCCCCTCCCCACTCCCAGAGGTTTGGAACCATTTCCATGTATCATACTCACATGCAATAATGTCGTTATCTTCTCACCACTTCCCCAAGACTGGGTACTACATGTATTTCCATATACTACTCACATGCTATAATGCCGTAATTGTCTCACCACTTCCCCGAAACTGGGTACTATTTCCATATAATACTCACATGCTATAATGCCATTATCTTCTCACCACTTCCCCAATACTGGGTACTATTATACTAATCACATGTCCTATTGGCATTATCTATTCACCACTCTCAAGAGACTGCACTGTTTCCATATAATATATGGAAACAGTGCCCAGTCTGCTTTTTGTCCATCAATCTCCCCGAGATAAGCACGACATCCATATACCATCAATAATAATGTTATCCTCGCACAACTCTCCAGATAATAACCACTATTTCCACATACTACTCATGCACTATTCCGATATGCTACTCATACGACTAGGCCTTCTACCCCTTTACCTTCTGGGTCACCCCCTGAGTCCTTGGACTTCAGCTCCCGAAGGAGTCGCTCCCGTTCCTCGATAAGTTCTTTAATGAGTTTGTCAGTGGCCTCTGTGTTCACTGTGGCCTGTGTACGGATGGATTTTGCTCGGTCAGCTGTAAAAGCGAAATTTTATCTTTAAACTCATTTTAGGCTAAAATTTATCAAAGCTCCAATTTCATTTGTAGTCATCGTGCAATATCACAATCACAGCAATATCACAGTCACAGCATAACTCAATATACCGTAATCTCCCGCATATAAGACGCGTCTTATCCGAGGGGTTTTAGTTCTCCTTGGATCCACAAGGGGGACACCAAGACCTTTCTTTTGATATGTTACATGCCATAATGGTCATAATAGGGCATAAGGGGACCCAGGAGGGGTCCAGGGGGCCCAAGCTACACACAGGTTTTTAAATTTTGAAAAATCACTCAGTAGAACCAAAGTTATGAATTTTTCATTTTTTTGAGAATTTTCCAAAACTCTAGGTGCATCTTATACGCGCACTGCATCTTATATGTGGGAGAATACGGTACTACTGATCATGTATAGCATATATAGCACTAGCGGGTTACTCGCTGATCCCACATTACGATTATAATTTCTTTTAGGATCCGATCAGTAGCCTATTAATTAGAGCAGACCAGTACCAGAAGTACTTAATCATGGTGCATAGTGACAGAGGGTAGCTATTATTCCACTGATTAAATGCACAATGGGAAATTACCGTATCGCAGAGTCGACAGTGTCTGCTCGTAATTCTCTGCATCTGGACTGATGGCAGCAATCTATGTGAGAATAAAATAGTTAAAAAAGATGGTAAGTATACTATGTAGACAGTCCAATCCCACCGAGACCTTCTGAATACTCCACCATTGATGAATGGCAGTAGCACTATTGACACAGACCAACATAATCATTGATAATGTACGTAGTTCTGACGTCTACATTGGAACCAATAGCGTATTGACTGATGGGGTAGTCCCACGTCAAAGCCCCGACCAAAAGTTCATTTCGTCCATAGTGGAACAAAATTAGATAAACATTGACTGTTGGTCTAAAGGAAGGGATGAATGCCAATGTATGTATGTATAAGCAGCATACCAGTGAGTGACAGGGCGGATACAGGGGGGGGGGCGAACGGGCCTCCCCCCCCAAAAAAAAAAAAAAAAAAGAAGAAAAAAAAAAAGAAGTAAAAAAATAAAAAGAGGAGGAGGAGGAGAAAAAGGGAGAGAGGGGGAGGGAAGGGAGAGGGAGGCAATATGTTGAATATGGTGTTCCATATACCGTTGGAAAGCTGAGATCAAAAGGAAATGAACTGCTGGCCTCCCATATATATGCGCAATTGAAATTGAAATTTTACAAGAGAGTTATTTCTTTTTATTTAATACTGGTCAAAATACCACTTCCATTTCCCCTACCCCCTCCCAATATCTATGGGCCCTTAGGTCTGATTTGCCCCTCACTGTCAAGGTGAGTCACTCTGATGGGCTAAAAGTAATTAAATTCCCACCAGATTGCCACCATAAGGTGCCAAATCTGTGGGCTATTTTTTCTGATGAAGCTAAGAAAGTATAGGGGTTCCAAGCTAGTTGTCGAAATATCTATCCTGATGTTCGATTTGCTGAAGAAAGGAATATACAGCCTTATGCATGAAATGCTATCATAAAGCCCTATGGCCCTGGCCCTTAACAGGGAATGAGAGATGGAAAGATATTTTGAATCTTTATTGTAGAAGCATTAAATATGAATTTGACAAATACAATGTTAGATTGGCTAGTTATGACTGTGGCATAATAACCCTATTTGAAACTTGGCTGGATGAGAGTGACCCAGACTGTAACTTTAAAATTCCTAATTTCAATTCGTATAGATTAGACAGGAAATGGGATGAAAGGGTTAATGATCCTGAACACATATGACCTAAACTTCTTGTAATATGACTGATCCAAGTTTATTCCATTTTGTTCCTTTTTAAGAGGGGGCTAGGTAAGGTTTTGAACTGAGGGTGTCTGTCCTCAGAAAGCACCAGAATGCACCATTTGTGCTATAGGATTTCAAATCTTCCTTGTGGGCTACTACCTGACACCCCATCTGTAATAAGGATTGCAAATCTCAAGAGAGAATGGTCTACTATCAAGGGCTAAGTTCAGTAGGTACCATAAGGATTGTGAAATGGACTCAAAATGCATTGTTTCAAGTATTGAGTTTCAGAAGTTTCTTAGAGAAATGGAGAGCACATGCCAAATACATGTATATGGTGTGCCAGAATGCCCCAGAATGCATCATTTCAAGTCTTGAATTTCAAATTTACTTTTGGGCTTCAACCCCAAACCTTTAAATACAAGAAACTGTATACAGATATTTCATGTTATATGGGGTTACTGCCCTAGAATGGAAATCTGGCTCTATGGGTTTCTATGATGTGTAGGGGAGGACATACATGTCTGACACTATCACTCAATAATCTTTAAAACGGTGGTTTCTTACTTTAAATTGTACAGACCTGATACTCAATTCATGTTCAATTAGAAGGCATCAGAATGCACCATTTCAACTCTTAACCCTTAAAATTTTCTTGGGGGGGGGGCATGCCCCCAAACCCCCCTACTTTTACTGCTGCGCTTCGCTTGCGGTGCTCTGGTCCATGTAGTACCTCACCATTTTCACCAAGTCTTGGCCCCCCTCTAGAGAATCCTGGATCCGCCACTGGGGCTGGCCCAGTTTATGTCATTGTAGTATTGATATTTTATGTATGCTGCAACATCGGGATACAGAGGAATGGATACGTTACCATTACAGTTTTGCTGTTTCCGCCGAGGGCATTCTTAAGCAGTTTTGTTAGAACGGAATCCCTGAAAGGAACTGTTCAAAAACATCGATCAATAATTGGAGTCGTTCTGATGATGTTTTGTTGTGAAGAACTTAGCTATCGTACGTAATGGGAGATATTATGAAGATTCGATATATTTCTAATTACAATTGATCTCATGAAGTGCAAAATTACGAGAAGTTTTATCATTAACTGGAAATTCAATAAGCCGAGTTCATGTCATTCTACAGAATATATTAGGTGCGAAAGGTACTTGAATTCAAAGAGGTACTTACCATTAACCTTCTTTCCTTTGCACTTTTCACAAAGAGCTGAAAGCGTAAAAGGGCAAGATAAAACCACAAACAATTCAACCATTAATTGAGGATCTGATCCTGATCCAGCCTTTATTATTCATAAGATTGCTTCAAAGATACACAGCAAATTTTCTCAACACCCGCATTTAAACACCTAAACACTTGGTTAAACACCTTATAGTTAAACACGTTTAAAATTGAAAGCGTTTAGCACTAAAGAAGCGTTTAGAAAAGTGGGACAAATAAGTTTTTAAACAAGTGTTTAAGTCCTAAACACTGGTGTTTAATCCCTAAACACTGTTTTTACAGTGTAATTCCAATCAGAACGTATGCCAAACTATCACCGACAACTTCTTATTTTCTTGTGATTAAGTCAGGAGACATTACCTTTGAGCACATTACCAAGACACAGCAGGGATTGGTTAATGTTCTGGGCCTCTCTAAAACGGTCTCCCTCAGCCTCCGTCTGTTTGACCCGCTCACTAACCAATGCAAGCAATGTATATTCATCTTATCATTGCGAATATAATTTGTAATTCTTTCAAAATCGATTTGCGTTTACACCTCTGTCATTTGGACAATTCCTATCTTGTGATGTCCAATTGGAGGAAAATATTTTTGCCTCCTTATCTTTTCTTTATGCGTTTTCCACGATAGGGAAAGTTTCTTTGCTACAGCCCAAGCCATAATATTGCTATACAAAACTATATGTGAAGGTAAGACACCATACCTTCCAGCCAGATCGACCAGGTTGATGACTGAATGTTTTGTCGTTTTTGTCTTCATCTCATTCTGAGCAAATTGGATGGCAACGATTGTATGTGCTCGACTGGAATAAAAGTAGACTAATTAGATTTTCCAAGGGCTATTTATAGATATCGATAACACATCAGTTGACAAATAAGGGAGTCTTATAATTTGCAACTTATTATGCGGTGGTTCCACAGGCATAAAATCGGTCGGAATAGCCATTATCCGACGATTTATAATCAAAAGTATAGAAAAAATCGACCGATTTATGCCTGTGGAACAGGCACTTAAATTACATTGCAATAACTGTTGTCCTGTCGGCAGCAAATTTTGTGCAAATTCTGTGCGATACGTTTACCAGTAATGAGAAACTTTGGCTTTGATTGGAGAGAAAATCTCCCCCCTCAAAGCCAACAGTTTCGTGCTAAAGTATTTAATGCCAAATCGCGCAATTACCTGCTGGTCTCGTTCATTTTGGTGGCGGCAATGGTTCTGTTCCGTTCTCCCTCTGACATACGGAGTCGTATGTCATCGTAGGACCCCACTGGTCGTAGGGTCAGCCCCTCCACTATAAGGCAAAAACTGCTGTTATTATTAGGGTATACGTCGTCGAAACGCTTTAATTTCACGGAATTGTACCTGTCATCTGATCATCGGCAATCGAAAGAGACCTAAATGATATCGCTAATGTCAGATTAACGTGCTTTAGTACATGCTAATATATTTTTGGCTCATTATAGAAAACTGTCAAACTATGTATATTATGCTACATCTAATCCACAGTCGATCTAATTGCAGCCACAGGATCAATATGGGTTACAAGTAGGCTGATTAGAAAGAGTCAGAGGGGTAAACTGTTGGTTGCAAACAATGGAGTTCTATGGACAACTGGTAGTTATTAAACCATGGCATGGGAGCTCTATGCCCTATATTGGACTCACCATGAAATCCTTTATCTGGCCTCTCTCTGATTGCTAACTTCCTCTTGTTGTTCTTAGTAGGATTTAGTAAATCTCGAACGTTCTCGTTGTAAATCTCGAGCATGGAGAAGGTCACCTCGTAGTGCACGCCGGGATCGCGACGTGCGTCCATGTCACTGAATAGACGCTCACATACACGGGGCACAAGACCTACAGGAAAATGTGCGTGTCAAAGAGGTAATGGACGCGTGTAAAAGAGGTAATGGACGTTAAATCTTTTTACTGCCATATATAATTGTACCTGCATGATTTTCACAAAGTAACATACTAGTATTGAATAACTGGTTGAAAATGTAAGAATTTCCATGTTAGTTGGTCTGTAATTCTAGCTAATTCATCACGTCACTTGTATATGAACCATGGCGGGCATATATACTCCATTTATAGTTTTAAATAACTTGTTGATAACTAAATCTGACCTCCATTGGAGCATGGCACTTAGACTGCTTCTGAATAAAAGATACACATGCAAGGAGCGGCTCACCGTGGTTAGCGCCATGACCGACGATGGAGTAGCTCTTCCCACTTCCGGTTTGACCATAGGCGAATATGGAACAATTATAACCCTGCCATGCGTTCTCCAGCATGGGTACACCAAGGTTACTAAATACACGGTCCTGGAGGAATTAATATAAAGTATGCAAGTAAAATCAGCAGGCTCATCCAGTGTATAACACAGAAGCCATATAGCCAAATAACTTATCCAATTAAATCCAATGGGAAATACCCCTCCATAAATGCCATTTAAATCCGCTGGTCAGTAACTCAGGCGATTAAGATAATTATGACAAAATCTCCATTGATGATATCAAACTGAATTAAATTATTTCTTCGAACGAATACGTTTCAATACAAACCCTACCTGGTCTGTATAGGCCCTTGTGCTCGGTTCTAGGTAGCCTTTGGGCGTCTCCTTGTACCCGTCATGTGACCAGTAAGAGTGGTCGTACGAAAACTGTCGTGGGGCTGATTTGGGTTCCTCTGGGTTAAACAGGGAGGTAGTTTTACCCTCCATCTTGACGATCAGCTGGGCACCACGTTTCTTCTCTCTCGAGTTCTATGTTCATCGTTAAGTTACCATAATTCCCTCTCATGAGGTGTGATATGACACTCGCATCAGAGGGTTATACATACTATCAGCACATTCGCATACATTCCAGAAGGGACTATACATATAGGCCTAGGGTTCATTAGAAAATCTAAGTTAGTATTTGGTAGTAGATTTTAGGTTTTCTTCGACTAGGCCGACAATGCTTTTCCATAAAAGTTGGAGCTTAGAGTATGAAGTGGGGAATCCATACAATAAAAGTCAACATTGCTTATTGGCATTATTTTGGTTACTAGCACTATGTTTTGAACATTCGACAAAGGATACAAAGGGCCGCACACGGACGGCCACCTTAATATTCTCCCCCATGATGAGAGAATTAAACCTCAACCAGCGATATTATAATATCAATACGTCAGATGGGGCATCACCTGTATAAAGATATCAACACACGGATGCAAGGCTAATAATAATAATAAAAAGATGATAAAGATACTGTCTGAACAAAGGTCATCTATATGCTGTTTGGGTATAATGCAGTTGAATATGAGGGCTGTTATCCTCAGCTATTGTCCCAAATAGGCCTATCCCCTATACCCTATTTTACCAACTATGTACCTGGGGGACGGGGAACCATGTAGGCTAATCTATTATGCATGTTTATACAGCTAGATTATACCAGTGTCCGGCTATCTCAGACTGTGGCATAAAGGCCTAGAATATTTATACCCAGGCAGCTCTGAGTACACCCCTATTTCATTTGGGGCTCTAACGGGCTCCTGGAATGCTCCCTCTCCTTGATGAAACCTGCTTAGATGTTTACACAATAACCATGGCAACCGTTTTGCTCTAGTCATACTGCTACAGATCTATAGTGGCTATTCCCCTTGGGGACGAATTGTCTGATAAAACTAGGTTGAAATACTTTTCGATAAGTCGCTGGAGAGGATAGAATGTACGTTTAAGGCATCATACATGGCCTTACCTGACCTGTCTGCTGTGGCATTTGGTACTGGAGAACCTAATATCGCTCACAACACACAACACTCCCCCCCCCCCAGCAGACACACCTCAACCAATCTCCACTCTCCCAACACATGTCTGTGCAAGTTCGGCAGCAGGCGAGTGAGGACAGGTGAGGCAAGCTGTGCTGGGGAGTAGAGCAGTCATGTGACTGCACGTATCGGCACTATTTATAAACAGTGCAGAGGTTCGGTGTCAAACTAATCAATAGTTCTCTGACTCTGACGTAGTCTACCATGGCAGGATGTGGTTCAGTGCAGATGGGATGGGATTGATTATCAAATAAAACAAATAAAATGTCTCCATATTAGATGATTATCACCATGCAGAGTAAAAATTTCTCAGGTGCTTTTTTCTCATCACTGCCCACTAGAGAGAAAAATATAAACGAAATGGCTCGCTAAAATAGGGCATATGATCAGAAATGAAAGAAAAAAATCCCTTTTTTCAAACCCAACAAATATCAGGATGTCTTATAGCAATGTCAAGCAGAAAACAGTACTCAAAGAAGCCCTGGTCTCAAATAGGCCTAAAGGCCGGAGGTACAGGGGGACTGAAATTTATCATCACCAGCTAGGAATTAGTCATGCACTACAAAAAATTAAGTTGGGTCTCCCGACTACCAGTGCACACCCAATACGTGTATCAGCCCTGTAAGATTTACATGATACTCAGGCCTACATGAATACAGACGAAAAGCGTGATGGGTGAACCATGTAAGCAGAGACTTTACGTCTAGTCTCTATGGTGTATTTATCAACAGGGGGTTGGTGGGTTTTCGCGCGGATGCGCGAAAATCTTTTACGCCCACCCCACTTCAACGGCAGTCAAAATTTTATGCGAGAATTTTCGCCCCCCTCTTTGATCTCTAGTAGCACACAGGATTTTTGAGGGTAAATTTTTTTAGCCCCCCCCCTCAAGAGGATTCAACATTTCTTTAGTCTCCCCCCCTGGGGAGGGGTCTGAAATTTTTGTGCCCCCCCCTCAAACCCACCATCCCCCTGTTGATAAATAATGACCACTCCCTAAAGCTGACCGCAGACGGGCCCGACTGGGTCGGCCAATCCTGACGATCGGGAGCGTCTGCGTGGGCGTCCGATCGAGTCTGACAATATCAAACATGTTTGATACTCCCGATCGGATCGGGACCACACTCCTTAGATACCGATCGAGTCTGCCCATCTGCGGTCGCCTTAAGTGGGTAATCATCAAACAGGGTGTGTGTGTGGAGGGAGGGGGGGGGGGTCGCTGGAATTTTGTGCCCGCATAATGAACATTTTTGCTTTCCACTGAACTTTTTTCATTTTCTAGCTTATTTCGGCACCATGGAATATGCACCCCAAAAAGGGCAGATAAGTTGGCGGACAGGTGATGTTTGGCGAGGGACTGTAGTGGTGTTAAGGTGGGTAACTCCCTTACAAAGTTGCTCACTGCGCAGGCTACTTATCATTATGGTTTATCTAGTTTATTCACAAACCACCAGGTTTTCCCTGCTGGTGTGAGTTGCAGCAGAATAGTATATGCCAAGTCCAGCAGGAAACCTGGTCCAGGCCCAGCCTTGAACACTCAACCTTCACGTCAGAAGTCAGCCAAGTTACCACTAGACCTCCAAGTCTTGTGTAGGAGTGCAGTGTTAAAGGTTCCACATATAGACCACTCAACACTTAGTCACTATATATTACTTTTTTATTTAAATTGTCAAAATCCATTAAAGCTGGTATAAAAGCTGATATAGTGTTGTCTGATATGTATTTCAGAGGATTATATACCCCTTCCCAAGTCATAGGGTGCCACTTATTATGGCACAATATGGCTCATTATGTGCATATCATTGGACTTTAATTTCAGCTGGTCTATCCTCTTTGGTGGGAAGGGAAACCACTTGGTTAATTAGTTCTGGTCAAAGCCTTCTGGCAGCAGCACTGAGTGGTGTCTGCTCTGCTGCCAGGCATCCAGATTAAATTCACCACCATTATAGAATACTTTGCTTTATGGCTTCAGATGGAGCCACTGTGCTGGTACAATCAAGACTGCTTGTGGAAATGAATAAAATGCTGGAGGCATTTTATTTCTACACACATATATGCTTGAATTTGACATGGTTAGAATGCACTGAATAGATTGAGATTTTGGCAGGACACTTTCAAAAGTTGGGTGATGATAGATATGGAGAAATTGGAAAATCTATGTATTTCAGATCTTGTCCCAGCTTTAAAATATGTCTGGGACCATTATGTTCAAAATACCATTATTGGACCAGTAACATTATAAGGTACATGCTGAATTATTTATGGAGATGTGTAGTTACTCTAAGACATCTTTCTCTAAACATTTGTGCCAACACTATGCAATCCTATGCCAAGGTTGCTCAAACTTCAAGAGGAAATATCTTTGAAAGTAGCCTTAGGACCCCCCTATTTTCTTTTCACTAGTCAAATGTGTATGTAATGAAGAACGCATGGCAAAAGATTGGAAAGAATTTAGTTACTTTTAGACCATGTGAGTTACCCACCAGAGCGTTTCCTGCAGCACTGTTCCAAACTTATTCATTCATCCTAATGCATTAAGTTTAGTCTAATATGTAATTATCGAAAATGGGAATAGAAGGGTTCATTATGTTTTCAAAGCTCTCAGTGTAAATTATAAAGCTTGCAAAGATTGACATGGACAGCCACCAACAGGACAATCAAATATTCACCATGGCAACGAACGCAGAGCTGTCCATTTCAGCGGATCTGCATGAATCCCTGCGGAAATGACTCTGTCCACAAACACAATAAGATGTCTGTCGCACAGGGACAGGGTCGAGCCCAAGCGAAGCTGCCATTATACTTGTATGTCCAATAACGTCCCTTGGCGGGAAGGCAATGCTTTTTACAGCGCGGCTCCCCAGTGCCACACATTGCACAGAGCCCCATCCATTCATTCCTGATGTGATGACGTCATAGGGACGCTGGGTCTGGTACTGGTAGCGGTTTGTGCATTTGCAATTAGTTTCGGCCTAGGCCTCGACCAGCATGGCCACTGCACGGGGAAATGGTGAGTATGAACTATACATTATTTTAGGCTTTTATTGGAACTCATATTTTCTACATTAGATATTATTAGCCATCACCAACACTTTCACACCACTACAGAGTATAGCGCTTTCACTCACTTTAATCATCATTAAATTTAATTTTGTCATGATGTGTCGGATAACTTTTTATTTTTGGGTCTGGTCATGTGTGTCTAGATGGCTATAGGGGGATTCTCAGGAAGAGTATTTAGCATTAACTTTCCTGGCTTTGGAAATTCTGATGCTGTGGAAGGGGGTACCCAACCTGTGTACATGCAGAAAGGTGGTTGATAAATTGCATTGAATGGGCTCATTGCTCATTTGCTATTCCACATAATTTTATTTAGGACCTTTTAAAGATTTAGTACGCCCAAATGAATCATTTCTGTAGTAGAACGCCTTTATCAGGAAAGCTCATCCTAATACATCTCTTTTGTGTGAGATTTATATAAGTTGTGCTAGCAGGGATGAATTGCCTACTAGGATTAGGAATAATCAAATAAGCTGCGTAATTTGTAAGTGTCATAAACACTGTCAGGACACATGGAGTTATGCAGATCACTGCAAAGTTTGTAAACAAAACAAGGGATGTGATATATCTGTATTTACTTGGGCTTATGGGCTGGAAGGCTGTGGGATGGAGGGTCTAGGCATATATGAAATTATGGGCACATTACCAGGGCCTGAAGTGGTCCAGAGAAACAGTAATCAATGTGTAAAATATCCAGATGACTACCCTAACTCAGTGTGTACATAATTGTAAGTACTATACTAACTCCAAAGCCAGGACTATACTAACTCTGTTTTTGCCCAAGAGCAGAATTTTTATTTTAGTTTAAAAAGGGCATTTAGAGTGGTTTCCTGATGTGCATTTACAATGCTAATGTACCTTGTATAGTGTAGGATCTATAAAGTATTATGGCAACACACCTACAAGTACAATTGGTTGTCATTTGGTTGGGGATAAACTAACTAGTTAACATGACTAGGGTAACTACCAAATCGTGAGTCTATAGGGATTCAACTAACGAAATGTCTAGGAAATCGATCCTGATCTGGAGGGCATTGTCCCCTATCATGCATTTTGTTTTATGCACATTCTAGATGGATAATTGCTATAAGGGGTTAAACACCCTATCATCCTATCATCTTATTGCCCCTAAGAATTAAGGGCAGTGCTCACATGATCACCCACAGAGCTTCAGACCTGAGACCAGTGGCAGAATTGTATGGGTTTAGGCAAAATGTGAGTACCATTTGCATTTGTAGTATCCCTGCCATTCACTGGTCAGGACTAGCTATCTGTATTATTACCACTCCTCTACTCAAAAGCCACCCAAACATTACATGAAGTGATTCATCCTACCTTGCTGAGGGGGAGCCGGTACACACTATAAATAGCTCATAAAATAAAGCGGTATGATTGTTTATGCCCTTTTGTGAAAAGGAGTATTCCACAGCTATTGATTTATTTTGTGGCTCTTGTAATAGGCCTGGCGATGTGCATAGTATTTTTTTTTGTGACTGGTCTATGTAGGGCTCAGCCTACCACCACCTAAATGAATAGCACTGTCTGTTTCAATGCCTGCAGGTCACACACTACCATCAGATAATTCAATAGGGCTGAATTTTCCTGCCATCGCTGGGGGCCTGATGGTAAAAAGTTCTGAATTAACCTCCAGCCCTCCTGTAGAACTTCTAATATTAACCTTCTTATGGACAAGCTTTGATTGATATAGTGCCAGATTAAATGTTGCACTATCCTTTGAAATGAATCATAAGTCACTGGACAAAAAAAGTTTTAACATAGAATTTTTATCACTGTAAATAAACAACCAGAAAGAATACAGAGTTAGCATAGTCATGTTGTTTGTCAGTTAGTGTAGTGAAGGTCTCTAACACAGATAGCAGTTAGCATAGTCATTCACTTAGAGTTAGTATAGTCACCAAATTATTCTTCAGGCTGATTTCTCTCTAATTCCATTGACTTAGAAAGCCCAGTCACTTTCTACATAAGCACACATACCTTTACTATAATTGTGCCACTTCTCATGTCTGCCGATCAAGTATTTAGATCACAAACTAGAAGAATACATTTAAACATGAAATACTTGTCATCCGCCATCATTGATTGACTAACTGCAGTTAACGTAGTCAGTGTCCTGACAGTGATAAACGTGAAATACTTGTCATCCGCCATCATTGATTGACTAAGTGCAGTTAACGTAGTCAGTGTCCTGACAGTGATAAACGGGAGCTGAGATTATATTAGTCACGGTCAGGAGAGTCTTGCCAAAAATCAAATCTGAGTCAAAAATTAAAACGTGCATGTTTTCTTATTGCCAAAAGTATTCACGTCATATCAAAAAGTGTAAACATGGATGCTTGCTCTTCATGGAGTGCATGCATGCTCTAATGTAGTCATATGTGGAGGGATTATTTGGCAATACAGTGAAAACGAGTTAGACCATTCTCTTGCAAATCAGTGCTCTCTGAAAGTTTTTAGCAGGTTCTTCCTCATTTTCTTTTGGCAAGGCCCTCCGGGATTCTCAATGGGGCTGCATGCCTTATATTTATAGGCCCTAAGTATGCATAGACCAATCACAATAAACCGTCGGTCTATAGTAGCTATGATTATATAATAAATCATAATCGAGTATGCCGCTATGCCCCTTTCCCGTCCCGACATTTGTGTGGAATAAATTTTTTTTTATTATTTTAATACTTTGTAACCTGAACACCAGTAAAATTGATATTTGACAATAGTATAGAATGTAATACATATGCTGTTGAACAGAACACAAATGTTGACAAATAACCCTATGACCGACATAGTTTGAATAAGATAAACAATAGAACAATTATAACCATATGACATACAGGAGGTGATGTGGGAGGTGGTGGGACACAAAACTGTATGAATGTGAGTTGTGGGTGGCGCGAAACGGTGTGTATGGTGTTTTATGGACTTGGGTGGTACCACCATAGAGGGGTGGAAGGGAGTAGGAATAGTCCATTGTACAGTAGGAGTGTTATAAGAGGTTTGGCGCCTTGGGTACGGGCAGGCGAGCTGCATACAGACACTATGATTATATAATAAATCATAATCGAGTATGCCACTACGCCCCTTTCCCGTCCCAGTGAAAAGACATTTGTGTGGAATAAAATAATTTTATTATTTTAATACTTTGTAAAATTGATATTTGACAATAGTATAGAATGTAATACATATGCTGTTGAACAGAACACAAATGTTGACAAATAACCAAAACTACAGTCTATATTTGTGAGATGGAGGCAGCAATTCTTGATTGGATACGAGAGGCTCTTTGGGACCTCACATAGTTGAGATAAATGTCAGAGCGCCAGAGGCCCAGATCCCGGATCTGACCTTCAGATGCCCCCATATCTGCAGCCATTGTGGCTGCAGTTTTCCTGAGACAGTGGATTGAATGGTGTTCAGGGGGAAGTCCTGCATCCACCACCGCGGCCAGCCACACCCTGGCCAGATGAGTGGTTGTAACAATTTTGTTTGAGTCCGGAAACACCAAGAGGGGTTGGAGAGGATGATGGGTAGGCGCCTGGGCCACCATATGGTTGTACAAGTTAGCTATAGATTGTGAATGAAATGGGTGGTCAATAACCATGTAATGGCGTTGACAGGCCCGTTGTAAGTTCTTGGCCCATTTCTGCCGGACATGAAGAGAATTATTGAGTACCACAAAGTCGCCCCTGGTGGGATGACGAGATGGATCAAATGAGTCCATGGTGTCCGGTGCTATATTGGATCTCCTCCATGCACAGATGAGGAGGAGTGTCAATGCAAACCGATAAAGTACATTGTTTATGCCCGTTGGAAGAGCCCGTAGGACCATAGTAAACTGATATGGTGTTAATGGCCAAGTGGCCTTGGATTCATAGGACTTGTCATTCTGGATTAAGTTGAGAGTCTTCGTGACGAATTTGTGAGAGAAGGGCGCCGTAGGGCGTCCAGTAAGTTCCATGAACACCTTTGCATGGGACATATATATGGAAACCGTAGCTGGGGCATAGAAGCAATCCAAGTACTCCACATATGCCTGAATGTCACATGGTGTAATAAAATACAAGTCAATGTGGCAGTGCCACATGAATGCAATAAACACAGAGGCTGCTCTTTTAAAGTTGGCGAGGTTCTTCTTCTTCGCCTGTATGCGCGCCTGCGCCTTGTAGTACATCGCCATGTAGAGTGGGCCTGAAGGTAAAAATAATGTTAAGGTATTAAACTGGTGCATGGGCAAGGATATCTTCAGATGGAACAAATACCCTATAGTACCCATAACAGTCAATAATGTCTTGGGCTAGCTGGTCGTGTCGGGCGCTAATGCCCCTTCTAGAGAGGGCATCTACAAACACAAGGGACACACCCGGGGTGTGGACTGGAATGATGTTCAAGTTCAGCTTTGCTTCCAGCCACCATATATCCCTAGCCGCCTGTAGTAGGGTATGGTCGTGCCCCCGCCCAGACTGTAAGACCAAGACTGCTGCCATGTTATCTGAGCGTAAAAGAACTATTTTGCCATAGTCAGCATGGCTGAGAAATGTTTTTGCTGACAGGGCGGCATTGGCAGCTTCCACATGGGTGATGGGGCGGCCTTGTAGTTCCGGGGGAACTGGCAGGGCGTAATACTCATAGCCAGACCACCCCTAACCCCTTGCTCACAGGCATCTGCTTCAATGACCATATCTATCTGCGGGGCATGGATAATTGATTTCCTATTATAGTCACTGAGGAATTCTTGGAACCATAGTAGGTCCGCGTGCATTTCCCTACCAACCGTTGTGAATGACCTATATTCCCCCATTGCCCTAAGGGATTCAAGCAGTCATGCCACGAATAGGCGGGCAGGCTTCACTACCTTACCTACATGGTGAAGCTTACCTAGGAGGGAGCGGAGTGCCTTTTTAGATATGGCACGGTACCCCATAGCTCTACTGACTAGGTCCAGAATGGAGTCCAGTTTTTCTTGGGGGACACGAATTTCCATGCCGGCAATGTCAATCGTTATGCCCAGCCATACTGCACACTGTGTTGGGCCTTGAAGTTTGTCTTGTGCAACTGGGAGGCCAAGGTCTTCCAAGAGAGACAAGGCGTCCTTGAATGCATTTTCTGTGGCCTCATAGTTGGGACCCAATAGCACTATATCATCAAGGTATATGAGAGTCTAGTGTCCCATACGGCGGAGCATGTCTGCGATGTGGTTTGCCGTATTTTGCATGTGTAGGGAGGAGACCCGCAAGCCAAATGGCATGTGGGTCTCCAAGTAGTAAGAACCTTCCCAGCCGACCACATTCAGAGGCCAATCCAATGGGTCAGCTGGGAAGTTCTTATATGCACGGGAAATGTCAATTGTTGCCATATGAGATGCCGGGCCTGTTGCTCTAATATAGTCAGTGACCTGCTCTACAGTGGGTAGTGTGTGGGGGGGCGAACTGATCCAAGTACACTTCCTTTAATAATAAAGCGGTTTATTGAGGTACCGTAAGAGAGGTCTGTGATAATGCGGCGACTGCTGGGGTCCGCCTTAGGCCGGGTCATCATAGGAGAGACGTGTACCCATTCTCTAAATGGCGGGTCTGAGAAGGGGCCCAAGATACTCCCGTGTTCTTGTTCCGTCATAATGTATGCCCCGATGTGATCTGGAAAGTCATTTGCCGATTTATGATTTTGTATTTTGACCTGGTTGGACACTGGACCCTGATATCCCGCTGGGAAGCTGTATTTAATAAATGCTAACGTTTCTCGGCCTTCCGGGGTGTCAGGGAGGTGCTTCTCCCATGCTGCAATATTAAGTCCAGTGTCTATCTGGATCATAGGACCCATTGCATTAGGGACACCAACCATACAAACTTTGTTATAAATGTCTGCATAGTTTTGTGGGAACTGATGTGATGGGTTTGGCCAATGGTCTTCACTGCTTAACCATCTCAGAGACCTGGCTGAGTGAAAAACTACAATCAAACCAAGTTGCAATTGACCACTATCATCTATTAAGTTTGGATAGACAGCTTATTGAAAATGGCAAAATTAAAAAAGGGGGTGGTGTGGCCATTTTTGTGCATGAGAGTGTGACAGTATCAGAGACAAATGTCTCTCATTTGAATACCAGCAATGCTGACATTGAAATTATGTGGGCCACACTTTCAAAACCAGACCTGAAACCTGTTGTAATTGCTTCAGTATACAGACCTCCTGATGGAAACTTTCATAACTTTAGTGAGACATTATCAAAAGCAATGAGAGACCTGGGCCCTTTGAAGGACAATGAGGTTTTCATTATGGGTGACATGAATACCAACATGCTACATAGAAATGATCCACAAGTCAAGGCACTCACACACCTTTTTAATTTTCTCGGAATAAAACAGATAATCAAAAAACCAACCTATTTTAATCCAAACTACGAATTTTCACTTCTGGACCTAATATCCACCAATTCAGACCATATCAAAAGTTGCGGAAATTGTTTTATTAATATTAGTGATCATGAACCAGTATACATCACGAGAAAATATATTCCCCCCCTAAAGTTATCATTCTTTGGTCGCTCATATAAGCATTATGTAAAGAAGAACTTCGTACTGGGTCTTAAAAATAGTGATTGGAATGCCTTCTGGGATTCAGAGGACTCAGAGGAAGCCTGGCAACTTTTTATTAATCAGATTGAATTTCTATTGAACATTACATGCCCAATCAGACAGTCAAATTTTAAACAATCCAAAAAACCATGGATTACGAGGGAATTATTGGATCTTATAAATGAAAAGAACATTGCCATGAAACATGCCAGGAAAACAAAAAATATTGATGATATGATGATATGAGGATTGCAGAATTTCTTAAGAGGCGCTCAAAAGCATTAAACCGCACAGCAAAAAATGCATTCCATAAAAACAAAATCAATGCAAGCCTTGAAAACCCCCGACAATAAGAAATTAACAATGTTATTAACCCCAAATCCAATGTAGTAAACATTAATATTACTGATTCCGAAGGGGTACAAGTGGATCATAATCAAACGGCAGAATACATAAATCAATATTTTTCAAACATAGGGGCAAATCTAGCAAAAAACATGACTGAACCCTGGGTATATACACAGAATGAACTTCCCCCACATTTTAACTTTCGACTACCCACAGATGAAGTTATCAAGGTTATAAAAAATATAAATATAAATAAACCCTCTGGCATACCAAACATATCTACTACAGTGTTAAAAGATGCACTAACTACGCTTCCACTTCACTTTAAGCACATCATCGACAACATTATCAAAAAGTCAAGCTTCCCTGATTTATGGAAAAATGCTACAGTAACTCCTATCCCTAAAGAAGGTGATAAGACTCAAGTCAACAATTATAGACCTATCTCTATCCTTCCACTCCCCTCAACGCTTACTGAAAAAATATTGCATACACAATTGTCTACACATCTAAAAGACAATAATATATTAACAGAGGATCAAAATGGTTTTAGAGAAGAGCGTTCCACTGTCCACAGCCTTGCAAAATTCACTGACCACATTTACAAAGCAATAAATAAAAACTCTGTGACATCCTGTATATTCATTGATTTTCGTAAAGCATTTGACACTCTAGACCATAAAATCATGTTAAAAAAACTAGAAAAAATTGGTCTCAGCCAAAATGCAAAAAAACTATTAGAATCCTACCTTACAAACAGAACCCAATGTACTAGAGCCAAAAACATCACATTTGAACCACATAAAATTTCTCATGGGGTACCCCAAGGTTCCACGTTAGGGCCCTTACTTTTTATTATTTATATAAACGATCTTGCTTCTTGTCTAAACCACATGAAGGCACAGCACTATGCGGATGACACTGCTATTTTTATATCCTATAAAGAACAAACTCCTGAGATCATTCAACACATCACAAATGATACATTTAATTTAGTAAGATGGTGTGAGGCAAACAAACTTTCACTGAATATTGGTACAACTAAACTAATGACATTCGGTACCAAGACAATGCTCAATAAACATCCAAAAATCAATTTGCAGGTTCAAAACCAAGAAATTAAATACGTCCCCACTTACAAATATCTAGGTGTTACGCTGGATAGTGAGTTAACTTTCAATAAACACATGCAAGTCTTGTCTAAAAATGTATCTCACAAGATTTACCTGTTACGTAAAGTAAGAAAGCAGCTTACAGAAAAAGCAACCCTAGACGTCGTAACAAAAATGATAATCCCATACATTGATTATGGTGATATCATCTAGAGTGCAGCCCCAAAAGGCAAACTTGATGAAATGCAACTACATTTAAACAGATGCTTACGCATCTGTAACAGGTCCCCTCCCTTCTTAGACAAATTACAATTACACCAAAAATACAAGGTATTACCACTCTGGTTAAGAAGGGAACAACACTTTCTGAAATTTGCATTTAAAAGAAGTCTGGATAAATACTATGTGGACAATAGACAACTCTGTACACGAGCACACGATAACAGGCTGTTAAAAACCTTCTTTACCCCCAGAGTCAAAGTTCAAAAAGGAGTAGAATATAAATGTGCTGCTTTGTGGAATTCCCTTGGAAATGAATACAGAGAAATTGAAGAGTATTCAAGGTTTGGTGATAGGCTGAGAGTGATGTATGATAAGACACTTAGGGAGCTGGATGATATCCAGCCTCCATAAATACTATAATAATTCTCCACATATTTTACTCCATCAAAACAAATTCTAAAGTGGAATAGATAATAAACCTACTGAATTCATGCTCTTTTGTTTACTAACCATATTTATTTATGGTACAGGCCATTAAACACCATTTAAATTGTGCAAAGAAGTTACTAACAACTAGTGATCCATATTTAACACATGTTATTGTACTTCAACTAAAGAAATATCTGGATTTAGAGACATTTATTGTCCACTGGATGAAAAACAGGCATGACCTAAGGGTGCATAGCCTATCCTATGTATAATCAAAACTGAATAAACATATATATATATATATATATATATATATATATATATATATAATTGCGCTGGCGGTGTTTGGCCAATGCGGCAGGGTGAACCGGGGGTACCTGTGGACCAGCCTCCAGGAACAACCAGTCATCTACCTGTAAGTCATTGTTATCAGTGTAGGAGCAAACAGAGTCAATGTTTTCAAAGAAATGTACAACTGGGTCCTTTTCTGTGCTATGCTAGACCCAAACCCTAACTTCATTATCACTAAGACTATGAGCCTCCTTTTTGTGTGAACCGTCTTATTCAGAGGCAATGTCCGGGTTGGCCAAGATGGCGTCTGCCCTCCTACTATCCCTACAGTCACTACTTTGCATAGGACATTCTAGTTTCCCTGTTGTTTCCACTGCTGTTGCTGATTATATGCGTGAGCTGGGTCATGCTGGTGCTGGGGGATGGCCTGCGCTGCATAGCCATGCTGGCTTCTACCTGCAGGGTTGGGATTGTTATTGGGAAAGTGAACATTTTGCATGTTGCCCCAGCCAGCATCGTGGCCCCCCCCCGGCCACCACCCCTGGTAGGCGGGCCGGCCTGGCCTTGGCCGGCCTGGCCAGCGCGCTGGCGCCTGAAGCAGTTGGAGGCTGGGTGGTGGTAGGATTGGTCAGTCATAATGTAACAGTACATGCATACATGAGTGTGATTGAATCGGCCCTCCATATGAGAGTCTTTGTGGGGGCAAGAGTTCTTGTTGTACAATGCGCAGATGACCATTTCTCCAGTGTTACCCCGTGAACTAGCAGAGAATGACATTTTGAACCTATCATTTTCAATGGCCAAATGATTATCCCAACCATAGAAGTTTGCCTCAACTTTCGAGAAAACATTATTGGACCACCTACGGACGTCCCGCCATTCCCGATCGATTGCGTCCGCTGTAACCTCTCGTGGTGAACCTCCATAGGAAGGCGGTCATTTTCGTCAATAGGGGCGAAATCAAGCATGTTCAAATATGCTGAGACATATTCTTGGAATGAGATATGGTTCTGATAGTCTAGTTTGTCCTTATCATGCAAGAGTGTCTCTTTATGTAGGTAAAAGCTAGGCCTAATCTTACCACGATCTGACGTTGGAGCAGGGGCTGTAGCTGCTATGTTGGTATGGATATGGTCCTGTGCGGCCGGGTTTTGTACCATTTGAGACGGCGTCGGCACATGGTATGGCATGAAGTCAGGCTGGTGAACGGCGGCATGATGTTGCTGCGCCCTCGGGCCACGTGCGTCGTGAGCGGCGGCCTGGCCGGCGTCCCCGGCCACCGGCTGCTGTGTGCTGTCTGGTCGTGTGAAGTCCGCAGGCTGCTGTCCAGTTGCGTTCCAAGTTAGAGAGGGAAGGCTGAAGTCCTGTCCCTGTTGGCCATGAGGTTGCGGTGGTCCCCAAGATGGCCGCTGTGGCACAGTTCCTTGTGGTGTGGTGGCTGGCTGTGGCGGCTGCATGGCGACGCCATCTTGGATCTGTGGAGACACAAGGACATTCGCGGGAGAATTTGATCTGACACCCGGCATGGTAGGCGATTGAATGCGTTGTAATGTAGTGAGAATATCAGCCAACAGTGATTCATTATCAGCCACCTTTAGAGCTAGCTGGGCGATAGTAGGCTTTTTAGCTTTACCAGGTTTATCAGTAAGAATTAGAGACTCACTGCTGGCGGCCAAGCCCTCCATGGGCTGGCCGCCGTCCTGTGTAATGTCGCTGTCTTGGGCCGTCTGAAGGCGGTGTGTTATCGGCATGTCCTGCGGCTGTGTGCCGGGCTGCTGGCCTTGTGGCTGCCGGTGTAAGGTCGCCAGGGGCGGTGAGCGGGTCACCGCCTGTGACTGCAGGTTAGATTTTCTTCGAGGCGTCGCTGTGTGATTAGAGCGTCTCCTAGTCATGGTTATTGGTTTGAGAGAACCCACAACAAAATATATAAATTTATGGCACTATATGCCGGCTGTGTAGAGACAGCACGTACGTACACAAAACTGTATGAATGTGAGTTGTGGGTGGCGCGAAACGGTGTGTATGGTGTTTTATGGACTTGGGTGGTACCACCATAGAGGGGTGGAAGGGAGTAGGAATAGTCCATTGTACAGTAGGGGTGTTATAAGAGGTTTGGCGCCTTGGGTACGGGCAGGCGAGCTGCATACAGACACTATGTACGGCTAAGATGAAATGAGCAAAGTGGGCAATCATGTGCCTCTTAATAATTACCCCCTTACATTGTCCTGTACTAACTACCGTAATCTCCCGCGTATAAGGCGCGTCTTATACGGGGTTTTTTAGTTCTCATTGGATCCACAAGGGGGACACCAAGACCTTTCTTTTGATATATTACACTCCCATATAAGCTCATCTGCTGCATTTGGGGTCCAGGAGGGTCACGGGGGTCAAAACAACACATAGCTTTTTGAATTTTGAAAATCCATTCATTAGAACAAAAGTTATGAATTTTTATTTTTTTTGACCATATTCTGAAACTCTGGGTGCGCCTTATACGCGGGATGCCCCTTATACGCGGGAGTAAGGCCAGTATAAGGTAAGTTTTCCAAGATGTTAAATTGAAAAATAATGACAAAATTTGGATTTTTTTTTTTTAGAAAGACCAGGGTTTAATACTTGAAATGTTAAAAAGTTATTAATGGACTAACGATAGCCCCCCTCGTGCCCCCATATCCCGGCTACCAAACCCTTATGCCTTCAATATCTATCATTAATTCGTTTATACCATGATTTATCCATCAATAATCAATAAAAATCAATAAAATATCAACAAATTCAAGCTAAAAAGGTCTGCCGCCAGTGGGCCACTATGTGTGTGAGTAAACAGAACGCCCCAGCAAGGCGTCGAGTCGAACCCTAGGCTACAAAATACTGGGGGCGCGATGCCTTGCAGACCTGGCCACTGAGTATGTGGAGGTTACATGGACGTAAATGCTGCCCTCTCGTGAGTCATATGGTATTCAGGCCTGCACTGAAGGTGATCTGGGTGCTGATTGGCTTAGAAATCATATGCAAGAAATATTGGTAAAATTATGAAAAAAATCACAAGTGACCCCAAATAGTTCCTAAATGGAACAGTAGATGAGTTTTTATATTTTGCCAATGTTTGGGGATTTTATCAGGTCTGCAAATGTTCATCTGGCCAATGGAGGTTTTGAGGCCCAAAATAGGGTAGAATGGCACTTGCTGTACGTATCGCTCCCTTAGTTAAGATTTTCAGGGTTAAGCCTATCCTATATTCTAACACATTGTGTGTGAGAGATGGTTTAATCTTGCTACGGTCGAAAATATTACCAACGAACATTACGGGGGGCTGTTTTTGTGTGTTATGCTATATAGAAACATAGAGGAAATGGAATTAGTTCCACGTAACCTTTAGGATGATTGGATATTTGACCTGCCTATTTCAAATGCCCTCTTAATGTCATTTTTCTGTTACAGCAAGGATGGTTTTACAGGAATCTGGCCAAATTAGTCACAGAAATGGTGTGTAAATAAAAAAAATAGGAAAACCTTGCTTGCGGAGGTAGGGTAATTCACTAAATATTGCAGTTTCTATGAATCTCCCAAAACATAACTTTTTCTGGACATAAACCACCTACAGGGTGAAATTCTCAGCAGAAAATGACATTTTAGGGTTATTGATACACAGATATCCATGTAGGGCCTACCATAGGGTCCATTGGAAGTTTGGTCGGGTTTGCGGTGTTTCGTCAAATTTTCAGTGAGAGCGCAATTATCTAATTAACCAGTAGTAATTTATCCCCCAGTGCAAATATTAGTACAATATTGATAACAAGTATTCTTGATGCATGTAACAGAAAAGGCATGCCTTAAAAGATGATCCCCTGGTAAGATATGATCTGTAAAAAGTGGGATTAATTATAGGCCTAATATTAATCATTTTTCACCGGTTTTATCATGTTTTTCATGATTTTGTGAGTTTTTCTGGCAAAATCCTAACAATATTTTGCAAAATCAATGCCCCCTTCATCATCAGGTGACTGAATTCAATGCAAATATGCAATTTGACAGCTCTAGAACTGCTGCTTGTGCATTGCATAGATCTTTGATGATAAAAGTCGCTGCTCGGAAATCACATTGAAAACTGGTAGGAATTTCAGTGTGAATTGCACACATCAATCCCCTCATATCATAACATTGAGAAAGGCTGTTGCCACCAAACTTTAGGATTTTATAGGACAGACCCTAAGGTTTGATAGGAAAAACATTTTAGTTTTATCTGAAGACCCTACCCCTAATTAAGGTTACATGGACGTAAATGCTGCCCTCTCGTGAGTCATATGGTATTCAGGCCTGCACTGAAGGTGATCTGGGTGCTGATTGGCTTAGAAATCATATGCAAGAAATATTGGTAAAATTATGAAAAAAATCACAAGTGACCCCAAATAGTTCCTAAATGGAACAGTAGATGAGTTTTTATATTTTGCCAATGTTTGGGGATTTTATCAGGTCTGCAAATGTTCATCTGGCCAATGGAGGTTTTGAGGCCCAAAATAGGGTAGAATGGCACTTGCTGTACGTATCGCTCCCTTAGTTAAGATTTTCAGGGTTAAGCCTATCCTATATTCTAACACATTGTGTGTGAGAGATGGTTTAATCTTGCTACGGTCGAAAATATTACCAACGAACATTACGGGGGGCTGTTTTTGTGTGTTATGCTATATAGAAACATAGAGGAAATGGAATTAGTTCCACGTAACCTGGAAGAGAGTTTGTGTACGTTGACTGTCACGGTTTCACCAAGGATTGAAGAGTGTGAGAGACTGTCGCCAAGCAGAGGCAATCCTAGGCATAGTAGTAGTAAGAGGGAGTGAAGGCTCTAGTCCCAACTCTCCTTTGCCACCCGTGAAGGGCCTAGGATCAAAGAGGGGTACCTCAGTAACCAGCTCTTGTCCCAGGTCTCCTTTGTCCACCTGGAGTGCCTATGCACAGGTAGAAAATTGGGGGAACCAGCAAACGCAGGTTCACCCTCTGACCTTACATATAGAAGTAAACAGGAAGCCTCACCAGAAGCAGGATTGACCTCGTGTTGACCTTGACGGGAGGAAGCCGTGCGTTTTCGCTGGTACCACTGTGGGATCAATGCGATATGCCCACTGGTAGCTACTAACTGACCTTATGACGTCACGAGTTCTAGTAGAGCTAACACATGACCAGAATATCATTATCATAAATGATGATTTGCATATCACTCTTCAAACATTGGCAAAGTACAAAGCCTTGGTATAGGCGAGTGAAGCACGCGCATGTGCATGCCCATGCGCGCGCTTCACTTGCCAATACCGATATTTAGAAAATGCCAATGCTTGAAGTTGCTAGCTACCTGCCCTATACCGAGCGTGGGAGGTTGGGCTGCGGGACCAGCCAACCGTGTGTTCGCGGTTAGGGGGACCATAACAGTTTGCTATAGAAGACAGTATAGATAGTTCCCGTGGCTATTGCAGGCTGTACTTGGATCCGTTGTATGTTGAAATGATCTATGACTCCATCTTTTCCATAATTTTCGTTGGTTACTGCCCCCCCCCAACTCACTTCACGCTAAACCCTTTTTTATCTTAACTTCAGGCTATTCCCATCGCCCCTAAATGGTCACTATAAATTTGGAAGAGTTAGTTAAATACCACCATCTCCAAATAAATCACACAAACCATAACTTATTACAGGCATAATTGCATGAACATGGCATGTGACATAGCTGCTGCTCACACACAACAGTGTGCTGCATGTATAAGATCTAAATCTATAAAATATTCTCATGTAATTTTATCCACTTTTACATTCTTCATCCTTGTTTCTGTGGTGTGTACAGACCATGCATATGCAAAATCTACAACCTAGGCCTAATGAAGTTGGCTTATTTAGTGAGCATGCAGTTATCTATTGACATTACCATAGAGAAACGACCTTTGTACGCAGAAAGTTCTGAACACACCCCTGGGACACTCATACTCAATTTGCCAGTCTGTCTCTAGAGGGGTGATGTAGACTACATTATCTGATACGAAGCCAATACACACAAAACCGTAGTATTTCAATATAGTACCAGCACTTTATTGAGACAGACTATTGAAGTGAATTTGCTGGGCTTGGAAGGGAGGGTCATAGCTAATAACGCTAGCCAGGGTTTAAATTACATTATAACCATTGCTAATGCATTAAATATGACATTGTGAGCTAATGGCTATATGAATATATCGTAATAATGAGGGAGTAATGTATGGGCTAACAGGCACCGAATTGCTTGTATCAAATGAGTGGCCGTCAAAAAATACCCAACAGGCTTTATTACATGGTTTTTAAATGAATTATCAATAAATAATCAATAGAATATCAATAAATTCATTAAAAAATCCATGCTGGGACCAGGACTTGATGAGCTACTGACTGCTGCAAAACTTCTATAGAGGCAAAAGGTTGGAACTGGCCAGGACGGGAACACCTGCACCAGTCTGTGAGAGTGACGTCATCCATCTGGCCACAGGGGCTGCTACTATAGAGCTATGGTAGTAATCCAATCCATTCCCACCTTGACCCATAACCAGGCCAGTTGCACACTGTTCTGCAAGCTGTCAGCGCCATAGTGGACAGTGGGGTCACAACCCAGACTGCAGGATATTTTCACACATTGAATGTATGCTATTTATATGTAAGTGACCTCCCCTAACCAGGTGGAACCTATGGTATTGTATATATACAGGCAAACACATACACTTTCTCGTCAGTCCCTGTGGCACAATGCATAGGGAGCTGGTCTTCCGATGAGGAGGGTATGGGTTCGACCCCTGCCCTTGGCAATAGAATTCTCATAGGTTTTAACATATGACATGTAAGGTGTGCCTGATATTAAGCTAATAGATCATTGATATTGCAGCCCTAGGGCCGTACCGCTGCGAGGGTATATCCAGCATGTTAGGCCCGTGGGCTGCAATATCCATGACCTAATAGGTTTATACCACGATTTCCTCCATTTTGTATTAATTTCTTACCTGATATCCATAGAATATAGCCAGGAGAAGATATTTTGTAAGTGCAAGCAATACTGCTCGTTGCCGCTCTGCGCGAAGCCATTGTTTTTGTTCCTTGCCAGGAGAGGTACCGCCGTGTTTACACTCACTTTTCGTATGGAATCCAACCATGACATGTCGAGATATTAAAAAGAATACATCCTTAGATAGTCTAAATGATCCCTCCATGTCAAATGAGTCCATAATATTAACAATAAAGGAGAAACCATTGATTTTTCCATCGTGAGCGAGTCGTGGTCAGGCCATTCCCACCCGCCTCCTTGTCCGACGAAAGTGTGTCAGTTCCCCAGATGTAGATATAGGTCAACTGCTTGTCGTATGAGGAAGACGCCGGAAATTTCGGACCGTTTTGGAAAATCAATGGATTCTTATTTATTTTGAATATATCGGACATAATACGTATGGAGGGATCATCTAGACTATCTAAGGATGTATTCTTTTTAATATCTCGACATGTCATGGTTGGATTCCATACGAAAAGTGAGTGTGAACACGGCAGTACCTCTCCCGGCAAGGAACAAAAATAATGGCTTCGCACAGAGCGAACCGGGCCGCGACTCTCGTACGCTGGGAAAATCAATGGATTCTTATTTATATTATATCTATGGATCAAATACTTCTTGGGATTTCGATATTATAACATGACAAGCTTGGAATCAAGACGAAAACTGAGTGCAAACATAGGACTAGGACCTCCGGTTAGAACTTATTTATTTTCGCATTGGGATTTCATTACCGTTCAGTGTGGCGCTATGGCTAACGTCCTCGCCAACCAGCACTGCGGCCGGGGTTCAATTCTCCTACAAGTTGGGACGATTTTTCACAATGAAATGATGGCCAGATTGAATTTGCATGTCTGCCACACATTTCCCAAAATATTCTAAGTCCAACTTGACCTCGAAAAAGTATATACCAAAAATTTAAAAAATGCACATGTGTGGTATATGCAGAATAATGCACGGCTAAACTGCATATAAACCCACCGGAAGTGCCAGAATCGTGGTATAACCATGGATAACAGCCACTGGGTGCTGATATCCATGAATATCAGCACACCTTGCAAAGGTCTTGATGCATACATCATGGTGTTCAATATTAAACTATTAATGTAGGGATAGCCTAGGACGAGGTGAGGAATATACAATGTCAACTTCTCCATACATTTCCTTTTAAAACCGTTTAGGTTCAACGGGGAATCGATCCCCGGCCGCTGTGGCAGGAGGCGAGCTAGCTGTCCACTATATCAAGTCGACTGGTGGTAGAAACCGATGTCCATCGAGCATTTAAAAAAGTTTTCTGACATACCTGATGTTTACAGACCTCGTTAGCATAGAATCCAATGGTGGAAGGTGGAGTTATCAACACGAAAACATCGTTAGATATCCTATATGAACATGCCATGCCTAATTTCTCCATTTTCTTCGAAATAAATAAGAATCCATTGATTTTCCATAGCGATACATCTCGGCACCCGCCATTGCAGCTTGCTGACCCGAAAGTAGGTCAGGTACATCCGGGCACCTACCCGCTTCGTAAACAAGACGAAATGGCCGTGTACCGGGCCGTGTGCCTTGGATTGGTATGGAAAATCAATGGATTCTTATTTATTTTGAAGAAAATGGAGACAAAATGTATGCGAACACCAACTAAAGATCATATATTTAGCGGTGCTAGAAGTACAGAACTTGACATGCTTGGATTCTCCCCAAAAATCGTTGGAAAGACGAGGGTATGACGGGTGGAGTAAAAACAATGGCTACGCTGGCTTGACAAACCGAGCAGATCGTAAGCACTTACAAAATATCTTCTCATGGATTAATTCTGGGGTTATAAGGTAAGAAATTGATACAAAATGGAGAAATATGTTTGATAAATGCCTTAATGTATGTTACGGGAGAGCCCTCATGGATTTACGGGTTGATAATCCACTCCCACTGTGCGGTCGTGGATTATCAACCCGTAAATTCACTCGTGCTCTCCCATAACATACATTAGACGCTAACTAACCTCACCAAGTCCTAGGTTATCCATGCATTAATGCGTTTATCAAACTTATTCATCCATTATGTATTAATTTCTTACCTTATAACCCCAGAATTAATCCATGAGAAGACATTTTGTAAGTGCATGCGATCCGCTCGGTTTGCCAAGCCATCATGGCCATGTTGTCACTTTGCCCGACATACCTCCACCTTTACACACATTTTTTGGGTATAATCCAAGCGTGTCAAGCCCTGTTCTTCTAGCACAGCCAAATATACGATCTCTAGTTGGTGTTCGCCTACATTTTGTATCCATTTTCTTATAAATAAATAAGAATCCATTGATTTTCCATAGCGATCCAACGCACATGGCCCGGTACACGGCCATTGCGTCTTCTTGATGAAGCGGATAGGTGCCCAGATGTACCTGACCTACTTTTGGCTGAAGAACTGGGTCAGCAAGCCGCAATGGCGGGTGTCGAGACGTATCGCTATGGAAAATCATTGGATTCTTATTTATTTTGAAGAAAATGGAGAAATTAGGCATGGCATGTTCATATAGGATATCTAAGGATGGTTCTCTGTTAATAACTCCACCTTCCACCATTGGATTCTATGCTAACGAGGTGTGTAAACATCAGGTATATCAGAACTCTTTTTCAAATCCTCCATGGCCTTTGGGTTCTAGCACCGGTTGGCTTGGTATAGTGGACAGCGAGCTCGCCTCCTGCCCCAGAGGCCGGGGATCGATACCCCGTTGAACCTAAACGGTTTTAATAGGAAATCAATGGCGTGGTTGACTTTGTATATACTTTGCCAATTTATTAACTTGATCAGGTTCTAACCAAGATCGTCTTAGAAAAAAAATTACTCTGAGAATGCGGTTATACCCCAATAACTGCACGGGGTTATGACCAAAAAGGCACTGTAGAGGCCAGAATCGTGAGATAACGACAGTTATCAGAATGGCAATATCCAGGAAAAGCACCCTGAGTCACAGAAATCGTGTAATAACGGATACTATAGAGGTGCCCGGGTGAGTCAGAATAGGATAACACCAAATTCATACCTCATCCCTCATGGCTACCTCCCTATAGAGATGACAAAACTTTGTTTCAAAAGCATGTAGAACTTTTCAAACTGTGCAAAAACTGCACACATTAAGCCACATTATGATATCAGATAACCTCCATTCGGTACTCATGTAATACCAGTCATCATAGTGTTTGAGTTCGGTTTTGACGACATTGGCATTGAAATAGGACATCACACGGTCAGCTGTCCAATAAAATTAGATGGACTAGCATTCTACATTTGGACAATACATGTTGTCTGTGATGCTAAAATGTGAATTGGTCACTGGTCGTGGTTGGTGCGTCATCTCACATCGGCCCATGATTTATGCATGCAGTCTAAAAGCCATTGTCACTGTCAGGCTATTGCTCTACAAATTTGTTGGCATGATTTTTCCATTTAATGATAGAGTTTTGTGGATTAAGTATATTGATTTACATAGTTACTACCTGTTCTGGTGTTTTCAGAGTAAGGGACCAGCCAGGGTCTACAATGTGCGGGTCTACAATATTTATCCACTTGGCAAAAAAATCTTTTAGGTTCCCGATTTCTCAAACCTTTGTTTTAAACGTTTTTACCAAAACCAAACGTTTGTAAACGTTTTTGTGCCAAGTGGGTAGCGACGTCTGGAAACTAAAAGGATATTATAGTGTGCAGTGTCGGCAGTGTTGACTGATCGCTTCTCTTTTATAACAGTACTCTTTACGAATACGATCATTGTTAACAATATAACATGAAAGTAAACCTATATGACTGTGTTATAGTCAAGGTAGCCAGGAGACTGTTTGCCAGTCGAGCAAATATGGTCCCATTACATGATGATGATACATGGGGGCTGCACACTGACACTAGAGCAAAGCTAGACATGGCGATGTGGTCCCTGCCACAATATCAATATTCCATTGTAACAGTATCATTGTGATCACCTCTCCTTATCATTGCACAAGTTGAATTGATAAGCTATCATGGAAGTCAGCCACTCAAAGGCTACCCAATGAATTAATTCAATATTCAATCTTCAAATACACTAAGGGGTGTTTGTTTCCTGACACAATCTTTCAGTCAATATGTTTCCCAGCTAGCAATGCGATGTTGGCCCAATATTGGCCCAACATTGGCTCAATGTTATGTGGCTTTGGCCTGACGTTGTTTTTCTGACAATGGCTAAAGTGTATATTGTCCGGCAAAATAACAGTTGAGCCAACAACGGCAAGAAATGACATTGGGCCAACATTTCACCGACATGTCAGATTCTGATGTTGGGCCAAGAACTAACCAACCAAATTTTGAGCCAAAACCTGATGTCAGGATATGATGTTGGTACAACGTTGGTACAACATAATCTTTGTTTGCTAATAGAGTAAAGTAAGGAATACTACTTAAATGTCATTGAATCTATTGAGGAAATGGCTGTCAAGAATCATCATTTTAGAGACAGTCATCTCTATTATGTTCACCTTAATCTCAGCTCTATTTGCCAAGAAGTGGTACAAAGTCATCTTACCTATCGGACCATGTATATCCATCATTCCCCACAAAACGGTGTTTTTGTGTAAATGTTAGCAATATTTTATTATTGCACAAGAAAATTAATGTTGGACATTTATCCTCACATACTTTAGAAATGGAATATCTCTTGCTTTAAAGATACAAATATTACACAGATCCAATTGAATGATCATCATGATAAGATATGAAGGATATCATTGAGCAAATCTCTTGATATAGCCCTCAATGCCCTCTAGTGGAGGTTGGAAAAACATTGTCTTGCCAATGTTGGGCCAACGTTGGTAATTTCCTCACTGCTGGAAGACCTACCAACGTTGGTACAACAATGAAATGCCAACGTTGGTACAACAAGAATACCGAAGTCCCGAGTTAGGCTGCGACGGCCGGTTTCGCCACCAGCCACCTTCAGGGGTCGCTCTCTGAGACCCTAAGGAGGGTACATTTCTCAGCAGGCCTATAGTTATAACACTAGCTGGACAGGAAGTAGTTTTTTAAACTATGAACTTCTTTGTATTTGTGGATGAAACTTGACATGACTGACATACAACTCTCCTTCCTTGGTTGAATTAATTAGGGTTTTCAATAAATAGAAGTATAGGAAATATGTACATTTATGTAGACATACTGAGCTACATTGAGTCCAGTCCCTGGCTACCCAGGAGCAGGCCACTCCCTGCGGTCAGCTGTCAGGGAGCTCATCACCCCCTCCAGCCGGTCTCTACTCCATACCCTCCCTGGGACCATTAACTGCGCCTCAGGCGACCGTTTACGGTGGGGGCATGGTAACTCGGGACTTGGGTATTATCTGACGTTCTACCAACGTTGGCAAATTACTGAGAGTATTGAGAACGTTGGCCCAACATTGATTTGCCACCGTTGGTAGGACGTCAGACTGCCAACATTTTAATATTGCCTGCCGACCATTGCCGACGTTGGGCCAATGTCTTCTTGCTATATAGCTCGATGCAGCAAGTTGGGAACCTGAGTGTTTTCCAGTTTTGGAGGCAGCTGTGCATGTAAAATGCCTTCATTCAAGGGAAATTTTTGTATATGCAGCAGAAAACAAGTCTTGTGTATGATTCTCTCTCAAAAATCATAACAAAATATGAAAATAGAATCATTTGCTATGCATTATTCCCTCATAATACATGTCAGACTAGACAATATGCCCTCCATAGGTCCCATATGGGTTGGAAAAGCACCATGCTCATAAATGCCTACATCATTTTCAAGATAAGAATATCTGAAGACCTGAACAATGTGAACAGGTCAATGGTGCAAAACCCTTTTGTTTCTATTAAATTCCATCATCAATTGTTGTTTTGACCTGATGACCCATTGAAAACCATATTGAAATGCTATTAGAACCCCATATTAGGCATGTGAGGCCTATTATAATGCACTATTGAGCTATTTAGATGCAAATAGCAACAAAAGTGTTGTCGGCACCAAAGACTAGAATCATAAGATGGGGCTAATTCTTCTCACACATATTGTATCACTTAGATATTTCCCATAGACCATAAAAATGGATAATTCTGGTATCAGTGGGTGATCATGCATTCATATATGGTGATCTATGTGGTCCCACATAAAAAACAAGCAGAAATTTTGCTGAAAATCACAGTTTTGCAAACTGACAAAAATCACATGTATCCCAAAGTGTAATAAGCCACCCTAGAGGTAGGGAGAAAAAGCATACTCTTTTATAAACTTGATGGGTCAGTATTATGCACTATCTATCAAAAACTGATGATTAGAATATTTTTTCACAAAATAATTATATAGGGACAAACTTTGAAAAACAGCAATTTTTTCAAACTAATGATTTTTAAATTTATAATTTGTACTTCAGTGGTAAACTGTGCACTATATTATTGTAAAACCATCTACCCTGGTCTGAAAGCAATGAGTTTCATCTTTCGTTTGCTGCAAATATTGTGTAAATCGGATAATTTTTGGCTAAACCACAGCATTTCTTAGCAAAAATTCAGGAAAAACTAAGTTTTAGGTTCCCAACTTGCTGCATCGAGCTTTTTTTTTTTATAGCTGGGTTTCCAGCCTTTACATGTTAAGTAAATGAAGCACACTCCATTTTGGATGCTTCATGTATGTGTGTGGTGATAGTTAAAATGTATGGGTTATAGGCTCTAGGGCGTCCAGAAAGGCGATCCTGCATCAGTATACAGAGGACACTACTTTTCATGGAGTACGGTATATGACAGAAAATGCTCCTATACTACGTAGGTAGGTATAGCATTACAATTTCTAAATGTCAAATTCTCATTTTGCAGTTATTCGTAGGTGAAACTGTTTACAGTACATCAATAATGCTCAGCCAACATTCAATATTTGCATGCATTTAACAATCGATTTGCAACTGCATTTCCCTTCTAATTGGTGTGATATTAAGCAAGATGGCGACATTTGGTGACATTGAGAGGACAAGGGACTCAAAGATGCCTTATAACTTATGTGTTCCTGGCGCTCTAGTCGCTCCATGGTGGAGCTCAAGCTTCTGTCGTTCTTACATACAGGGTATTATGGATTGTGCTGGTGATAGGGTGTGTGGCAGGTTTCCTTGCCGTCATTCTAACCCGCCTCCTGTTCCTTCTGAGTCACCCTAAGGCTGTGGACCTCCAGGTGGTTTATGCTGCAAAGCTAGATCTGCCAGCTATAACTATCTGTAACCAGAACTTCTTCAGGTAAATTCAAATACACATGCACAAGAAAATAGGCCTAGATCGTTTTGTAGATATCGAACCACATGAATATATATTTTATCTTTTATCTGACTGATAATAATAGAAAAGCCCTACTCTATATTGATGATAGTGTATTCTGTCGCCCTTTAAGTGAAGTAGAAAGATTCTGCCATGATAATTGAGATGTATGCCACTAAAGAGGAAAGCAGCAGGTTTATCTAATGCATCTGATGACCACGATTGTCAAATGCATCAGCTATTGTATTGTTTATACATGGACAATTTAGCAAAATGTGTCTCATTGCACAGGAAGCTTCTGTTATGTTATTTATCGTACCTCTCGGCTAAGGTGCACCTACTGTGCCTTCTGAGTCAGCAAAGGCTAGGAGTGCAGCATATACGTGTCAGGGGGTTTAAGTTTAAACTGGAGAACAGATCAAATCAAATCTGGCTGCACGCTATAAGAATCTACATGAAGACAGGATGCATCATTCTATAGGCGAGGATTCTTTTTTACATAGAATAGTATCAAACTCCTCCAAAGAAAGGCCAAGTTGTGCCTCACAGCATTTCCCTCAGCTCAGAGAGCGTCTTATCAGAATCAATATCTGTTTACAAGACATATCTTATACACGAGCTATTATCAGAATTGATATCTGATTACGAGACACATCTTATACACAAGGTATTGTCAGAATTAATATCAGTTATTCTGTTTACAAGACACATCTTTTACACGAGGTATTAGGGTATGACCATAAGGTATTTCTTCCTTTTAGCCTAAATATCGTGATATCACAATATTGCGCATATAGTCTTAATCGATAGGGACCAAGTGTAGTGTTTCATATTTTCCCTTTAGTGTACAACCTTCACCAGGTACATATGTGTACTTGGTTTGTCTACAGATTTTGTACCAACATATCGTTTCTTATGATCATTTGTAGGAAGACAAAAACATTCGAAATGGGAAATTTTGATAGAGTTGAGGATCGCTTTTACAGAAGTGATGTTAAAGGACTGAAGTCTGACAAAGGTACTGCTGTGAAATGTTTCAAATGTACATTTATCAAGATTATAATTTGTTTTATTGCCACTTTACGTGTCACTTGTTTGGTTTAGATAACCAGGCTTTCACATAGATTTACACATGAAATTATAGATTTTGATTGTGATGAATATACCTATCCTTAAAATCCGAAGGTAATTTGCCTTTGCTCTCAACTGCTGTTGTATTTGGACTTTTTCAGGCACTTGTGAAGAGGGGTTTGATTTTGAGAAGGGAACCCTCTATAACTACCTCCTATTTACTGTGACTTCCCTAATCCTGGACAAGTATGACAAGATAAGCATTAGGGTGTGTAAGGAACTTTGTCTTCAGCAGCATGGCAGACTCTGTAACTCCATTACCTACATACATCCAACTCAAACCTGCTATGTCAGCAAATTCACCAACCTGAATAACCAATCATCAAGGTCAAATCCCAGGATGTCTCATCATGATGTGGACACCTTTATACGCCGGCGATGCAATGGTAGGTGATAAGACACTTTTAAAAGGCAATTAACCTATTTAGGGCCACTGATGCAGGAGTGCATCATGCCCATTGGTCGTCATGATGCACCAATGAAGTGCTGGTGAGACTGCTCACCAGCCCTTCATTGGAGCATCATGCCGACCCTCCGGGAGTATATGTATTAACCCCATAGGTTTGGCATGATGCTCCAATGAAGTGCTTCATTGGTGCATCATGACGATCAATGGGCATGATGCACTCCTGCAACAGTGGCCCTTAAAGGGTTAAACATACAGGTGACTTTTAATCTCTATTTGATTACTTTAAACCTTTTTAAATGTCAATTACTTTTATTTTTCTCTAATCAGGAGGGTCAATGACTTCTTGTCATTTTGAGGATGGCAACTGTCCCCTCCTCCAAACTCCGGATTCAGTAAAAGGAAGATGGACACTTCACTCGGGTTCTACTCATAAAGAGGGTACAGGTCCCCGCAGTGACCACACAACTGGTGATGGTAAGGAGGTCGACCAACCGATCGATTTTGAAGAATTTGGTCTCATTTCTTTCAAAGTTTAGAGAAAATTTTCATTACGTTTTGAGTTTTTTTGTTTTTTTTACATTTTTTCCCATCTATATCCTGTATCCTTTTCGTATTCTTCCCCTTTCTCACAGTTGTCATTTTTCCATCATTATTTTACAATGAATTCAAAAAAATTGATACAACCATTGATATGTGCCCTAACATTTCCTCTATTAATGTAAAAAAAAAGGAAAAAAAAAAGAAAATAGATACAATCCGACCTACCGACCCTACCTTTTCAGTTCATGTTACTGGAAGCAAACCTTTATTTATTTCGACCCTAACAATAACAATTATATGAAGCTTCTTCAAATCTTACAGTCAGCAGTTCATAACTATGATCTCCAAGCCCTAACTTCATATTATTAACCATAAGATGTTAAATTTCAACACCTAAAAACTAGAAACATCTTATGAGATTTGTCAAATATAATTCTTCATTCCAGGTCATTACATGTATTTAGACTCATCAGACTCCGGATCCTATTCGAATAGACTAAGGACACCCTTCCTGGAGGCAACAGAACCCATGTGCTTGGAACTCGCTGTCAGTATGGTTGGTGATAGCGAGAATGCTGCATACCTAACAATCAATGCATTATTTGACGAGAATGTGAAGACACTTATTTCGAGATCCACTTCCTCATCCAGTGACTGGGATCTAGAATTTGCACACATAGGAACAGGAGTCTTTCAGATTGAGATATCGGGTAGCGCATATGATATAGACATTGGTATGGATGATATCAGCTACGGACCTTGCCAGAACTTTGGTATGTTTTAAATCTTCACTTTCATAACCTTGCTATAAATATCTGGGGAACTTTAATTAGATTTGAATATATAAACTTATCTGACCTTGGGCAAGTCATCGCAATAAAGCTTTAGATATCACCGACTTATTTAATTTCAGTTGAAAACTGCCGCCGGGATCAGGCTGGCATTGGTTACCTTGGCAATATGTCTGTAGCAGCATCTGGTAGCAAGTGCCTTCTTTGGAGCAATATATCTAGTGACTGGTACATCTATGACTCGGATTTCCCAGATGGAAGTGTAGGAGCAGCGCGTGACTACTGTAAGAACATCTGGAGAGATGCTCAGGGACCATGGTGTTTCACTGAGGCATCTGTGAAGGAATACTGCAATATCTCATATTGTGGTGAGTCTAATTAGATTGCCAAATTAGCATGGGTAGCATATCCTCTGATTAAGCACCCGAACCCCTTTTCCACAACCATATAGTTTTGCATATGACATTGTTGTTACTTTATTGTTTTTTATGCATGCATACCCCATATCCACGCAAATCCCCCAACTCACAATCTTTACAGGTAGACCTCTTTTAATTTAAGGATATCTGATTGGTATGCCCTATTATATGTTCAGAGTGCACGGGTGACCAGTACAGATGTGATAATGGGATGTGCATTAACAGGCTGGCAGTGTGTGATGGGTACCAAGACTGCCCTGGAGAAGAAGACGAAACAGAAGGATGTGGTCAGTTATAGGGCATATATTCCATATCATAATTATGTTTGCACCATTGGATATAGCCTTTGTATTAACTTGGCTAAAATAAAATGTTTAACAAGAATTCTAGACATTATGTTCAGAACATCTCTCTTATGTTGATTTGCTTGCATTTTGGTATAGTATATCACAAATTCCTATTGTCTTTTCATTCTCAAGCTGCATCTGTGGATTGCACCTTCGAGCCAGTCACCTTATGTGGATATAAAAATGCTTCTATGAGCTCAGTCAAAGACATAACCACATGGATTCCATACACAGGGAAAATGCGTAATGGACATCTACAAAGCGACAGCCCAGGTACGTCCACACATATCCTGTGACAATATAATTATATATACACACATTCCTCTTGCATCCAGTGCTAATAGTTAAGTAGACACCTACTAGTATAGAACCAGACCAAGACAAATACTATTGCTCATGCAATACAAACTGTAGGTTGGTATCAAATATACCTAGACTTGATAAATATTGAATTATTATTACCTGTTGGACCATGTGAAACCTAAATGTAAAACCATGCAACTAGTTTCAATCAATGAATCATACATTTGTATTGCATATTATGTCATAAGGTTACTTACCTTAGATAGATGACATTGAATTTTATGCTTAATCCTTTATTTTAAATTTTTTATTCTTGGTGACGAATTAGGTCATTACCTTTACTTGGACTCTGGCTCTGTGACCTTAGCCTACAAACAGAGGATTGGTTTCATCAGCCCCATTATCCCACCTTCAAACCAATCATCCCATCAGTGCCTTACTATCAACATCTACACTGGTCGTGATGCTATCTTTCCTGATGCTATGGGTATAATCCGTATATATCAGCAGTTCAACAAGTATGAAAAACATCCTGTCATGTTGGTGAGTGGCACAGAGCACCATAATTGGGAGCAGCTAAGAGTGAACATCCCTGCAGCCAACAGGAAAACCAGGATATTCATAGAGGCTGTGTTTGGCAGGAGCTACTACAGTGATATGGCAGTGGACAATATTACTTTACAGACAGGGAGTTGTATTCCACCATCCATTGGTTAGTATGAGAAAGTTTTTCAACCTAGTTGGAACCTTTATTAAGCTGGGGAGGTAAATTTTGATCTTGATAATGATCTTTATTAATGGACTGAGAGTCTCATATTTTTCTGGTCTGTAGGGAGTACACGGCTGCACCCTATCATTATAGAAAACTGAAAAAAAATGAAACATGCATATCCACATGTGTATGTAGAAGATCCGATGGAGATTTAGTTGCGTAAAACAGTACTTGCTGTGAGTTAACCTCGCCAGCCAAATGCTTTTGAGCTGGTGCAGTAAATATTTAGAGTACACCTTTCCACATTATTAAACATTGCTTTAATGATAAGGTGCAGCCAAAAAATGAATAAAACTTTTCCATTGGCAGCAGGTTTCACGACATTATGGTAGTCTTTCCATTTCAGAATGCAGCAGAGGCTTCGCATGTAGGAACATGACTTGCATCGACGAGAGTCTTGTTTGTGATGGTCATGTGGACTGCGTAGACTTTGCAGATGAAGGCTGGGATGTATGTCATAAAGGTATGTTCTCCTTCAATGTGATTAGTTCTAAATACCATGGGCATAGTGGGAATCTTTTCAGAGACCATGATGCCATAGAATCACATACATCCCTTATCGATTTTAAAGCCAAAACTGCAAACCACTTGTCACTGCCTAAAGTCAACTAATGCTGTTTTACAGAACTATCATTATCATGTGACTTCATGAATGGTTACATCTGTGGTTATAGAGATGATTCCAATCCAGATGTCAATGGATGGAAATGGTCAGCGGGAGGTGAGTCGGAAATCTCCTTCCTCTATTTTATATTAAACTTTTCTCATGCTCAATGTATAGGCCTACACGTAACACACATATAACATTATGATATTTAGAGCTGCTGTGCTCACAACATTAGCTCAAAGCTAAAGGGTTCTGGGGAAAAACAGTCTGGAAACCGTTCTAGGGCACGTGGCAGAAATCATTTTAGCCCCTGGTCACATGCCCTCTAACACATGGCCGAAATCATTTTGGACCCTATTCCACATGGCCCCATATCAGATGGCCGAAATGTTTGGGTTGTACAACCCTGTACGATCGTGCACTACCTGTGAAATCCTGTACACTACCTGTACACTACCAGTACATTACCTTTACACTACCAAATTACAGGTTTTGAGCAGATAATGCGTGTGAAGCATTCCCTTTTATCATACCCCATAGGCCAGCATCTCTATACATAGTGTCCATGAGGTACAGAAAGCCATACATGTGCACTGCAAAAATGGTGTTTAGATTTTAAACATGTTTAGGTGTAAACATGTTTAAAGTCTAAACATATATATCAGTTAGGTATATCATCGACTGCACATTTAGGAAAAGAACACTTTTATTCTAAATACATAAACATTTTTGCTAAACATGTTCAGACGTTGAGAGTTTAAACAGTTGAATATTAGGTGTTTAGATTTAAACATCAATATGTTTAGATACTTGCATGTCAAATCCACACCAGGTAGCAGCACTACCTCTGAATGGACTATCTGCACACAGTTATAATCAATTGTTGTGACAAATATCCCCAAACTCCTTGTTTATCATAGTGTTGTTTCATTGAATGTTATGAAAATATAAACAACAATAGAACCTTAACTGAATTCAACTGACACCACCATCATTACCATAGAATAATCAATGAGCTCCATGACTTACACCTATATCATGTTATTTTGTAAAGTATGAAGCAATGTCCTTCCTGCCAACCTGTTGTACTTCCTCAAGTCTCCTATTCTAATGAAGTGTGTACATATATGTGTATATAGCTGTAGCTGACACCTTCGGAGACTTTGCAGTGTAAATACCTGCTGATGTCCTCCAGTAAATGAGAAAACAAACAAAAGATACTCCTTTATTTTTTTAATTGATACATGTCTGCATACCCTCACTTCCCACTAAATCACTTAGACATCTAAACACAAAAATTCATAAACATCTAAATGCAAAATTTCATTAATATCCAAACACAAATTCTGAACCTAAATACCTAGATTTCTAAACACTTGAGCTAAGCACATTGTTTGGCTAAACATGTTTAGGAAATTAATGTGATTACAAAAACGTTGCAAGAATATGTTAAGAATTGTGTTTAGGATCTAAACACCATTTTTGCAGTGTGCAGATTATGTTTCAAATTCTTTGTTATTCAATGGTGGGATACAATAATGATGGCTTAATTCATTGTCAATGGCACTTTACCATGGCATAAACCATGGTATTACATTGGGGACCTTACATTGCTGGGTTTAAGTATTTGAATCGAAGTCTAATTTTCTCTAATGTACTTTTTGTTTTATTCCAGATAACCTTGTATTTGTCAGTGATGACCTAGTAGGAACAAGTTCAGTTAAGAGGCTAATCTCGCCCAAGTTTAATGTGCCAGAGAACCTTTGCTTTGGACTAAAGTTGCAGCTGAAGGTTGTCTCTGCCTTCTGTACCCTTTCCATATACAAAGAGGAAGGGGATATACGGGAACTACTGCATGTGACTGGATATAATAAAAACTTGGAAGACACATGGGTATGGGCATATGGAACCATCCCAAGTAGTAGTCACATTGGTGTCAGTGCAGAAGTGAATTGTTCCTCTGAAGCAGCTTCCATTATGGTGGCGATTACAAAAATGCAGATTAACAATGGATCATGTGAAGACAAGTGTGAGTAGATCTATTGGTGTTGGGGAAATGAAGTACCAAGCCCGCAAACACATTGTTTGAACTCAAAATAATACATGTCCAAAACCATTCAAAAACGTTCTGAAACGCATTTTTGTTAACTGTATAATTTAGGTGATTTTGTAAATGGAACAAGTGGATAAGCCAAGCTATAAATTTATGGAACTCATATTTTCCAGAGCTTGTACTGTTTCTCATGTATGCTATTTTGGATGCTATTATGTAATTCAGTTTCAGATGAGCAGTTCAACTGTTCTTTTACAAAGGAGAACATGTGTGGATATCTGGACATATCTACACAAGGCGCCAACTGGGCACTCATGTCAAATGGTAAACTAGATCTATACATTTCTATTAGATGCCTCAAATGATGAGTCTTACTTACGGCTATGCTATATATTATAATAAAATCTGCTATATAATAGAATTTAAGTGGTCTAATCTTATACAAAATCCATGTCACAGTGTCTCTACAAATATCTAGATGAATTTTAAAAGCAATCAGATTAGAGGGCAGTTGCCTTGAAGATTTTGCCAAATCGATGTTGGATGTTCTCTGTGAAATCATCAGTAAGTAACAACAAGAACACACTCCTAACAGCCAAGCGTGCAAGTTAGGATACTCGAATGAAAGAGCATACTATATCTTTATAAATGCTAGGGGAGATTTTCTGTTTTCAGGTCAGGGGGTGGTGGCCTCCTATTGGAATGAATATGCAAGAGGCAGAGCCTCTGCTGTCCTTCTGTCTCCAAAGATTATCACGGGCACTCAGCACTGTCTTATCTTAAACATAAGCACCAGCCCTAGCACATGGCACTTACCACGGGTCTCCATCCTAAACCACCTAGACAATGATACTATTCTGTGGGAGGGTGAAGCTGGATCTGGAGGTAACATATTCCTACTGCTTCAGGAAGGGACTTACCGTCTGAAGATAATGGCTTTGGTATCTCCAGGGGATGAGGTCGTACTATTAGGCATCACCCTGGGTGATGACTGGGTGTGTGAGGGTAAGTATTCAGTTTCATTGGTTAAGGGGTAAGGGTTGCGGGAGTCTTAAATTAGGGGGAGCACATGTTAGGGAGGTCAATATCATACACGTATATAACGATGATGAGTAATGAGCAAGGGTTGGGTGAACCAAGGGTCAAAATTGGCCCATGGCTCACCCAACAAGTGCCTATACTGGAGGAATAGTGTTAAAATGCATAATAATTTTGTTACAGGGGATGTATACTTACAGGCAAGAATAAAGATGCATCATATTCATAGTGAGCCTACTGTATTGGCCACTAGCTGGTCTGGAGCTGGTTCCTGCAACCCACACTGATAAGGTGGGACCAGCATGTCCCTGGAAGTGGGTGTTAACCAGGGACTAGGTACCCATCATGGTAAGCCTTATCAGTGGGTTTTAGCTCAACCAGCGAAATTCAAGATGGTGGCTCCACTAGGCCTCCATACTGAATCCTATACATATTTCACGAAGAAAAGTATTTACCACCTCAGTCTTTGTTTTTCCTCCTCAATGTTACATGGAGTTTAAGATATTACAGATAAAATTTTGATATCACAGCGGAGGTTCCAGTCATAATGATCTGCGATGATTTCTTGTGCAATGACGGACAATGCATCCCAACGTGGTTAGTTTGCAATGGCGTTAACGACTGCACCACTGGCGAGGACGAGGACTTAAGGATATGTCCATCAGGTATACCATATTTTACGCTCCTATTCATCGTTATACAGTGGGAGATTCAGAAACTTGAAAGTGGTAGGGGTTGGTGAATATCTTCTTCGGTGTCTTCTTAGGCACATCAACATTAGAAGAATGAAGGTTTCTCCCAAGTTACTAGATTGCATTGTAGAAAGTTGCATATTCATCATCACACTCTCAGCCCGGCACGTAGATATACAGCACAATCATTGTTTTTGAACAGTAGCTAGTGTAGGCATGAACCCACTTACCAAGTGGTTCTACTGCCTATTTACAGGGCTATATATAGCCGCATTACAATTCGGGCTGAGAGAGTAGATGAAGATGTAGGATTTAACAGATGCAATTAAAATCGGATTAACTTGATATTTTCCAACTTTCTTCTAATCTTTGGAAAGGGGTATGGCGGATGGGGGGATTTACAGCTTTCATGATGAGTGGCATCTTTTTGGTGCTGCCCTACCCATCATAAAGCATCTGGAATCTAAAACACATGTCACAAATCATAGTTTGTGTACCTCTTGAAGGCGCATTCTCTGTGCCCAAGGTGGGATAAATGTACTTAAAATATGATTGTATATTTGCAGTTGACACAGGTCATATGGATCCAGGAAAGGATGACCTCCCTGTCATCAGAGATATCAGTGAACTTATTCCAGGTAATCATATTGACACTCCATGGGCCACAGGCTGAAACAACATAGAATACTAGGATGTTTATTGAATATGTTGGGTGTAATGGTATTGCTAAAAGCTGATTTTAACGACTGCTGACTGTTATCATTCTCTTTTAGAGTGGCAAGATGCCAATTTATCAATTTTTCCCAATATTATCAGCCACTGAATAAGGGTATATATGTTTAACTTACAGGATCTAAAAATCTAGTAGAGATATGTCGAATATCTTTTCTTACTCAAGCATCAACTCAATTTACTCAGAAATTGTCCTCCATCCTTATTCAGTAAAAAGGCCGCAGTTGTGAATGACCTCCCCCTTATTTTTTTCGGTTATTTGTGCTTAAAATACCCATTCCTGGCTACTGAGGGCCATATTGTTTTTTTGTTGTATTTTTAAATAAATTCGAAATAAGGCTAATTCAATTCTGGATTTCCTATTACTGGCACAGCGTACATTCTAGTGTGCCCCGGAGTAATTGACTGAGATGGACTATATATTTCAAAAATGAACTATTTCAATATCCCACTTTTTTAACTTGGGAGGGGACGATCCAAGAGTTTACAGAGTCTAGAAACAAAAGCGAACCCCAGATTACTGTTTTTTCATCGTGATCGAGTAGCATTCCCTTCATCAACGTGACTGACTATAGCCATGCCCCCTCCCCCAATATAACCTGCGGCTCATACACGAAGTTTTAAGTTATATAAAAATACCAAATTCTTTGTTTTAGCTTCAACAACTATGGATCAGCGTACAGAAAACATCACCCAATTCTACACTGAAGCAGGACACCAGTCTGCCGACATGTTCTATGGGCTAGTATAATTATATACGAAACGTTCACCAATCATTATTGATTTTTTCACCATATAAGATCCACGGGATAGAGGTATGGTGCACCCCGGGCCAAGTTATACTGGACCAAATGAGGGCCAATTACATGTATATGAGACATGAAGTTGAAATTTAGAATTTTTCACATGGCAAGGGGAAGTTTTTTTTCACAATTAGCCAACATCAGATCAACCTCATTTGCCGCTATTAACGACTCTCTCTATAACTCCTTCAAATAGCAAAAATCTCAAAGCCCCCATGAAATCTTTTTTTGGTTGGTTGTGACTGTTGGGCTTTTGTTTACAAGTCGATTCCACTGTTTCATTCCTCGAATACTATCGATATGGATGATATACGGGACACACTGATGGGGAATATTCAGAATATGCTTAACGGGTGAATACACAGAACAAACCTGTCATATCTATTTAATGTGTTGGCAGCATGAGTGAGAAAAATGCAACAAAATCATTGAAGATGAACAGTTAGAATAAGTACAAAATCGAAATATTTTACAATATCGTATACTTTTTATTTATTTTTTTATTGTAGGTGCACTTGGGCAGGTTCATCATGCTCAATTGTTGATTTCACAACAGAGATAACTGACTATGGCCTATGTCACACCCTTAATGCTGGCCACCACAGCTCAGAGAAGCTGGAAACAGCCAATACTGGTAAGCTTCACGAAAAGATGCAAATTGTACCTTAACGATTTTCATCTCATGAAATTATGCGGGGAAGAAGTAAATTATAAACATGTACTTTTCACTATATCGAAGACCTTCATTTCAAATTTACCCTCTAGGGTTCTAGGAGTCTAACATAATCTTGAACTCTGTCTAGTGAAATTCTCCTCTAAGAGATGTGGGAGTAGATGCAAATTGAAGATAACTGCAATATAACCCCACAGGCTGTTCAATGGGGGGTGGTAGGGGTGGGGTTAGGACAGGGGAAGAATTCAACAACCAAACCATCATATTAACCATCGTGCTATGCTTTAGTACTGGGAATGTGAGTGTATGGTCTAAGAAAGGAGCTTAAAATAAGCTAGAATCACCCTAACACTAAAAGAAATCCTACAATTATATGGCATGCATTATTTCCGCTGTCACTGACAGAACCCTTAAACCGATCATCAAAGTACAGATTTTCCATCCACTAAACTTTGAAAAATTAATATCGAAAAAGAAAGTTTCTAAATTGTTTTACCTATGCAGATATATATGAGGCAAAACGTTCACATGGCACTTTCTGATAATTTTGGCATTGACAATGAATCCCCTTTTTCATTATCCACGCCACATAATATGTTCAGATTGTGGTCCCAAATAGAAAATGATCCAAATTGATTTAATAAAGAATATTCTTTCAAACGAGAGAAACAAGCGGCCACCAATTGCAAAAGGAAGGAAAATTCACCACTAAGTGATGAGCATGCCATTTTAACAACGCCTGTTTTGATTCTACAAATAACCATACAAAATACTTAATGGATGAAATTTATTTCAACCTTCAGGAGCGTCTTCTGGACTGCAGCTTATACTAAATGTGGAGCAATACGAGTACATGCATGGTCCACAGCCTGATGCGGGGGTCAAGGTAAGGTCAATGTATTCTATTGACAAGCAGGGTGAGCGATTGGAGCATCGATATAATGGGTAATTTCCATTGTTCCATGTTAAACAAGACATGTTCTCCCCATCAGAACTTTTTTTCCCTTTGCGATATGGAAGCAGTGGGCATAGTTTGAAGTCTAAACAAAGTTGGAAAACATCACTTTTCAAAATTTGTGAGAAAGCACTATCTAGCCTTATGATCTTTGATGATTGAAATTTTCCAGGTGAATAAAGCTGCTGTAGAATAAGACCTATTATGGAATGTTTATAAATAAATATATATTTTGATAACCATCATAATATCACACTTCAAGGCAAAGTAATCCATAGGGGTTAATCCGTGTTTACAGATGAAGAGCTTCAATTGCAACATTAAAATCGCAATCATTTAGACATTCGAAATAAAAATGCCATTTTACGACCATCAGATGTTTCTATATGACCAAGGGGAGGTTCCCTTTGTGCGTGACCTTGGATTTGCCGTAGCCCCAGGACTGCATGGACTTGTAGCTGTTAGACTGAGTCAGGTAAGTACATTGCCTTCATTATTAACAATGTCTCTCTAAATTGATAATAAAAAAAAAACACATTGATATTTATTCTGAACACAGCTGACGGGTCACAGCCTCCCTTCCATGTTTACTCACTCTATCTAATGGTAATTTCAATAGAAAAAAATCCACCTTTAATATGATGTGTATTTCTCTATCCAGACCAAGTCCCTGGGCCACCCATGGGGGAGATGCGAGCAGGGACAACTTAAGTATGGCGGGAACTACACCTATTCAGCCTGTATTAGGGAGAGGGAGACAGCAGCTATGGTTGAGCAATGTAGCTGCAGAGACGCCTACATGCCTGGCTACAATACAGGTATTTTATTCAGATCAACTCTATGTTGCCTCAATTAGATAATGTATGTTTTAGTTTGATCAATAATGCTTATCCACGCATTACTGGACCTGTGTGTGTTCACTGTTTCATTTCAATATTGACAGTCAGTCTGTGCCACATTTAGATTACATTAATATTGTAAATCATATTTGTCTGAGAGAAATCAAAATTGAATATATGAATGAAGGTCATTATAAGTGCTCTTAAACAACGTTTTGGCGACTTCGAAGTAAAATAGATGGTTATTCCGTTGATTAATCTGTGTGAGAATGATGCAGGTGTCTTCGAATCTTTAATACCTGGGATATATCTATATATGATCTCCATGTTAGAACTTACATGAAAATGTTAAAGGTTAGGCATGATAAGAACTTACTATCTATGATGTATGATGTATCTTGTGATCCAAACTGTGTCAAACTCCCTGCCAGGAACTTGCGCGGCAATGTTAAAAAACAGTTAAAGGTATCCAGATCCAGGTGTTTGACGTATGATAAGTCACCACTGTACAGGGGGTGTGTCCTTTCCCAGTGGGCACATAATGTTGAATCAATGTTCAAATATTGTTGATCAACAAAGATCAACATTGAATCAACATTGAATCAACATTGATATATGTTGTGTGCCCACTGGGTTGGGACAAATTGGATGCAAATACTTAGCAGATAGGCAGTAAGAAAGAATTCATGAACAAAATCTGAATGTATTTGGTGTATAACCGTCACTTGATAGACTACGTAATTATTTTTGAAAGATGTAATATACACGCTGCCTGCGGATTATCGACTTCTGCAAATCAATGGTGATACATACAGCCCCTAAGAGGCTTTAGTTATGTTTTTAGTAATATCGTAATGATCTACACCCAAAATGATGCCTGCCTGATGTAACTTTGTACAACCTGATTGAGCGCTACACTATTTCTTTCCTGTTGCTGTGTTTTGGCCGATCTGAAAAACGTACATGTATGATTTCTGCCAATAAACTTGTAAAAACTCAAACTCAAAACTGTATTCAGGAACACGGACCACAGACAGTTAGTAAACAGCTTTGTGAAACATTAGTTCACTGTTGACTGGATACTTTTTGGTCAATACAATTCTGATCATTGCCAGACTTTTAACCAGCAGGTCGGTCTTCGGACTGCACTGCCAATATTTGCCAATGTATTATAACTATCATGTTGACTCTACCTAAGAGCATCCATAAAATGACTTTGGAATGTATTCTGAGAGTAATAGAGGAAAGTACTATTATTTTGAGAATATAATAATAATAATAACAACAACAACAACAACAACAACAATAATAATAATAATAATAATATAATAATAATAATAATGATAATGATAATGATAATGATAATGATAATGATAATGATGATAATAATAATAATAATAATAATAATAATAATAATAATAATAATAATACTACTACTACTACTACTACTACTAATAATAATGATAATAATAATAATAATGATGATAATAATAATAATAATAATAATAATAATAATAATAATAATAATAATAATAATAATAATAATAATAATAATAATAATAATAATAATAATAATAATAATAATAATGAAATGCATTTAATTGATATTGCCTTTCACTAGTTATGATCCTCTGGCCCATATTGTACATAAATCGAAAATCCAACCCATACACATTTACAAGACAACCAATACTAAATAAATAGAAGCACAATGGCTTGCATTTTGATCAGGTAAATGTAACTATCAAAATTGAAATAATCATTACGAGGGATCTTAACTTTCGCTCCTTATGTCACACTGATCCAGAAAATTACCTAGCTCTCATTAGCTAATTTCGAAGTTACCACTGTATAGTGGACACTTAGATCTAAAAGTGATTTTTTCAAGTAATGGATTTGGATGATTTCAGGTCGTGAAATATCAGGTTTTTCTCAATCTCACAACCACATTTTTCTTATGTAAGCTAGCATAATGGAGAGCAGAGCCAAGTTCAGGGGCCAATGTCTATCTTAAACATCCATTTCTAGCTGTCAAATGATTGAGACAAAGATTTTAGAGTGAAGCTTAAGATATTATTTGTGTATTTTGAGGAAATTTTATATATTGAGGATTTTATGGCAATGTAAGATCCGGCAACATGACCATAACTTCTTTGATTTTGTACAAACATACTTGTAACATGGCCTTAAGTTAGTTCCCTATGAGTACCCTGCTCATACAAAATATCAGAGATCTATCCCCAATACTAAGTACAGGAGAGGGCACTAGGTGGCAGGCTAACAGGTAAGGCCTCTATATTTTGTGCACAGAGGAGTTCCCACACACCTCCTGATTTTGGTCTAACAGTGACCTTAACTTAATAGATTACAGAATGTTATCTGGCTTATTTGAAGGACAATGAACTGGATGCCAAAAACAAAACATCTGTAAAAAGATCAAGCTGAGCTATATAGTCTATTGAATGTGATTTATCAATTGGTATACCTTTCATGGTGCATACTGAACCCAATATTCACCATTCAGTATTATTCACATAACAGGGGTGTACCTAAGTATGACTTACAACACATATCTTATGGAGTAGTTATTTGATACAAGCCCCTACAAGCTAATGAGGATTTCATGTGCATATGTGGATCAACACAGGAAAAGGGACCTCTGTGAGGGGCCTCCTGGGGGTCCCCTTCTATGGTTTTCTTTTGGTACAGGCACACTCAAACATGTGTCTTAATTGGTGCTATTTACAGTGTGACCAGACAACCCTCTGCACCTGTACAGACTGTTCTTTCAGGACATGATCTATTTACAGACCCTAGTGTGCTTACAACCCTGCCTACTCTTAGCTGCAGTGTGCAGGCCCAGTTGTTACTCAGCCTAAACTGGCTTTGTCAGACTGCCTGCAGACACCAACTCCCGATCACAGTTTCAGACACCATTCACACTACAAACTAGTTTTCCCAAAATACCCATATCCAATATTTCCAATTTGATTTTCTCAGCTTCTAGGTAACTTGAAACCAAAAGAAAAACTGATTTGGACCATGGCTTGCATGGACAAACAGATATTCTGACATCGAAAATATTAGATGGATTCTAAAATTCCTCTCCTGTTCCTACCAATACTCAGCTCTGTGTGTTTCTCTCAATGGCTGAAAATATGCTGAAGACAATGCACTTGCCGGATCTTACACCTAAAACATCTTTAGTAAATGTATCAGAAAAATATACATATATATGGGTAGTTAAAATCAAAAACTCAAATTTAAAACTGTTATCTCCTTGCATTGCAGAAGATCCACCGATGTGCAACGTGACAACCTACCTTAATTGTATCGTTGATCACCACAGTAAAGTATCAAATCTTCCACTACTGATAGTTCATTGAAAACTCTGGCAGATCTGAAACTCTTCAGTGCAGACGACTTTAGGTCCTGAAATTGGCAATTCCTAAAACTACAGACCTGGAGGGTCTTGCTAAAACATGACGAGGAATAACCTCTGAAATATTTTCAGAGAGTGCTGATGATAACGTGCATGGCCTTACACGTTTTCATAGTATTGACAAATATTCTAACAGCAAAATGCATGGAAAACTCTTTTTGAAATGTAAAAAGAAAAACCCAAAAAACGTGCACGTTTAACCGAAACGATTATCTAAACGTTTTCTTTCGGGTTCACGTTTCTTTTTAGGGAAGACCCTCCAGGTTGGTCAAATTGATGACCTCGTGTTGTCATTCTGACCATCTAAGTTGTCAATAAGACAACATTGTGTTGTTAGTGTGACTATTTTCCATCATCAATTTAACAACTTCAGGTTGTGAGGAGGCATGAATACCTATACTTGTCTGCATTGGCCAACTCCAAATAACAGTGAGGTTTCGGTATTATTGCAATAACTTTAGGCCTATTATTATGTCTTGTAGATAGAGTAGCTTGGATTGTTTCAAAGTCTGTTTGCACCATATAGACAAAGTTATTTTAAATAAATTTACTACTAATATAAAAATCAAGTACCAGATGTACCCTTTAGCCTTTCCATTTACTTAGGGTTTGCCTTTTAGGGTCACCGCAGACGGGCCAGATTCGGTTGGTAACTAAGGACATTCAATTGGATCGGATCGGGGATATCAAACATGTTTGATACTGACCGACCAGATTGAATATCCCCACAGATGCCTCTGACATCATGATTGCCCGACCCAGTCAGCCCCATCTGCCGTCCCCTTAATATACCAGGTGCACCTTATACATGAAGTATTGCAATAGGCTGTTGTAGAAACCCCTGTTTTAGTCTAGATTCTAGTGATTTAAGATAATTTGTTTTAAGAATTTGTTTTTCACATAAGATGACCCATGAGATGTAGTTTTAGTATTTATCATTGTCCTTTTTACGACAACAAACTATGATATGGTCTTTATTGTCACTTTGGTCTTATCTGAAGGTACAGTACCATCATCAGTGGAGGTTTGTGAGGAGCCTTGCAATATGAAGGTCTATGAGGCCCAGCTTTCCTATGCCTCCCTATCCAGCCTGAGTGTTTCTCAGATACTGAATTCAGACACCAAAGCACTCCAGGATAAACTCCTGTATGCCCTAAATATCAGGCAACGATCCAACCCAGAGGAGTTTGCCATGGACATGTCTCAAATGACTCAAATATACACCAGCTATACAGAGTTCTTGGCCTATGTTAAGAAGGATGGATGGTCAGAAGCTGACTCTATTTTGAAAGGTAGTGAGAGTGCCTTACGTCACCTCATAGATGGAATTGTCAAACCAGACGTTGAAGCAGCATTTCTAACCCCAGGAAGACTTTGTGCAAAAGCCTTTCAAAAAACGTATGGACCAATAACCAAAACCATCAAGCAACAAACTGAGAAAGTCATAATTCAAATAGAAGTAATATCACGTATATTTGATGGGTATATAAATGGAATTTCACCAAAGGATGATTTAATCTCTCAAGTAAACGATGCGACTGAAATTTTGAGGTTATTGAAGAATGCTATAAATACCTATTACAATGCCTTAATCCAAAACAAAGGAATTTATACTACCTCAACATTATCTAAAACTGACATTGACCTACTCCCAGAATTTCCTATAGTAGGTAGTGAAACTACCTGTGGAGAGGTAGAATTTAAACAAACATTGAATTTTGTATTTGAATATGTATCACACTTGCTCAATCAAGCTAACAGTTCTTCTCCAAATTTAAATATTACTGATGCATCAGATCTCCTGGACCAGTTAGTGACAGCTGGTGCCGCATTTCAAGGTGCAATAGAAGACATCAGTAATTGTACTGGACAGTATGAACAATTCCTACTCTCACTCAGTGTGTGGGAACACAAAGTGCAGGCTTTACTTGATACACATAGTTCAGGATTTACCCTTGGTCAAGGACATAGAACCGTGGATGATATCCTTGACTATACTGATGAGACAGCACCATTGCAATACTTCACACGCAAAGTCGAATCCTTAAAAACATACCTCATGGATATGAGGCAAACCTCCACAGATGTTGCAGATCTCTTTAGTGAAGATTCAATATCTGGAGCAATACAAGCTCTCGATAAGTTTGTATCTAGGATTCGTTTAACCCTGATAGAACCATTGAGGGGCAAAATATTCAACCTGAGGGAGTCAATTACAGATATATTTCTTCAGCTTCTAAGGACAGATAATACATTTTCCAGGTACAGATAGGCCAATGTCTTATTTTCAAATGTTTGAACAGATTCATGAATGAGAAATAATAATCTATCAATGAGGAAATTGAAGAAAATGAATTGGGAGTACATTGACAGTTTCTCTGATAAATGCAGTGTTAAGAAACGAGTAAATAAATAGAGGTGTATAGAAATCTTTGTCATTAGCTTGGGCTAATCTAAGATTTACATTAGCTTTTGCTCACCTGTATTTTAACAAACTTGTGCCTTATACAATCTATTATTGTGTTTTCTTTTCAGTTTCATGGGAAGCCGGTACAATGCCAGTAGGCTACATCAGATGTCAATCTGGAGACGACCTCAGGCTCAAATTACCAACCCCAAAGACCCATTGTTCTCAAATGATGTTTTTAAGTTCCAAACATCAGAACTGTTCATAACATACCAAGCACCTAAGGTGTTGAGTGAGCTAGTGGCATGGTATGTACTGCCCCTAGAGGAAGAACTGAGTAAGTTTGATTCAGGGGTTCGCACTCACCATACTCATATCAAGGATATACTGGAGGCAGTGAGCAGCAGGTATGCCGTACTCAGAAAGGAGAGGGTCATAGGAGAAGACTTTATCAGGTAATTATACATTATTCAATGTCATATAAAACCTTTAGTTTACCGTCTAAGGTAATGGAAGCTGAAGGGAGAGATTGTTAAATGAAAAAAAGTAAATTGGACAGATTACACATGATTTGCCAACAAGCTACATATTACGAATTCATAACACTTCTGAATACTGTGAATGAATACCCCTAAATTACCTCACTGTTATTTTAAGCCGTGTAGTACGGAAGCCGACGTGTGCTACCATGTAGACATGCCTATGCCTCTTAGTGAGTTTTACTCAAGCCATACATAGTAGTATAGAGACTATAAATGTGTGAGTGTGTTTTGCTGTCAAGTGTAGAAATATGCTGTCAGTCTGTCAAGTACTGTATTATAGTTTGCTGTCAAGGGCAAATATTAGCTGTCTGTCTGTCATCTTTCTTACTGTTGCTTGTGACAGGTATCCTTTAAGCTTGGAAGCACTGAATGAGGTACACAGAGATTGAGGGTCAAAGCTATCAGTGAGTGAGTGAGACAAAGTGAACCTATTAAAGCCTCTTTTGACCTACTTTGACCCAGTTGGCCCATTTTTGGCCACTATTACTTTATCATGACATAATTTGTCCAATTTGACCAACATTCACCTATTTAGATTCATTTTGACCTAATTTAACATAGCTTGATGCCATTGGCCTATTTTTGGCTGATTTGACCTAATTTGGCACTAATTGACCTATTTTTGGCTAAATTGACCTATCTTGATGAAATTGGCCTATTTTTGGCTAATTTGACCAAATTTATCACTAATTGACCTACTTTTGGCTAATTTGACCTGTTTTTGGCTAATTTGACCTAATTTGTCACAATTTGACCTCATTTTATGTAATTGACCTATTTTAGGTTAATTTGTCACAATTTTGATTTAATTGACCTATTTTTGACTAATTTGAACTAATTAATCGCAATTTGCCCTGTTTTGATCTACCATAATGTCCCGTGTATAAGGCGCATCCCGCGTATAAGGCGCAGGGGTCCATAGTTTCAGAATATGGTCAAAAAAATAAAAAAATCATAACTTCTGTTCTAATGAACGGATTTTCAAAATTCGAAAAGCTATGTGCTGTTTGGACCCCCGTGACCCTCCTGGACCCCAAATGCAGCAGATGAGCTTATATGGGAGTGTAACATATCAAAAGAAAGGTCTTGGTGTCCTGCTTGTGGATCCAATGAGAACTAAAACCCCCCGTATAAGACGCGCCTTATACACGGGAGATTACGGTAATTGACTTATTTTCAGCTAATTTGACCCATGTTGATCTGATTTTACCCAATTTACGCAATTTGGGTCACTTTTACCCATTTTGACCTAGATTAACCTGTTTTGACCCAATTTACCCAATTTGGACAACTTTTACCCATTTCGACTTCAATGGACCTCTTTTGACCTAATTAACCCATGTGAAGTATGGGCCAATTGATCAATATTGACTCATTTTGACCAAATTTACCCAAGTTGGATCAATCTGACTCCCTCCCTTCTACCCTTGCCACTCATTACTCATTCCCTCCCTCCCTGCATCCTAGCTGTCATCCCTGACTCACTCCCTCCCTCCCTTCCTCTCCCTCACTCACTCCCTAAGTCCTTCTTGCCCTCCACTCACTCATTCACTTCTCCCTCCTTCCTTCTTTCCCTCCCTCCCTCCCTTCACTCACTCACTCACTCACTCACTCACTCATTCATTCATTCATTCATTCATTCATTCACCCATTTCCTCCCTCCCTCCACTCATTCCCTCCACTCTTTCACTCTTTCCCTCCTCTCATTCCTTCCATTCATTATCTCCACACCTTCCGTCTACCCCCTCCTTCCCTCTCCCCCCTTCACTCCTCTCACTATTCCTGCCTTCAACTCACTCACCTTCAACTCACTCATTCATTCATCCATTTCCACCCTCCCTCCACTCCTTTCCTCCAGTCCTTCCCTCCAGTCCTTCCTCCTCTCATTCCTTCCACTCATTCCCTATCTTCCTTCCTCCTACCCCCTCCTTCCCTCTCCCCTCCCTACCAATATTCCTGCCTTCAATGCTTCCAGGCTTAAAGGATACCTGTCACAAGCATCAATAAGAAAGTTGACAGACAGACAGCTGATTTTTTCCCTTGACAGCAAACTAGAATATAGTAATTGACAGACTGACAGCAGATTTTAACACTTGACACTGAAACCACATACACCTTAGTCGTCTCTATACTACTACATATGGTATATGTGCAGAATCACTAAGGGACATATAGGCATGTCTACATGGTGGCCCACGTCGGCTTCTTTCTTTTGTAGTACGGAGAGTGAAAGACGAAGTCAGTTATATGTATTGCAATCACACTATTGTTTCCCTTGTAGGAAAAACTTCCTGGTGCTTGATATATTCTTTGCTCAACTAAAATACCAGGAGATAGATCAGATAAAAGCATACGATGTTGGCTCATTTTTCAGTAAGTTACCCTGTTTTATATGGTCTGTTATCCCTGTAACAAACATTGACATAAAATATCTTTATATTCTGTTTATTGTACTAAACTCTGATTTGACCTTCATGATAAAATAGAATGCTATAACTAGGGTTTGAAGTTTATCAACCTAGCATATATCCTCTAGATGATCAATGACGAAATGGCCAATGCACAATAAAGACATCATTTGTGAAACAAATTTGTGAAAAGGGTTCTTCTGACTTAATGTATCTTTTTCAGGTGATGTTGGCGGATTCATGGGCCTACTGCTAGGCGGCTCTATTATAACTATTTTTGAGTTTCTGGATCTCATCTTTTACAAACTATTGTCATGTCCAGGCTGCAGATCAAAGAAAAGTGAAGAGAAAGATGTAAGCAGTAATTACTATGGGAAGGATGAGGGCATACCAGTGTGATGGAACCTCAACATCCACCTGAGTGTCTGTGACTAACAGTCGAATCAAATGTGGCAATGGTTTCATATAAAATTATCATACAGTTAGTTAAGGAACATTTATTTGACTTTTGACTCCCACTTTTGATGAAATAGTGGGGGATAAATTGATGTCGTGATTGCTCAAAATGCTTACAAGCATCTCTACTTTTGTAATTCACAATTGACCCTTTTATATCATTAATCCAAATACTATATACTAAATATTGTGATGTTTTGATGTAATGTTTCATTCCAAATAACTAAGGTCATTTCATATCCTCAGTGGTTTTCCAATATAAGAGAACCTATCGATGATTATCATTTATCAGGAGAGATTGTGTTCATTTTCCTTTTCTCAAAGTGCTATGTATTGCATGACGGTGGTATAAAAATAGAGGTAGCCTCTCATTTTACAGTATGTATATTTTACCAATAAAATATTTCATCATCAACAAGTCTTATCCCGTAGTCCAAACCGTGTTTCCCTTTCTTTGATGAAGGCATACATCAGCCATCTTGGATGGATATTGGTCATGCTGACTATACATATTAGTTACAGTGACTAAGTACTTGATGCTAAGCATCAAAGCATGACTATTATGGTGACTATATGACTAAGTTAAGTTAGTAATCAGTGAAGATAGCAAGTATAGTCGTGAGAGATACATCCACCTGACTATAGAAACTTAGTCTGTACTGACTAACAATTCCAGGCCGGTTTTTATCAGTGTATATGTATCATAAAAGGTTTCAGAGTTTGAATTCCATGCCAGCTTCATCGACAAACTCTACTGCATTCTGGTGGTTATTAAGAGAACCACACACTGCTTTCCCCTCCCTTCACAACATGCACAGGGCAAACGACCAGAGTTTAGGATTCTAGTACTTAACTGGGACCAGTTTGCATCAATTGCAACATCATGGCACGCCATCTTGTGTATGCCTACAGAATAAAATGGAACTGACTGCCCTTATAATACCACTAACTTCCCCTTCTGGACTTTAATCTAAGTTGACGGCTCATATTCAGACCTGTACATTGCATTTGTCATCTCAAGGCCACTTGGCTAAAATGTTGGATCATATATGGACCGAATATAAGGGATGTGCGTCCCACTGCACAGGTTGAGGGCACACGCACTTTTTCTGAGACATCCAGCCGGTGTACTCACTCACAATAATATGTACTCAGCCCATCAGGGTGTAGTAATGAAACAGTACCTCCCGGGGGGCACTTAATTTTTTTTTCTGACGGGGTTGTGCGGCTTGGCCTCCGACACCCCTTACCCTTGGTGAGAGGGATTTCAGGCAAAAGGTAACCCTTGGTGAGAGGGATTTTGGTCAAGAAAATGCTTGTTTAGATATTTTTTTTTTATATCTATCCTTAATGTGAGGAAATATTGTCAAAAGTGACTATATTTTGCACAAACTTTGGTGAAAATTCCAAAAATTGCTGTTTATTTTGACATGCACCATTTAAAATTTGGGAAAAGTGACCCTTGCTGAGAGGGATTTTGGCCAAAAAGTGGCCTTGCAAGCTGCACACCCCTGTCAGTGACATATAGTGAGTGACCCCCCGGGCAGTACCTCACATAAGGAATAGCTATTAAACTGCAAATTGAATAGTTAATTGGATAGGAGAGGAGGGAGAAGGTATGGAACATTAGATGCAGCAAATGATCGCTACCCATGTACTACCCTCAATAACGAATAGGCACTCAGAATGTCAACCAAGGCAAAGGTGCATATCGTTTTGGATTGTAAATTTATACAAATGGGCCTGCCCAGAAAAAAGTGAGAAAAAATTGAGATAAGCCCTTGTTCCGCTGGGCAGCATAAGGCTGCAGCTTTACATGCGGCACAGGAATTCCTTTGATCTAATTGTTTATGTTTACATTACGCGTCATTTACACGTGAATGTCGCGGCAATTTCGCCTCAATATCGCGCTTTTGATGTACCTGTGTCACCTAGAACAATGGATTTTAGTGTGTTGCCTGTGACACCTACCAGGGCTGGGCATATCTGAAAATCTTGGAGCCAGTGAAGGTGCAGCTGTAGCCGGCGGTCACCATAGAAGCACTGGGGGGCACAAATGTAAATCTGGGTGGGTCCAAAATTTTCGCTAAAATGGCTAAAGGAGCCCACCTTTTGGCTTAGACCTCAGAGCTATGAATTTCTGAGGGAGGGCACGTATGTTGGTAATGGAATATAGTTGAATATGGAGATAGTAGGGCAGTAAAAATCGTGAGCATAGTGAAGGGACTATGGGAGGGGGGTCTGGGGGCACACCCCAGGAAAATTTTGAATTCTTGAGGGTATTTGGCGCATTCTTGTGCATTTCTAGACCCAAATTTAATGGCTGTTCTAGTATCAGTTTTATCATCATCTACTAAAATTTGATGTGGGGGACTGAAATTTCATGTGGCAGGATTGAGCTGAAGGTGGACTAATGATTGGATACGGGAACCGGGTGGGACCCTCATTGCTGCTCTCATCTTGCCCTCATCCCCATCCCCAGTATTTCCCTACCACACACCCCAGTCCCCGACGGTGGGACTTGGGGACCCAGGTAGCACAGAGACATTGGCATAACATTGGGCCTATGTTGGCCCAACCATCGGCTTTACATTGGCTGCCCATCCTGCCTATGTAGGCCTGGTGGTGCCAACCAAATGCCAACATAGGCCCAACATTGGCTTTTGGTCAGCACACATCAGCATCGGCAAATGGTCAGCCACTTTTGCAGATGTCCTGTCAACATTGGCCCAATGTTGGCATTTGGTATGCCATTGATCGGCCATCGGGCCTATGTCGCTCCAATGGGCAGCCAATGTTGGCCCTACGTTGGCTTGATGCATCAGGCCAACGTTGGCCAATTTTTGTGTGCTACCTGGGGAATGGGTTGATGGTCTGAGAAATCTTTTGAAAATGTCAATGCCCAAACATGCATTCTGATGGATTTTGGAAATTACTTCATAACTTTGGTTCTAGTAGGAATATTTGAAAAATTCTCTCACTGTTGAAAAGCCCAGGATCTTCAGATAAATCCCAAGGTACTTGTCGCCAAATTGAAGGCCACTGTCGCCACTTTCTGGCTACATGGCGACAGTTGCCCAGCCCTGCCTACGCCCCTGTTTTGCTAGTGGAGCCCTGGCAAATGTTGTACTGGGTGCCATTGCAGTGTTGAGGCATTTATAACATGAGCCAGTGAAGTCTGACAGTGAAGTCAGATGTTGACATACACTATAATCAATCAACGTGTCTCCAGACTTTTTCAGTGACCTCTACACATGCATATTTCATAGGACTAAGACAGAGGCAACATTAAAAACAAGTTGGAGGAGAGTATGTCACCAGATGAGGGAAAACATCCCTCCAGGGGGAAAGTGGCTTTTTAAAGTTTAAGGTGGGTCGCTTCCATTGAATCAAAGATCCTAGATTTTCTTCACTTTTCTCCCATTTTCCTCACAAAAAAATCATCGAGAATAAGAATATGAAAAGAAAAGTAGGGGGTCCCGAGCTACTTTTCTTTCTACAGATTTTTGAAAAATAAAAGTATTTTTATCTTCACCGAGAAAATGTGTCTCAGATTTGAGAATCTTTTCTGTCATAACTATTTAACACAGTGATATGAAACCTCGCATGGTAAATGGTCTGATATTCTTATTTATTAAGAATTTTTTATTTTAAGTCCATAACATGGCATTCTGGGTAAATTTCTCATTTTTTTTGGAAAAGAGATGGGTAGATTTTCTATTATTTTATAACAAAAACAAATAAAATTCATATTTTCAATCACTAGATTTTTCTTAAACTTCTTCAGAATATTGTTCAGATAATCTGCTCTTCAATAAGAGTAATTTTGATATGAGGTCCCATGCATTATTTTATAGTTTTGGCCATGTGAATTAAAAAAGTATTGGAAAATCTGACAAAAATCCATATTCAAAGCACTGCATGATGCGTAAAATGTACACATTCTTGGCAAAAAACTGCTCCATGATATGCCCTCAGTCACTGTGAACAGCCTACCATTTCTATAGCATTGTCTTGATCGTATGGGGGATATAATTATAAAGTACAAAATATTGTTGGAGAATGATGAAAAAAATCTAGATGTAAATATGCCAAAATTTCAAAGTGTCATAAATTGCACAATTTTCAGCAGAATTACTTGTAACTTTTTTTTGTGTGGATTTAGGGCATGTATATGTATGTGCACACCAAAAATAGTGTCATTCTTATGAAGTAAACCTATAAGCTCAGTGAATGGTTGACCCAGTAGTTTCATAAAGGCATTGCCAATGCAGATGAAAACTGTGTGCCTAAAGCATATGACACTAATGCCTTCTACACACATGTTATTGGCCTTCTAGCATCAGGTAGAACTCTTGACCCAGATGACATCCTATCATAGGATTATCCATCTCAGTTTTCACTGAAACTGGTGAATTGCTAACTCCGAAATACAAAGCTACATAAAAAAACACTCAAAGTTGAAATTTCCCCAGAGGTCATCAAAGATAACAGACATAATGATTAAAATGGTTGTGCAATGTTGTGGATTGTGCATTGTCCTTCTTGTCTACTACTTTCATATTTAAGATCTGGACTATTGCACATCAAGGGAGAAACCCCACAGGACGAAAATGCTTTGTTATCCAGGTCACTGTTCACAAATACAAACAGATAATACCTAGCCCTGCCTGTAGCTCATGCATTATCTGACTGTGATTCTGTTTTGATGGTACTACAGAAAGGAATCCATGATTCATTCAGGAAATATAGTGTCAAACCTAGTAGATCTTGTCCATGAGGCAACAATATAAATTTTACAGCAGCATGCTATGGACACAGTGAGACAGACAATATTGGGGCACTCCAATTCCAAGTATGGAGAGGTAAGAAGGAAGGTCTAGTTTAGTATCATCCCCGAGATTTAAACCCTTGCTCTGTGATAGGGATAGCCTCATGGTCAAGCAGGCTGTTGCACATATGCTAAAATTCAATATAGCACTGAGTAGTTACCCTCTCTCCCTAAAAAGTCACGCTCTACTTCACCATCGAACTTTGACTGACCACATTAGAATAAAGAGCCACCTGCCTTGTTTAAAATTAGTGGGTACTGGCTAACCTTTTAACGTCTCCATTCTATTGATAGGAACAGGTGTAAAAAGGGCACAAACAGTGCTGCCAGCTGTAGACAGAATTGATACTTAATTGATATAGACGCAAATGGACACACCTACTGAGCTGGTGGAGGGTGTTGCTCCTATGGGAAAAGGTAGTTTTGCCTAAGAAGTGCCTCACCTGCAGCAGTCTCTTTCTTTGTAGTCCTAACTTTTTTTGTGTGTTACACACAAGTGATCAACACTAGAGCACTTGAAAGAGTGTGTGACAAAACTAGGTATCTCATAGTGCAGCACACACTATTTTTAAGCAAGACATGTGCCTTTTCAGACTTATATTGTGAGTGGAAGTTGAATGATGAAGCAAAGTGTTCCCCTTTTTGGAAAAGAGGGCACCTACTCCCAGCTCTATTTAACATAGGAGCAACACCCTCCTGAAGTACATGCACATAAAGTAGGTTATTTACTGACTACTGCAGACAAGGTACTTACTCACTTCACCCTTTTCTGGCACTGAACTGACATGACCTCTTCAGTGCAATACGAAATAAGATTAGGACTACAAAAGAAGTGATTGCCACAGGGGAGGCACTTTTTTGGAGTTGCAAGCCGCATAAGCGGCCGGGTGCGTAGCGACCTTGCAACGTCATTCATTGCAACTCCTAACTGTGGTTCTTGCCACATTTTTCTTGTTAGCCAAAACTACCTTTTCCCCCATGTTCAACAAAACCTTCAGAATCACCATTAACCAAGGGCCAGAACTGGATCTAGAAATCAGGTAGGAGAATGAAGCTATATAATGGTATGTCACTCTTGAAGCCACCATATTGTTACAAACTGCTTGACAGTAGGCTCAAAGCAGACATGGAACATTGCAGACACAGGGCAAACCCTATGGGCTCAACGCAGACATGGGACTACAGTGACTGGCACTTTTCTACCCTTCTCAAAGAGGCATAATCTAGTATAAGAGATCCCACTCCGCCGTACTGGGTGACGAGAGATTGAGCTCCTGAACCGCGTTAATCATAGGAGATGGGGCCAGCTTGCACCAGGGTGTAAACGCAAGGGCTCCCATAGAGCGCAATGTTAAACATCGCAACTTGATCGGCAATTTTGAAATGGAAATCTTTGGAATTAAAAACTAATTCTGGTATCTGTAGATAGCTATTGACATGAACTAAATCAGTATCGAGATCATTTAAAAGAAAAATGAGATGTGCAGCGATCAGCATTCCCGAAACGAAGGACACTTTTGACAATTTGACCCCTCTGTGCTAGGCCTTTCCTCTCACGAAGCACAGAGTGCTCAGATTCGTAACTTCACTTTCCACTGTCAGTGTGGTTAAACTGAGCCAATAAATAAAAATCTAAGTACATACGATTTATATTTAGGTCATTCTCTGTCATATACTATGATATGGAAGTTGTGGAAGGAATACAAATAATTATTTTGATAGGGTTAACATGGGTTGTTTTCATGTGTTTCGGTAGAAAATGCCCAAAATTGACAAGTTGCGTGGGCTATCCAAGGTTCCCCCGACAAGACAGTTCACATAAATAATATCTAAACCTAAGAATAAACATCTTTGAGTCCTGCCCTTTCACCCAGTGGTCAAATTATTTCATTATTCCAAGGATTAATATTTTTAAATAGGTTTGGAAAATGTGTTGTTTAACATTGCGCTCTATGGGAGGCCCCCACATCTACACCCTGGCTGCACACTGGGTCCCTGGGCGTGCCGAGAACCCCGTCACAACGTTAAACCTATGGGAGGCAGCGGGAGTACTCCGTCTTACTAACCCCAACATTCATCCGTCGGTCTTTGCCCTTCTCTCCACAACCTCTGCATGGAGACTGACTCAAGTTGGCGTCCTTGCCATTAACCCTCCCTAGTATGAAACCACAAAACTCTGTCTCTACCATCTAGCGTGAGGGCGTTGGGGACACTGTGTTCACTGTTATTTTCCCTCGTCCACAAGATAATTTCTTCTCCTCGAACCATGTTATAAATGTACGTTATATACATACTTTTGCTTTTGTTTTAGTTTTCCACCGAGAAGAGTGCAGAACCATCTGTACACCGCTCCTCAACCTCACTCCCTTTGGCTCTCTTACTAAGACCTCCCCTTTTATTATGCTATAATGTTAACTGTATTGATGTATGAATAGAGTGACACTGTCGTCCAGCCAGATGCAGTTAATTGTAAAATCAATGTTCATTATTTGCCCTTCTCTGCTCTTTCGTATACTAGCTTATTAATTATTCCTCAGGTCTAGCTGCTACTATCAGTACATCGCCTGTATAGTGAGGATTCGGGATTAGTAGTGTGCGTGAAAGTTCTGATCTTGGAATCTTTTGCGATATTTGTAGGTACCAGTCTGATCCCGATAGAACGTTACACAGGTAAATCAGAGTTATGTTAATTAATGATGAATACCAGGAACGTCACCTGTCCAGTATCAGCATTAACATAACCATAACCACAGACATCAATATTAATGTAATTGTTATGCAAAATAATAAATTGCAATGTAATCACGTATTATAAGTTAGTGTTACTCATGATAAACTTTACCTTATAAAGTTTAGTTCCAAAACGCAATAAACGCCATTTTGAAAAAAAGAGGCCAATATTTCAAAAGCCTACAGATCAGAGATACTTAAGTGTAATACAAAAAACAATTTTCTTTGAAAAATATAATTTTCGGGTGCCCAGATTTTGTTTAGTAAAAAAATCATCATGATAGCACGAAAACTAACTTCAGGGGAGCAATACAAAAATGGGTATGTGATGAGAATCTGGAATGCATTTATTGCGTTTTGGAACCAAACTCTTCAATGTCGCGATGGGTATATATGCGATAACATGTTACAACAAGGCGCAGGGGATAACATGCACTGGGTTCATAAACAGTGACAATGTAAATTGTGTTGCTGTGTGTCTAGGACGATGCTTTCGCAGGGAGGCATATATTATACAGCATTTAGCTGCGACACCCCAGAGCATTGTTGTCCTTGCTGCATACGTCATCTGCTGTGGATATGTAATAGTGGCTTGTAGACTGCTAGATTCTAGACAGTAGGTACTGCTGTGTCGGTCACCATGGCCACTGAACAGAGCAGAGGTGAGTGTGAATTGCTGCTTTTGTGACGGTTATTGTAAGACAATTATTTTCTTTTTTTTAATCAGTCATAATTGTTGATTAACAGTAATTAGCACTTGCAATCATAAGATCGATCATAAGATCCAATGATTTCATGTGTTAAAGTGTTGGTTTTCGGAGTTGATTTGAAGATGTGAGTTGAGGCTTTGGGCAACAAGCATTTGGCACCATCCCACTGTTCTGTCTTAAATACCATGTAGTCATTAGACCAAGCGACAGGGAAAGGTATATTTATGGAGGTAGTGTACCTGTAGGATCTGCATTTATCACAGAATAAGTAATAATCAACAATACACGTATACATAGGTCTTGGATCTATACTGCCTTCTATTTGTCCAAACACTAAGGTGTCCGTGTAAATGGGAGTAAGGTCTTTACATGGGATGAGGGTACTCCACGGGCGGATTTCAATCTAGATCTGACGATTTGGGTATCTTAATGGAGAGGCATGCTGTTATCAGGAGGGCATTTCACAATGATAATATTAGATATAATTAAAAAAATCCCAGCAGAGATTCCTCCCATAAGGCTGGTCCCTTATTAGTTTGTAGAGTGTATTGAAATAGCCTTCAAGGTCCAAGAGTTAGGCAGCACCCTGCAAAGTGATTAAGAATGTAGTTAGGGTGTTCAAAGCCAAGTTGTCTCTTTAAACTATAGAAATGTTTATTAAAACTAGCGGATTATTGATTTTACTAATTGCAGGTGAACTCGTAAATGTAGCATAGTACAATATCTTCTGATAAATGTTTCACCCAGCAGCCACTCCCTGTGAATCAGTTTGAGGAGAAATATTCAAGGTCTAGGACAGGGGGTATGCGCGTACTTATAAACCTGGAATTATTCATTGACTTTCCTAAAAGATGCAAGGAACCATGTGATTTATAAAGCTTATCAATTTTGAAAATCAACTAATGCTGCTCATAAATCGTCATTCTTTTGCACTAACAAAGAACACAATCGTCGGCCGATGAGGGCCAGTGGACTATTTGTAAACCCTGGATGGGGGGGGGGGGCTCTGCAGTATTCCATGGGCCATTCTATGTAAGAGACAGGGAGACTGAACTACATATAGGGAGAAATTAGAAAGAATTCCGAATAGATTTGTCAGTCCTGTGTGACTTTCAGTATCGGAGTAGTTAATTGCATTGCACACATACATTAGGACATCCAGAATTAGATAAACATGTAACATAGAGAATTAACTATATCTCACGTATACATGTATATACAGGTGGAGCAGTGCTACAATATTCTCTCTCTCTCTCTCTCTCTCTCTCTCTCTCTCTCTCTCTCTCTCTCTCTCTTTAGAACAAGTTAAACTTTATAAGTCCGTTTACATTAGATACGGTAGCTTTATACTCTAAATGACAAAGTTATGTCAACCTGCATAGTCAAGGATAGCAGCAAAGAATGGTTGGAAGCTCATGATAATGGCATAAAATAAGGTTTTCAGTCCTACAAGAATGCATCAAAAATACAGCTCACATGCTACATGTTATAAGCTGACAAAGACACATTTATAATTCAGCTCCCACATTAAAAACTAGTAGTCCAGCTATGTCAAAGTCAAAAGCATGGTCGGCTAAAAAAGTAAGATACCAATGCATTATTCAATGTGGTGGCTGGTACATATGGTCTGCTCAGTGTTCTGGGGCGACTGTTCATACACACGCCCAATGATATACCGCATGTCTGTATATGGACGCATACGCCTCCAGTTATACATCCATAACTAACATGGCTCCTGGCGGCAACTTAATAGGTAGGGATGGGTGGGGGCGTACACAGGACTCACCCGAGAAATCCTATACACGGGACTCCACACGAGGGTATCCTATACACGGGACCTACTCACTTCTATCCTATACACGGGACATCCCCACAAGGATGATACACGGGACACTCGTCATGATGCATGAATGTAGCCCTGGCGAGTTATTCACCAGGGCTGCATTCATGCATCATGGCGGCCAACGGGCATGATGCATTAATGGTTTAACCCTGTGAATAGTCCTGTGTATAGGCCAAAAACTGTCCCGTGTTTATGCCAAAAACTGTCCCGTGTATAGGCCAAAACTCATAGTAATCTGTATGCTGGCCAGGTTACAGTGAGGCAGGAGAAATGAAGTATATAAGCCAAACTGTCCCGTGTATAGGGCAAAACTGTCTCATGTATGGGGTAGTTCCATGTTGAGGATAGTCCCGTGTATGGTCCTCTTGTGGTGTCCCGCGCATGGTGTGCGGGTGGTCCTGTGTATGGTGCTCAGGTGGTCCTGTGTATGGTGCTCGGGTGGTCCCGTGTATGGTCCTGGTGACATGTCCTGTGTATGCTCACTATACGCCCGAGGAGCTCAGGCGTATAGTGCTTGGCGCCGTTTTATGCTGATAACTTAGAAGTTGGATTACAGATCCAGCGACGAGATTTTCGGCAAAACCAAAAAAAAAAAATTGTTTTACCTCTGGCCGACGGGATTTTTTTAAAACATTTTTGGGTAAAAAAAAAAATGACCATTATATCTAACATAAACGTGTAAAGAATCTACCATTTGTTGGCTAAAATATACATTTGGTGTCCAAAAAATGTGACTTAACTTGGCCTTTTTTCCTCTGGCCGATGGAATTTTTTGGGGACTATTTTTCGGATCTTTTTTTGCCTCTGGCCGACCAAAATGAATTGCCTCAAAGTCTGTAATCCAAGTTATTATAATTTCATGGCCTAGCTTTAAGAAACTGGTAGGGAGATTATATATCTGATTTGCTTGTAACTAATTATCCCCTTTTTGGTGTTCAGTATCGGATGGATGAACTATTGAAGTTAACATTGGTATTATGCCATGTATACATACAATGAAACCTTATGTTTCATGCACGTCACATAGATCTCAAACTGATCCCCGAAAAGCCAGGGATCATGTATGTGAGGGGGGGGGCTCTGACTAGCTGGATCTTTTATAATTGCACCCCTTTGGCTCAGGCAATTTCCTATATATGGAACTCTGCAGAACCCTCATTAGCATTGCATTGCAAGATCCAAGGCGTCTCTTAGATGAGTTTGTTTTGGAAGTTATCTCTGTGTTGAATTACAGGACAGATTTTTTTCTTGCATTGTTTTTGTATGTCTCAAAATCAACACTCTACATTGCATACCCATGCTGCGGACAATCGTATCTATAATGGTAGGGTCTACGGCGTCCAGAAAGGCGATCCTGCATCAGTTTACACAGGACACTACGTTCCATGGGGTACGATATATGACAGAGAAGGCACCAACACTACGCAGGTGGGACTTTTGTTACTGTAACACCTATCATTGTATCGGGTATGCTAAATTGACTTGAATGCATCTGGGATTCGAGATTTCATGAAGGCAGCATTTTCACCATCGTCGTCAACACTGTTTCCATACTGAGTATGATCATTTCACCCCATTTTAAACTTTGTTGGCTAGAATCCCACAAAGCAATTTAGGGCTCAGATATCTGATTTTACTACCTGTTGCTATTTTAGGGTACTATGGATTGTGCTGGTGGTAGGCTGTGTGGTTGGTTTCTTGACCGTCATTCTGACCCGCCTCCTGTTCCTTCTGAGTCACCCTAAGGCTGTTGACCTCCAGGTGGTTTATGCTGCAAAGCTAGAGCTGCCAGCTATAACTATCTGTAACCAGAACTTTTTCAGGTAAGGTAAAAAAAAAAGGTTCAACAGAAAAGTGCTCTGCGGGTAACCATCGGTGCTCCATTAAATAATGGGAAGCAACCTGAGAGACCTTTTGGTCTCTCCAAAATTATGCAGCCCCTCTACCACGAAAGACAATTTTCAATGCGAGATTTACACCATTTAAATTCATTCTGTCCTCGCTGATATCAGGATTGCATTTCTCACCCATGCAGATGTCCTTGAAATAAGTATAACTAAATCAAATCTTCAGTATTTACTCAAGCACCCAAAACTTACGGGGATAAAACGATTATTTACAGAACGACAAAAACGTTTGAGCTGGGATATTTTGATAGAGTTGATGATCGCTTCTACAGGAGCAATGCACAAGGGATGGGATCTGATGAAGGTAGTATGGTTTTACCATAAAACCCTGTATATATACAACACCCACCTATAAACTGCATCCTGACTTTGGGAGAAAGCTCGTCTGGAAAGGCTGTCATTCATTTCTATAGTAAACTTATATAAGCTTTCCCTTGGGTTCAGGGTGGTCCTATAAGCCGCTTTAAGGTCTGAAATGGTGGTGAATACACTACCTATTCATAACCGGGACTTCACAGTGATATGATGATGGTAACAACAGGTACAGCTAATATTCATATATGTGACCCATCCTTACAAAACGGTTCGGAAGTCGCACATACAAAAAAGTTATTGGCATATTCATTTACAGCTCATCAAGAGCTTTCATTTGGTATAAAACACTTGCATATTTGAACCAGGTGGTCTTCTGCAGATCTTCTGCTGGTAATTTTAGTCAGACCGATTAAAAATAGATTAAATTGAGATAATTGACATATTAATCATATAATAATTTATGAATCCTATATAATTTATATGTATTTCTAAATAACCATGAAAACTAGATCTATGTCTTTTTGACATTTGGGGCTTAAATTCAGTTTAGTGAGCAAGGATTCTGAATGATATCTACCCATATGTTGGAAAAATGCTAAAATATCAATTTAAAAAAATCTGATATTTTTGACACTATACCACTTGAAAGGGCCTTATCTTGGCTTCTAAATGTGCGACTTCAGTACCACTTTGTTAGGATGGGTCACATATGTCATCACCAGCCTGATCTAATGTTTGCATTTTACTCCCACATCCACTTGTCCTTTCAGCAACCTGTGAAGAGAGGTTTGATTTCGAGAAGGGTAGGTTTTATGGCAAATTGCTAAGTACTAAGGATCCCTTACTTCTGGATAGGTATGAGAAAGTCAGCATTAGGGTATGTAAGGAACTTTGTCTCAGACTGCATGACAGATTCTGTAACTCAATAGCCTACATTCACTCAACACAAACCTGCTCTGTCAGCACGTTTACAACCTTGAGTGACCAGCTTCCAACACCAGCTGACCCAATATCCAATGCTGACATTGACACCTTCATACGACAGCGATGTAATGGTACATAATTTTATTGGCATCATCATAGATATAATCATAGTTGCAAAGATTGTAAAGCCTAAATACGTCCTAAGATAATTGTATTACTTATTTTGTAAATTTGTATCCACAGAGAGTTCATTCTACCCGGAATATTTTTTCATCCTCCAAAGCAAACAGTTTAATACCGCGACGTAAAATGTATTGGATTACTTATACAATATAACAGGTTAAATTTCAAGGTAAATTTGCTTATAGCAGGCTTAGTGTCCCAAATTACATGAACAGACTATGCATGTGCAAGACTCAGGAAATGATTTTGATTATGTCACATTTTCTGGAAAGTGGCTCTGTTGAAAAGCCTCATTTCTAAACTGTTCAGATATGTCTTAGCCTACTGCAGTTTCTGCTTTTAATGATTGTTTTCTCCATGTTCCCTCTATCATTTTCCAGGAAAGGCAATGACTATTTGCACATTTGAGGATGACAACTGTCCACTCAAGCAAGCTGACAATCTGGACAAAGGAAGTTGGATTGTTCATTCAGGCTCTACTCACAAGGACGGAACAGGACCCCGAAGTGATCACACGACTGGTGGAGGTGAGAGAATGTATAGAAAGCAGCGGTTGATCTACCATAAATTCTCATATATAAGCTGCATATTCTTTTATAACATGATTAGTGGAGGCTTCACTATGTGATTTTCGATGAAAATCGGAGCTATTCTCGTGAAAGCAGACACAAACACACCCTATATGGTGATATTTGTTGACAGAGGCATTTGTTTATGTAGAGAAGGGTTTGTGGACAAAAGTGAAAAGATGTTTTTGTTTACTAAATCCAGTTGGTCTAAATGTAAACATTGCAGACTTTCACATTGATGAGTCTCTGCAACTCTATATCAAACAGGTTTGATTTTTACAGAACAAAACCCTGCGATTTATGGTGGTTGTCAAACTGCTGTGTTCATATTTACATTGTACTGTGTTTCTGTTTATATCCCTGAAGTCATTATAGACTGAACAGTCGCCTGTGCTACACGCTCAGGACGTTGTTTTTCCTAGGTGTGAGCTGGAGGGAGGGGCACATATACTTCCTTAAGTCTCTGATATCATGATATAATATCAGAAAAATCCATATTCATAAATAAGTCACAGAGGCATAGGAAGCAAATCTTGATCTTGATTGTATGGGAGGGGGCAGGGGGACCTTGCCAAACTCATCTTGAATATTTGGTCCATGCATGCCTACACCTGTACATGGCTATATAGAAATGTTGTGTACAAATGTAGCTTTTGATATCCTTTGGCTCTATTTCCCCTATTCTACTACAAACCTGGTCAAATCTGAGAGGTAAATTTTCAGAAACATTTGCATTTTATTAGGGGTCTTGGCAAATTTCTATTTAGAAATAATAAAGAAACTGTGCCTAGTGTAGTACAAAATTAACACCAATCGCAAGTTTGGTGTATATACAAATAGAACTAAAAATAAACACAGTCTCAGGGGGCAAGTGACCCCTGAAATCTCATGTTTACAATCTGAGAATGTAGACACCATATACCTTAGACACTGGGTGTGTTGTCTTTCTTGAGAATGGACAAAAACAAAAAAAAATCGCGTAGTGTAGCCTCCACTGATGCTGACTTTGTGAATTCGCTATAGAAATCGAAGATGACCCACCTTCTTGGCTACTAAATGGTTTTATATAGTAGCTAGCAGCTTCTCGCACCCCTTAATTAAACCCCTTCCACCCCATAAAGCAGGATTTGCACGCAAATCCCATAGAGTAACGGAAATCAAGGGGTGAAAGGGTCCGACACCCAAAAGGGCTCAAATCTCTCTACGACTTTGAGTCTGTTACAATTTTGAGGTCTACTCCGAATTCGCAAGGGATATGACTACAGTAGGGTGTATCGAAGACAAGGTCACTGTTGCGTTTTCTCATGCACCCGTTCGGATATTTTGCCTTTGTTTGTGTTTATCTCTGTGTATTATATAATCTCTGGCATAATTAAAAATGTCAAAAGAGTGCTTCTGTCCTATACTCCCTGCTGTAGTTAAATTCCTTGGGATAGACCCCAAAATTGCAACAGACTCAAAATCGTAGAGATATTTCAAGCATTTTTCGTCCTGTGGGATTCGGCCTTATGCTGCTCTATTGGTGGGGGGGGGACCTAAAGGGAAGAGTAAAGGTCGAAACCCACGATGAGATCTATCTCTCAAAAGATTCTGCAATTTATGAACCTTTGCAAATTGGGAGCCTTACCTTTACTGCAAATTGCAAGGACTCTAATATAGTATTGCAATTTCCAAATCCCACTGTTGCAATAGAAATGGCCTCTCAGCCTTGCAATATATAGACCCTATGCTATTCTGTTTGATATTGAAATTGCAAGCTAATGTGGGCAATAGTAGTGTATACTTAGATTGAGATTGAACTCTGTGTATAGTTTATGCAGCCAAAATTGCAACATAGAATAGAGGATTAGATTGCAAAGTGGAACTTGGGTTACAAATTGAAGGGACAAGGAAATCTTCACGTCCAAGATTTTACCCAAGTTTCTAGAATTTGCAACAGAATCTAGCAAATTGCCGAAACTTTTCTTCAAAGCAAGGGCAAATATCTAAATATTTAGATCTTTATTGGTCTACCAATCTGCAAGAGTTTCCTTGCTTTTATACCTCTCTGTCACTGTTATAGTTTTTGCAATATGCAGGGAGTACACCAAATTGCTACAGATGTCTATATTGCAGAAACTTTTCTCTGAATTGCATTGTGGGATTCGACTTTGTGGGCTTTAATATCTCCCTGATTGCGTCTGTTCCACTGTACAGCCTCTACCGAGGCTACAAATGAACCCATTCTGAAACCCACCGTGGTTTCGGGTCAGGTTTGCAACAATCCTTGTGTTTTATGGCCTTAATCAAGGCAAAACAATGCATATTGTAGCCATATTTCGCCATGTGAGTTCGACCTTAAGTCGTGCCCTATAGTTCACACTGCTATTGCTTATTGGGCTCCTATGTAATAAAAAGTAATAGGGATAACAACTGAAAAGTCTTCATACGTATACCATTGTGCTCATAAGGCCAAATTCCACAACATGAAAATGGCCATAAAATCCTTGTGATTTAGGCATGCACTGTTCCTTAGCCGATATTGGAGGATAATATTGTCTAAGGAGGGCCTATAACATCTAAGGAGCCTTGTCAAAGTCTTGATTTTTGTAGAGTAGAACATATCAAAGGTTTTTGATATTTTCTTCAGAAAAAGTCAGAAATCTCTGTGAATTTGTCTGAGGTCATGATTTCCCAGCTAAAAGGTGAATTTTACAATGATTTACTGACCAATAACAACAATTGAATCAAAATCACAGAGATTGAGTGGTCAAAAGCAGCAATAAAATCAAATTAACAGGGATGTACTGCCCAATATCGGCTAGCAGTGAGATTTGGAGTAGGGAGTAATGGGGTTAGAACCTTTGTGATTTAAGAAATTAACAAGAGTCCACGACTGCCAATATCCAGAATCACAAACAATTCAGACCCATTTTTCACATAGTGGGATTTTACCTATAAGCCATAATGAGCAACAAACACAGACAGGTAGTGTATATTAACCTAAAGACGGCCGTTCCCGTGAAGGTTTTCAATAAGGGATCTGTAGAAGGCAATAGGTCCTTGGAGTACCCAAAGGTACTGAATGAAAGATAATTGTTTGGTCTTTTGTGCCTATAACAATTGGGATATCCATGTGTATATTCTGTTTCTAGTTTTCACTCAATTTAAGGACATTTCATTTGGTCAATTTTCACCTTGAGACGTCCACTTTGCACCTTGAGACGTCCACTTAACTCCATCTCTTTTAATACAGCTATTTTGATAAAGCTGCCAATTTAGAAACGAATAAATGTCCCACATAACTATGCAATAAAATAGCATTGTCTAAGCTATTGCATCATAATGAAAATGTATGTTTTATAACAGCTTGATTAGAATGAATATCTGAGGCAATTTTAGGCAATGGATATTGAAAATCTAAGCAAAATAGAAGTGGAATTCCTAATTCTGTATTATAAAGGCTTTGTTTTAGTGGCACCTTTATAAACCTTTAATGTGTACTATAATATCCAGGCCCTAGACTTTGTAATCATGCTCTGAATATCACATACTTCCCCCACGTACTGATTATAGTAGGATTACAGTAAAGATTGTAATATGTGCTTCAGAGCATTGCCAGAACAGTGAATTTTCATATCCCAAACTATTCTGGTCATTAATCTTGTGATGTAATCCTACATACTGAATGGTTTCTTGTAATTTAAATGCATAAATAACTCTGTAAGGGCAGGACGACTCAAGGTGAAATGGTGGTTGTCTCATGGCGAAATTATTATGTTCTAGAAGGTAGGTTCTACACTAAAGGTGCCTAACATTTCTGTACCTTTTTTCATGCTATCATCTGGTAATATTATCTATACCTGTAGTCAATATAAGGTACATGTGATCAGTTTTAATGTTCAAAATATGCAACCAAAGTTTGAAATGTCTGATGAAATGGGCAGTTTGTCATGATGAAAACAAGTCAAACATGGTTAATTTATTGCATCATTATACAATGACAATAACTTAATACATCCCAGTAAATCATTCCATGAGGTACTATAACACCTCTATTTCAATAACATTAGGTTCCCAAGCCCAAGGAATAAAGGTAAATGTGAGAAAGATAAGGTGATAGGTGGACGACTTAAGGTATGTGGACGTCTTTAGATTAATCTACCCTATAATATGGTAAACTTTTTCCTGTGAAATGGACACGTGAGACAATATATGTTGGTATGTGTTGGTTAATGAGCAATTTGTCAATGCATACCTTTTAGAGTCTGAGTATATATATAAGACAAAAGCATAAATATGGGTGTGATAGTAACCATAACCATTAACGGCATGAAGTAGTAATACAGTTCAAAACATGAATGTAATGAGTATCCATAGTATGGTAGCACAATCTGATACATTATGGGAGTCATTTAGGATGAGTAAACATAACCCTGAGGGTGTGGTGGGAGGGGTCAAAAAGTCAGTGTGTGCCTTCCTGAGCGGTAGCGGCAAATGAGGTTTAGCTGCGGGCGCAGCCTGTTATATAATAGTCAGTTCCTGAACCACCCTGTAGGTGGAGGTGTTGCATAACATGAGCATCCCAGTAGAGGAGGAGTGACCCTGCTTGCGCTCATTATCGACCAATTGTTCCAGGTCTCAAATCATAGAAGCTGTGCAGATAGGAACTTTGGAGGTATTCCAGCCCCTAGCCTTAGGATTTTAATTACCCCCCCCCTACTTTTTGGGCCCACTTTGTCGGGCTCAATGAGATCTTCATGTTACATATGGGTTTTACTGTTGAAATATTGATATTTTAGCTTCCAGAGCCCTAAAATAGGCAATTTTTGACCCACAATCGATGAATAAAATGATAAAATCAACATATTTCATTTTCAAGAAATGGCAGTAGATATGTGTTGTTCTATCTTTGTCACCTACATTAGAGAGGATTAATGGAAATTCGAACCCATGATTGTCTACCTGGGCTAATTCTTTACATATCCTAGATGATTTTGAAATTTGGGGAAATGCTCTGTCCTCCCGAATTTTTAGGCTCATTTGAACCCCCATTCAAATATCTCTAAGGTATATGGGCTAAAAATTGTCATTAAAAATTAGAGGTACCAAGCAGTTGATATATTCTGGAAAAAAAAATCGAATTCCTCAATTATCTTGTCTAAAAGAAGGCTATAAGCTATTTCTCGCCCAGACACAAAAATAAGGTCCCTGTCTCTCCTGTTCAAAATTAGTTTATTTAACTATCCTAACCATGTTAGTTATTTACCACCCACATATTCCTAAGTGCCCAGTGTGTAACTAATTAAATTTTCCCTAAGGGTTTGGAATAGTAGGGGGGAAAGTACCATCTCCTTAAAATTTGCTGATCTAAACCATTTGGACATGTAGATTAGAGAAAACATGTTTTCATCAAAATCAGATGTGTCCTTCATATCATAAATCAAGCATACTTTTAACGTTTATCGCGATTTTCTTAAACATTTCTCGTCCGGACACATAATCAACATTCCTACACCCCTCTGTAAGAAAAGTATTAAACTAATCCCACTAGCTAGTTAGTTATCTACCCCCCACTTATTTCCACATATTCAGTGTACAGGAAGTTAGGTTCTGCCTCATGATTATGAATATCAGTAGGAAATATTTGAAATTTCCTCCCGAATTCCATGTCTATGCGAGTGACCCTTCAATATATTGCCACGTTCAGGGATTGATTTTATACATAAACAAGCATCATAGCTCCATGAAACTTACTGAACTGGACCATTTTGACCTGTAGATCACGGAAAACATGTTTTTTATCCACGTCAGAAGTGTCTTTTATATAATAAATTAAGCATACTTTGAATTAAAGTTTGTCGCGATTTTCTTAAATATTTCTCATCTGGACACATAATCAACATTCCTACCCTCCTCTGTATATATATATATATATATATATATATATATATATATATATGTGACCCATCAAGGGAGAACACCCCTCCGCGGGGGATTTTTAATTCCCCATTTGACCACCAGGAGGCATTGGAGGGGCAAAATTACTCTAAAATCATTATAAAAATACATTAAGCTGATTTTTGATGCAGAATTCAATGGTCTTTTTTAAAATGCACCATTTTCGGTAGAAATGGCCCATATTTGGATGGTAAAATGAACATATTTCATGAGAAATTAACCTATATGCCTGTTCTTGGTTGCCATCGCAACCTTCCCAGTATTCAAAATTTGCAGATTTTTATGCCAATTTTCAGGGATACTCACTAAAAACCCAAAACTGAAAACAGAAATGGAAAATTCCTTCTAGATCAAAATCTATGTAAAAAATCACCATATCATTATGTATTTTTTTTATGAAAAGGGTGAATTATTGTGTTTTTAGACATTATCATGGTTTATAATGTATTTAGAGCTTAATCATTGATTTCAGATATGAATAACGACCTATGTTCAAGGAGGGGTTCTGACATACCTACTAGGAATATTTAGGCCAATAATGTCTCATTTTAAAGATCTTGAACTTTGATAATGAATTTCCCTTTAGAGGGGTGTTTTTGCTTGCCTGGTCACATATATACATATATAAATATATATATATATATATATATATATATATATACATATATATTGAACTAAACCCAATATGTTAGTTATTTACCCCCCTCATATACCTACAAACTCAGTGTATAAGAAGTTAGATTTTTGCTCATGGTTTGACACAGCAGGTGGGAAAACCCAAAAATATCTACTCTTATAACATGTCTGGGCGAGTGATATTCGAGTGGCATGCTATGTTTGGGTCTTAATTATGACGTTTTTACAGATTTTTGCCCAATATAAACTATATATATCCCCTGAAATCACATGTCCTTGGCATTGTCTTCCATATAATTAATAGTCTCTACCTAACTCTCTCCTCTTTTTATGCAAACAAGGAAGTAGTGAATATTTTAAGACCTGAAATTATTTTACTTAAAATCCAGTCTCGGCCATGTAGGAAAATCACCAATGGGCAGGAAAAAAAGCCCATTAGGTATAGCTAGAACACTCTAAACCCAACACTTAGACCCAGTTCTACAATAAAAAATGTATAATAGTGAAACACAAGCATATCACAACTTATTTAGCTCTGCAAAGGGGAAAATACCCCCAATTGTCACTTGGGAGGACATCCTTTCCAGGGTATGTAGGTTCCATGTGTTGCCATAGCAACAGTTTTCATATTTGTGAGCCAGCAAGCAGAAAGGACAGTTCCTGCAGGATTTAGTATCAGATTTAGCCGCCAGGCCTAAAACTGTTATAGGCTAATTTTTCTATGGAGAATTCAATGGTTTTTGATAAAACATTCTATTTTTGGTGGAAAGGTTCCAAATTTGGCAAGTAAAAAGAATGTTTTTGGGCTAAAATAGGCATTTTTGATGATTTCTGTTGCCATGGAAACATAATTTTGATTCTAAATAGAAAAATCAATGATCCCATTTGAAGGAACATTCCACAAGGTTTACTATGGTGAAAACAGAATGAAAATACCATTTCAAAAATTATGGGCGAAAGAATAAAAATTTATGCTAATTTAGCTAATTAGCATAAACTATATATTTTAGCTAATTAGCATAAACTATGCTGATTAGCTATATATCTCATGACCAATTAGACGTAGAGCTTATTGACATTCACGAAATGGTCACACCTACCCATATCTAGCAAGCCATTCCTCCAATACTAACAGGAGTATCTTCTCATGCAATATATCACTGTAAAGCTAGTGATTTGAATTTTAAAGTTGACTTTTAGCACAGAGCACCTTTTCTCCTTCTATTTCATGGGCAGTTACCCCAACACCTATACATTATCCTTAAAAAATATCTTTGAGATATTCCAGGGATTTTTCTCAGACCCCTGACATACCCAGGAGGCCCTATCTGCACACCTTTTATGACTTGAGACCTCCAATTAGACTACAATGTGAACTTTCACCAGTAGGCTACAATGGGTTTTATATTGTACTAAGTGAAAGAAAAGCCCCGTGTGACTGTAATATACTTTTAAATGTTGATCCTCTATTTCAAATTTTCAGGCCGTTATATGTATGTGGACTCATCAGATCGCAGATCTACTGCTGTTAAAACACTGAAGACACCTTTCTTGCAGGCAACTGAATCCATGTGCCTGAGATTTGCTATAAGCATGGTTGGTGATCCCAACAATGTAGGGGCTCTATCAATCTACAAATCTTTTGACCGTTATATGCAATTAGTTTTATCAAGAAATATACCTTCATCTAAAGATTGGGATCTAGAGTTTGCAAATATTGGAACCGGAGTCTTTCAGATTGAGTTTGCAGTTTCTATAAACAATGCTGATATTGCCATTGATGATGTGAACTATGGACCATGCAACCAGTTTGGTAAGTCTTCTTAACCCTCTCCTTCGCTGTTTTGGTCCAATGGCGAAGATGATTTGATGCATGCATCTAAATAAAAGACCAGAAACATAGTGTATCACATGCCTTACATCATTTTGAATTATCGTATACCTGCTATACATGAGTGCTCAGAAGTTTTCGACTGTAATCTTTGTCACCTTTTAGGGAGGACGGAGCGTCACTCCATTAATTTTTGTGCAGATAAGAATGTACTGGAAAACATTGAAACGGAACATAGGTTTTAAAGACAAAAATAGGGGTTTTGTTACATTTTGGCAATTTTGTCACCATCTAGCCTGATTGCATTGCAAGATGGTGACAAAAACCGCTTTTGTCACCATCTGGACATGTATTGTCAGTATCACGCAGTTTTGTCACCATCTAGCTTAACACCCCTGCATTCATACCATCACAACAGTCCCTTTTCCATAATGTATAGGCACAATTATGATATTATTGGTGACATAATTCAAAACTTACTAAGTCTGTAAATTGTTAAGACTCTTTTGTTAATAAACCTTGCAATTCGGCCACAATTCCTCTGTTTACTTACCATATGCAGTTGAAGAATGCCGCCGGGACCAGGCTGCCATTGGTTATCTAGGTAATGTGTCTGTAGCAGCATCAGGCCTAAGGTGCCTACTTTGGAGAAATGTAGCTAATATGGAGAGACTCCATGACTCAGATTTCCCTGAAGGAAGTATACAAGCAGCTCGTGACTATTGTAGGAACATCGGGAGGGATGCTCAGGGACCATGGTGCTTTACCATGAGATCTGTGAAGGAATATTGCAACATTTCCTACTGTGGTGAGGATAAGCATGAGTTCCCATATCATTAGCATGGCCTGGTCACTTCTTACCAGGAATTGCACGTCGAATCCCACAATGCAATTTTCACAGAAAGGTTTCTGCAATTAAAGCTGGGACAAGATCTGAAATGCATAGATTTTCCAATTTCTGCATATCTATCATCACCCAACTTTTTAAAGTGTCCTGCCAAAATCTCAATCTATTCAGTACATTCTAACCATGTCAAATCCAAGCATATATGTGTGTAGAAATAAAATGCTTCCAGCATTTTATTCATGTCAACAAGCAGTCTTGATTGTACCAGCACAGTGGCTCCATCTGAAGCCATAAAGCAAAGTATTCTATAATGGTGGTGATTTTAATCTGGATGCCTGGCAGCAGAGCAGACACCACTCAGTGCTGCTGCCAGGAGGCTTTGACCAGAACTAATTAACCAAGTGGTTTCCCTTCCCACCAAAGAGGATAGACCAGCTGAAATAAAGTCCAATGATATGCACATAATGAGCCATATCGTGCCATAATAAGTGGCACCCTATGACTTGGGAAGGGGTATATAATCCTCTGAAATACATATCAGACAACAATATATCAGCTTTTATACCAGCTTTAAGCAACCTGTTGCAATGTGGTGTTCTGTTTGTATTTTGCAAGAGGTATAACTCTTGCAAATTGCGTAAGAAATTACGATTCAGATGATTAGATATTTTCCCTTGCTTAACTGAAAGTTTTCTGCAATAATACAGTATAAGTGACAGGAGTCAAAATGGAGTTATTGACATGACACCCTGTGGACTGTGTTTCTGTTGTTGTGAATAAACATTAAAGAGGCATATTTGATTTTTTGTCACCATTAAATGAAATATCAATACTGACAGGTTCCTAGTCATAATTATGAGAAGTAACACCCCCAAAATGAAAATATGAAACCTGAAAGTGAAAGATTACAGCAGTGTAGTCCAAATTGCAGAGATTCAAGGCACTTTATAACTCAGAGTGGATCTTGAGACAATCTTGGTACCTGCAGTAACCCTTGCAATTTTTTTTTACTATAAGCAAGGATCATTATTTGCAAGCAACGATAATTGCAGGGGCTTTTGTGTGGTAGATTGCATCAAGGGATTCGACCTTTAGAAACCAGAATTATTACTTTGCCTATTGTTTCTTACTGATTTTATGTAGTATAACATAGGCTTAAGACATCCCTTACTGTCTATAGCATCAACAAACAAATCATCTGTGTCCAAAGGATGTGCATAATAGCATAAAAGTCGTATAACATAGGCTTAAGACATCCCTTACTGTCTATAGCATCAACAAACAAATCATCTGTGTCCAAAGGATGTGCATAATAGCATAAAAGTCGTAATACACTCTACTGACATTAATGTATGAATAGTTTAATAACCACATCTTCCTAAATTGGTCAATCACGAGTATATTTGTAACTTGTTTGAAGCTAAATGAAAAACGCCCCACGTTGTGATATTAGGTAGCCAATAAATATTTCAATTCAATAGATCTGGAGCTTTTGTGAATGCTATTACTCAGTTTCATTCACTATATTCACTGCCAGATATACTGAATTAGGTCCCCACTCTTAAATGTTTACCTCTTCAACACTATTCAGAGTGCACAGGTGACCAGTACAGATGTGATAATGGGATGTGCATTAACCGACTGGCTGTATGTGATGGGTATCCAGACTGCCCTGAGGAAGAAGATGAGACAAAAGGATGTGGTAAGTATTCAAAGGATGTGGTAAATATTCTATATGGGCATACCATGCAAGTAGAGAGTGTCAATATTGAATGGTTTATGAATAGATAGTGGATTAGCACTATTGATTTGTAAGGGTTTATACAAGGTATATTTTTGTGATATGTATCCCCTGCAGTTAGGATCACCTTCATTGGTCATTCCTGCTTCAATCCCTCTATATAGATAGTTAGTAAATTCCATTTGTCACATTCAAGTAAGTTTGGTAAATATCCAAGTGATGTCTGTCTTTTAAAGATACTTCTGTCAATTGCACCTTCAAACCAATTTCCCTATGTGGATATAAGAATGAATCTGCACGGTTAGGCAAAGACAGAACCACATGGATTAGATACATAGGAATAATGCGTAATGGTCACCTACAGACAATAGGTAGGTGAGAAAGTCAGTATTATACATTTTCAAGCATTCCGAATCTTTAGGGAAATGTCAAAAACACTTATTATCATCTAAATATTGATATTTATAAACACCACAACGAATGGGAGCATCATAGAACTTCTGGAATAAGCAATACCTTAACGCTGGTCATAGTCAATACCAGTTTACCAGTGTCATTTCTGCAACACCACTTATACAATGCCATTCATGAGTTCAACATTTTTGTCATTTATGCCTTTATCTATTGAAGAGTGATGTCTATTGTGACTCTCACAAGAAGAATTCATATGTGACAAATTATTCATTTTTCCTATGTGATAAATTAGGTCATTACCTGTACTTGGACTCAGGCTCAGTGACCTTAGCCTACAGACAGAGGGTTGGTTTCATCAGCCCCATTATCCCGTCTGCCAACCAATCATCTCCACAATGTCTTACTATCAGCACCTACACTGGCCGTGATGCTATCTTTCCTGATGCTATGGGTATAATCCGTATATATCAGCAGTTCAACAAGTATGAAAAACGCCCTGTCATGATGGTGAGTGGCACAGAGCACCATCACTGGAAGCAACTTAGAGTGAACATCCCACCAGCTGACAGGAAAACCAGGATACTCATACAGGCTGCAATTGGCAGGAGTTATTACAGCGATATGGCAGTGGACAGCATTGTGTTACAGACAGGAAGTTGTAGTAAACTATCTAATGGTTAGTTTCAAATACTTTGCTCTTGTAAGAAGTTAAAACAAGGTGAAAATACCCAATTTAATGACTTTTTATGGGGCATTTAATATGAATGATTAGATATCGAAAACCAAACTGGAATGGCGAGCTCCTTGTTTATTTTTGCTTTCCAATATGTGACATGTCTGTATTGATGTGATTTAATTTTATCCAACTATCCTCATGAGCCATCTGAGCTCACTGGAAAATAGTTTCTGAGAATGCTGTGAGCCCCTTGTCGAAACTAAGAGCCATTGTCTCTGGGGCTTGTGTTAAGGTGTCCACTCCTTGTATGTGTATGATATGCAGGTGACCGAGCTGGATCAACAGGACCATCGGGGTCACGAGGAGAAGAAGTGCCATCTGGACTAGGAGGGGATTCAGGACCATCAGGGCCAAGAGGAGAAGCAGGGGCATCAGGACCATCAGGGTCGAGAGGAGAAGCAGGACCACCGACACTAGGGGCACCATCAGGACTGGTAAGTGATTCAGGGCCATCAGGACCGAGAGGAGAAGCAGGGCCATCAGGACCGAGAGGAGAAGCAGGGGCATCAGGAGCGGAGGGACAATCAGGACCATCGGTAGTGGCAGAACCAGTAGGACCGGGCGGAGAAGCTGGACAATCAGCAGTGGGAGAACCACCAGGATCATCAGGTTTGCACAGAAGTACACAATAATATTAATTCTGCATAGTAAATGATAGACTGAACACGCAGTAACTCATTGAATAACAGAACAGTAACCATTATAGATATACGTTCCTTTACCATAGTGGACACTGAAAACCAAGGACTTCACACCCTTTAGAGATTGCATATACTTCATGGTACAAGTCTAGATCAAGACCTTTTTGTTCATTGTAGGCACTGTACCAACAACAGGCTATGCAACAGCACCTTGGAAATATATTGTATATAATATAGTGACCAACTTAGTCTTCATACAGGACATGTATCATTTACAACATGTAGTCAATAATATTGATCATATATCAATGATATTGTAATTGTTTCTAATTCAGCATGCCCAGGAAGATTTGCATGCAGAAATGGCAGCTGTATTTATAGCAGCCTTGTCTGTGATGGTCATGTGGACTGTGTGGACTTTGCAGATGAAGACTGGGATGTATGTCATGAAGGTATGTTTATCAAATGAAGGCAGAACTTACTCAGGTGTACAAAATCACATGAAAATGAATTACTTCAGTAATACTTAACCTATCATATCTTCAGGTGAACATTTTACTCCTGTAAATCTCGACATCATAATGAAATTTCTCTGGGGGCATTTCAAAACAGTGGTGATGAATATTTATCATTGAGAAATGCCCTCCTATTCATTTTTGGTTACATTCTTATATTTTACAGAAGTCTCATTATTCTGTGACTTCGGTAATAACTACGCATGTGGCTACAAAGATGAGTCCGATCCCGATGTAAATGGATGGAGTTGGTCAGAGGAGGGTGAGTCAGAGAACTCCTCTTCCTTTGAATCCTAGTGACGTTTGTTATAAACGATCATTGTGAAGTCTTTAATGAAGCTTCCATTAAAAAAAACTGTACTATTTTATGATAATAAGATAAATGGTTGGTTTATGGAATAGTAGTTGTAATCTGATGATGTAACGATTCGATGGCATCTATACTATGCTTGATTCCAGATAAGTCGATCGTTTTCAGCGATAATCTAATGGCAACAAGTTCAATCAAAAGGCTCATTTCACCCAGATTTGATTTAGTAGAGGAAGTATGCATTGGGCTGAGGCTCCGTCTAACGGTAGAGTCTGCATTCTGCACCCTTTCTATATACAAAGAGGAAGGGGATATTCAGACATTACTGCATGTGACTGGATATAGTACATATCAGCGGGACTCATGGAAATGGGCATTTGCGACAATTCCACCTGGGGCCCATGTTGGCATCAGTGCACAAGTCAATTGTTCCTCAGAGGCAACTTCAATTGTGGTGGCTATTGCAGAGATGCAAGTTACAAATGGATCATGTGAAGACAAGTGTGAGTATTGGCCTTTGCTATGGATCTAGGTTTTGTGTTTTGGTATTATGTACTTTTGGAGAGCAGTCAAAATCGGTTTAAAGGGTTATCGACCAGCAAACAAAATGTATACTGTCCACCCACCACGTGGATATACAGTAGAGTGCTTATTATTCTAAAATACAGTTGTACCTGCTGAAGGTATTAACCTACATACCAGAAGTGATTTCTGTTGTTCAAGTGGTCCTAATGTCTACTTATATGGGTATTTATAGCCCATTTACAGTTGCAGCTGAGAGTGTATACAATCTTATTGTTAAGCAATGCTCATCAAACCTTTTCCTTTGGGAATATCTTTTTGGTGTAACCATGTACATACTTCTTTGTAATTCAGTTTCAAAACTGCAGTTCAACTGTCTTTTCGGAGTAGAGGGGATGTGTGGTTATCTGGATATATCTATGCAAGGCGCCAACTGGGTTCTCATGGCTGATGGTAAGCTTTATTTACACACTCATCGGGGGGCAACAAAATGCTTGTTTATGTTACAACTACGAGTGGGACAATGCATATTGCACAATACCATCCATTCAATCAAGAGTGAGAACGGCCAGGTTTTCACAATTTTGGCATTAACTAAAAAAAAGATATTATTACAAGAAAAGCAAGACATACATCACATAATAAGTGACTGACATCTGTGCAATTGTACATATGTTGTACAAGGGTAAGGACATTTTCAATCTAAAATATCTCACATCATTTTGCAGGGCGGGGCATGCTAGCCTCTTACTGGAACAAATATTCAAGAGACCAACCCTCTGCTGTCCTCCTGTCTCCACTTGTCAATACAAGTACTCAACCCTGTCTAACTCTAGATATCAGTGTCACCTCTAGGACACGGCAGTCACCACAGGTTTCCATCCTGGACTACCTAGACAATGATACAGCTTTGTGGGAGGGTGCTGCCCCTTCAGGAGGCAACATTCGTTTACTGCTTCAGGAAGGTCGTTACCGCTTCAAGGTAGCAGTCTATGTATCCTCAGGAGATGAGGTCTTCTTAACGAGTATATCCTTGAGGGAGTCTAAGATATGCGACGGTAAGAATGTAGGAATAAGCAAAATTATCACGCCCTATGCCAAGAAAAGGTTGGGATACAGATCCATTGCCCAAAGAAATGCGAGATGGTTATTAAATTCAGGCTGTGAAACACATAACGACTAAAGGCTGATAGTTTATGATATAGATGGATAACCTTTGACGTGTGTAACATTAATCTGTAGAGGATATAATTTTACTTGGAGTCATTTGTATGAAACCATCATGCTTTTAAAGGTACTGGCCATTACACTGATACAGATACTCGAGGCTTATTTTCTAACCAAATGAATGTACAATATAGTGGATTCAACTGCTCGTTATTTCTTTTTAGCTAGTGCTATGGCGTCAAACATGTCATACCTCTGCTGCCGTCCGTTTTAAGCCACTTTTTGACATATCCGTAGTTTTTTCTTATTGAAATATTAACAGACATAAAAGGTCCACAGGTGTTGACTTCAATGGCACTTTCCAACCCTGAAAGCCGATAATTTTGTTCAATTTCTATTATATACTGCTGTTAAAATTCTCTATTATAATCCATAGTGTACCAAAAAAACACGCATTGGACTTAACTTGAAAGGGCCATTATGTATGCTCAAACCTAATACATAGCCTTGTCTTAAATAATGAAAAAAGTGTTAAAACAGTTTAACAATGCAAATCAAAGTCATGTACACACGTAGATGATCTGGCTGGACCGGGAGGACTGCCAGAGCCAGACGGACCAGCAGGACCGGCAGGACCGGCAGGACCAGCCGGACCATCAGGGGGAAGAGTGGACAAAGGACCAGCAGGACCATCGGAACTAGGAGGAACGCCAGCGGAAGACGCATCAAGTATGTAGAGCTACAGTCTACTTGATTCCCAAGTCAAATTATACATGAATCTCAAGTATATAACAAACCTGAGATCTATATATCACTTAAATCAAATGACATAGCAACGTTGGAGCACCTGTTGAGTCCATTCTCCTGGAAAAAGAGATGCCATTAGCGCTGCAACTTTCATGAGATAACGAGAGTGAATCAATTCAAGTTAGGGTCGTATTGTTAACAACAGAGTGCTATGATGAATATAGTAGTCTTATTTAGACCATAACAGTCAGGCCTCCATTTATCACGTATTTTCTAGCCCCTCGACCAAAGGATATGCATACAGAGAACATGACACTTTTCTACACTGAAGCAGGTCATCAGTCATCTGACATGATATATGGGTTAGTATGGCCACTATACACATAAATTACATTTGGTTGCTATCAATATCACATCTCAAGAATTGATTCTGAGTGGTGCAAAATCAAAGAATTTAAGATGAAAACGGTATGTGTGAGAATCTGTTGATCGTTGGGAACCTTTACAAAATTTGCACATTTGCACACCACCTTGCAGGTGCATATTTGCACACCATTTGAACACTTTGCAGGTGCATATTTGCACACCATCTGAACACTTTGCATATGCATATTTGCACACCATTTGAACACTTAGCAGGTGCAGATTTGCACACCTTTGAACACTTTGCAGGTGCAGATGGGCAGGTTCATCTTGCATATTTGCACACCATTTGAACACTTTGCAGGTGCAGATAGGCAGGTTCATCTTGCACATTTGCACACCATTCGAACACTTTGCAGGTGTAGATGGGCAGGTTCATCTTGCACACCTGCCAACTTCACCACAGTGATAACGGACTATGGCCTATGTCACACCCTTAATGGTGGCCTGCAAAGATCAGAGCAGCTTCGAACAGCCGATACTGGTAAAACTGCCTGCCATAGATGCAAGCATTCTTTGGCTCTCATTTAACTAAACTGGAAAGGAAAAAAGCAAAAGTTATATACTTTCTATCATAAAAAATAGGCGAAGTAATAGTTTATAGTAAACTAAGTTTTTTTTGTGTCACGTTCTTACCCACTGTCATAAGTGTAGCAACAGTATTGTAATGTGGTGTATACACATCATACAAGGATGTGATACAATACTTTAGAGTATACAGGGTGAAATGATTCTTTATCATCTTTAATAGGAGCGTCTTCTGGACTGCAGCTTATACTAAATGTGGAGCAATACGAGTATATGCATGGTCCACAGCCTGATGCGGGAGTCAAAGTAAGTAGACAACAGTTGAGGTCACCATATGAAATAAAGATAAGCATGTATACACATTTCATTAATATCATTCCAATTGCTTTAGGAATTGGGAGTCCATTTCAACCTTTAGAAATGAAGTATAACTCTGGTGCCCTCGTTCTAAACTAGCAGATAATTGCGCTCATATTTTTATCTCCACCACTATCAGATGTTTCTCTATGACCAAGAGGAGGTTCCCTTTGTCCGTGACCTGGGATTTGCTGTAGCCCCGGGACTCCATGGACTGGTGGCCGTTAAACTGAGTCAGGTAGGTAGGTCATTTGTACAGCATGCAATGGGTATACAAGGGAGGTGAACATACATAGTGAATATTGCTCCCACTCTGAGGTGCATGTCATTGTTGGCTCTGATTTAATCAGATCTAAGAGCGAAACCCAATTCAGATTTCAAGCATGCAATTTGATCATCTCTTTATCTTTCTTCAATGTCATGTTTTATTTATTCAGACAAAGTCTCTGAGCTATCCATGGGGAACCTGTGAGCAAGGAAAGCTTGAGTTTGGTGGACATTACAGTTATTCAGCCTGTATTAGGGAGAAGGAGACAACAGCTATGGTTGAGCAATGTAGCTGTAGAGACGCCTACATGCCTGGCTACAATACAGGTATTTTATAAATGATTACTGGTCTGTATGTAAATAGATATTAAGAAAGTACCTGATGAGTGAATGAGTGAGTAATAGATGTTAAACGCCATTTCGACAGCTGAGGTCATATTCATGGCAAGAACTATATTACTCAATTCCACAGAGGAATGTGTCAGTGCCCATACACACCATACACATCCGAGGGAATAGGAAAGAGGAGGAATAGACCCTTTTAAGTGGACTAGGGAAACCAGAAGTACCTGATGATCTCCCATAAATAGGTGCATTCCATAGGTACCTAGCATGTAATAGCCACAGAGAAGCTATTTGTATTACCAAGGCTGCATTGGTTTATTTTTCTTTAATTTATAGCCTGGTTCACTGGCTACAGGGAATAGATAGCGATTCTATTTGTTCGATTCTTTGAAATTTTTATTACAATCCATTCACCTAAACACTGCTAAAGGCTTATATTCTAGTGCGAAGTACTTTTCAACACAAATTATATATGATAGTATTCTCATCGGCTGATGCTCTTTAGATGCCTGTGGGCTATAATTAAGTTCTCACGCTATATCGGTATCTAAGGCCTATATATTATACTTGGTCCTAATAGTAGATGTTAAAACTTGGTGTATATTTACATTACAGATGATCCACCAATTTGCAACGTGACATCTTTCCTCGATTGTGTCATCGATCACCGTGGTAAAATGTTTATAATCATTGTCAGATTATCATCTATCCACAATCCCTTGGAGGAGTTTGAACAAACATTGTTCATTTATTATTTAAGTATAATTCTCTATTATCACTTCATCCAATGGCGTGTATACATCGCCAATATGAAAACTCAGATCAACATAATTATTACAATCATTACAGACCGCTCATACATTGTAAGTGCAAATTACATAGATCTCAGTATCAGATGCCTCAGTCTGCACCTGAAATGTAATTTTGATTCTCTATATTTGAACACACTGTCATTATATAGAAGGGAACTAAATGATTTTCACATTGTGTTTATTAAACTGAGAGCTGAATGATCGTTGATAAACGCTATGGATTAATCACATTGCTATTGTGTTAAGGTGATGCTCCACAATCAGCAACTGTTTGTGAGGAGCCTTGTAATATGAAGGTGTATGAGGCGCAACTATCCTATGCCTCACTATCCAGCCTCAGTGTTTCCCAGATCCTAAATTCAGACATGGATTCACTACAGCAGAAACTTTTGCATGCTCTGAATATTAGACAACGGTCAACCCCAGAGGAGTTTGTCCTGGATATATCACAAATGACTAAAATATATACAAGATATAGGGATTTCTTGGCCTTTGCTAAGAGAAGTGGATGGTCACAAGAGGATTCTATTTTGAAACGTATTGAGGAAGCTTTACGTTACTTCACAAAGGATATTGTGAAACCAGACATTGAGGAAGCAATTTTACAGACTGCACGACTTTGTGTCCAGACCTTTCAGAAAACCTATGGGCCAATCATAAAGACAATCAACCAGCAATCTAAAGAAGTTTCAGTACAATTAGAAATTATATCACGTCTATTTGATGGATATATAAATCAAATTTTCCAGAAGGATAATTTGATTTCACAGATAAATAAAGCCACAGACAGTTTGGACTTATTGAAAAATGCCATAGATACCTACTATGGTGCCTTAATTCAAAGCAAAGGAATTTATTCTTCTTCAAACATATCTGAACGGGATATTGAATTTCTCCCTGAATTCCCTATATCACCAGGAAATACAAATTGTAGCGAGACGAAATTTAAACAAATATTGGGAGGTGCCATTCAATATGTATCAGACTTGCTCATTCAAACCAAAAATGCTTCTTCCAGTATGAACATAACTGATGGATCAGATCTTCTGCAAGGCTTGACAAAAGCTGGCACAGTATTTGAAGGTGCTATGGGAGATATAAGAAGTTGTGTTGGTGAATATGACAAGTTCCTACAGTCCCTCAGTGCATGGGAGACTGAAGTGCAGACAATACTTGACACATACAGTTCTGCTTTCACCCTTGGCGAGGGGCATAAAACTGTGGATGATGTTCTTGACTATACTGATGAGACAGCACCTTTACACAACTTTGCACATTCGGTTAAGATGTTGAAAGAATATATGATGGACATGAAACAATCAACTGTACAAGGGCAAGATACCTTAAGTCAAGACTCAATATCTGAGGCAATGCAGGCTGTTGACAAATTTGTATCAAGGATTCATTTGACCTTGATAGAGCCATTGAGGAACAAGATATTCAACTTGAGAAATGCAATCACTGACGTCCTTATTCAGCTTCTGACGAAGGACATGATGTTATCAATGTAGGGTTTGACCTATATTTTCCTTTTTGCTTAATACTTTGATTTTTGTTTTTCATTTTGAATTCATGCCAATATGCATAGAATTCATCTGTAACCTGTGATAGTACCTCTCTGTAAATTTATCGATTGTTTTTTGTTAGAATGAACTGTACCCTCCAATGTTGCATGAAGAACTTGTTGTGATGACTCATTTATCATGTACACTACCTTGCCATTACACATAAAACTGTTACCAGTAAAAAAATGATATTCCTTTTGTGTTCTTCAATATACAGGTACATTGGGAGCAGATACAATTCCAGTGGGTTGTATCAAATGTCAATCTGGAGAAGACCTCAGGCTTTAATCACCAGTCCTACTGATCCCGCATACTCAGATGATGTCTTTAAATTTGAAAGATCAGAGTTATTTGTAAAATACCAGGCACCTAAGGTGATTAGTGAGCTGGTGGCATGGTATGCACGACCCCTTGAGGATCAACTCAGTGAGTTTGATAGTGGAATTCGTAGCCACCAGAGTCACATCAAAGGTGTATTGGAGGAAGTGAGCGAGAGGTATGCAGTGCTCAAAAAGGAGAGAGTCATAGGAGAAGACTTTATCAGGTAACTCTCCTTTTATTGTTCCATAGAGAAGGGTTTTGGGGTAGATATTTTGTTATTGTATGCACATGGAGGGTTTGAGTCTATGAGCCTTCATTCTTCCATTTTTGGAAAAGATTAAAAAAAATCCCTACAAGATTTATCATGTGTAGATAAATAGGGGTTGATTTAGAATACATATATCATATATCATAAGTAATACATTTTGCAAATATTAGAGCACCTGTAACATAGTGCAAGTAAGTGGTAAAATATCGTTAATACTAGTAGAAATCTGATTCCAGGAGATGTAAACAATTTACTGACACAGTTAACATCACAGTGTGTTATCGCAACAATAACTAAAATATTTTATTCAGAAAGAACTTTCTTGTACTGGACATATTCTTTGCACAATTGAAGTATCAGGAGATGAAGCAGATAAAAGCATACGATGTTGGCTCCTTTTTCAGTAAGTCAGTCTTGATTACATCCCCTTTTTCGAACTCGTTTGTAGAAAGACGTTTTCACTCATTTTTCTCTCTTTTGACAATTAGAAATAAAGGTATTATCGCACAATGCCTTCTTGTTGATATAGGGCAGACATGTAGTAATAAGTCTGCCACGATGCATAAAAAAGCATAGTAAATCAAATCAGGTTTTCCATAATGAATATCTAGATGATTTAGCAACTATGATGAGCCATCATAATAAACTTGGTAACAAGAAATGCGGTTGTGACCGCGTAAAAAACGCCTCCCAGCGTTTTTTTAAGCAGTCACAACCTTATTTCTTGCATACGAGGGAATTTAGTTTGGGGATTCTGTATTTTGACACCTCATCACATGGGGGAAATGCAATCATCATAGCGCCTGCCGTCCCGCTTCGCGGGACCACTGCTATGCGGCGTGGGGAGGCGCTAAAAAACTCAACATAGTTATGGTCATAAAAAAACATCATTATAATTGTAATTGACTGGTCTTTTCAGGTGATGTTGGCGGATTCATGGGGCTACTGCTAGGTGGTTCTATTATCACTCTTTTTGAGTTCTTTGATTTGATATTTTACAAACTCTTATCATGCCCGGGGTGCCAAACAAGGAGAAATGGAGTAACAGAAGGAAAAATAATGATGGAAACCCCACATGATGGGAAGGATAAAGGAATCGTAGTTTGATTGCAAGATCCTGCTCACATGAGTTTCAAGAGTTTAAGACACACTACATTAATTGGGTGAAATAAAAAAAAAGGTTTGTTTCCAGTTGCACGACCGACCCTAGCAGAACAGGGCCGACCCTACACTTCTTATTTTTTATTTTAGAATTTTTGAGAATTGTTTCCTATTTTTAAGAATTTTCATCAATTTGTCATGGATACAATCTTTGGATGTACAGTTGATAGCTTTGTTAGGCATCGCTTTTGCATATTTTTTTCACATATCTCATATTTTTGAATGTTCTTTCTGTGATTTCAAAGAAGGTTCTGTCACAGGCCGGACCTATACCAGTAAACATAATGTGTGCTGCTCCAGTACCAACCTCATTTACTGCTTCACCTGTAAATTGTGTAGCATCCAATATGTCGGCCAGACAGAAAATGCCATCAAAACACAATTTTCCAACCATTACGGCAAAATTAGCAGAAAGGAATTTTCCAAAAGTGAAGTAGTGCATCACATGAATTCCTGCTCTAATAGAGGTAAAGATGACAAACACAAGGACCTGACCATCCAGGTTGTAGACTTTATCCATGCCCACCCAAAGTCCCTGAAGGCCGAAAAACTCAGGGACCTTATAGAATACAATTGGATCCAACGTTTACACACAAATGCCCCAGGAGGCATTAATGTAAGAGACCCTGGGATCCATTAGATGAGTTGCTCTCACACAACAAATAGTCTATTATTTCTTATATTTGGGAAAATTCAACACAAATTAACCCACCTGTCCTATAACGGTGACACTCCAACAGTGTTACCAACCAGACCATCCTATCAAACTCTTTCTACTGACAAAATAGCATGAAATATATCCAGATATATTTTATTGTAATAATTATTTAATTTTAGACTCATTCCATTATGAGCCAGAAATTAAAATAATTATTGATTTTTATTATCCCCAAGATCACATCATCTTGACTTTAATATCAATCATTCCCTCTCTCCAGCACTGAGGGTGCTGCCAAAGTTATTTCCACCATTTTAGACCTCTCTAGAATGCATGAATAATTTTTATTTCAAAGCAGTCTGTGGATCCCCTAAGGTGAAACCGCCCAGTTCCTCTAATTAATCCCCAGGGATAAGGAACCAATCAGAGGAGCTGGCACTTGCTACCGTAGCAACCACTCCTCCCAACACACATCATAGCAACACAACCGTGATGTGATTGGTCAACAGTGGACACATGACAGGCACTATAAAAGGGCACTTTTTCAAAAAAGTGCCATTCCAGCGGTAACTGTGAAACTATTCACACCTACCCCGTATCTGCTTGATTTCAAAGAATCAGATAGATCTGCCCATACATTTCTATACAAAATCAAAAAAAAAAAAATCTGACCTACCGACCCAAGCACCTGGTATTTGACTCATGTAACTGGAAACACATGAAATATTTGTTTGGCCTTGGCATAATCGGTTTATTTAAGATAAACTTACTAGCGATAAAAACACGGGCCTGGGATACATGTATGGCATATTCCTATGACATAATACGACAAATCAGTAGGTAAATGAGACACAACACTCATGAGGGTGAGTTCTGTCCTCGGAATTTCTCGCTAGATTAAGTAGGTATTTGACACCAACACAACAACATCTTCCTGAAATCAGCAAAATCGTGAGACCAGAGCTGGAAATTGCTAATGACAGCATGCACATGCTGCACCCGGGAACCAGTCCGCTTCCGTAAGGTCGCTTTTAGGAAAGATGTCCTAAGCATTACTAACCTGACAGAGGGGTACAAGGAATCCCTTGTAGATTTGCACTGAAGTTAAGGTTGAATCCCACAATGCAATTTTGGCTGAAAGGTTTCTGCAATTTAGTCATCTGTTGCAATTTTGGGGTCTCTCCTTATATTGCAAGACCTATAATGGCCAGGGGGGGCTTTAATGGCAAGGAATCCCTTGTAGATTTGCACTGAAGTTAAGATCTTTGTATTTAGATATTTTCCCTTGCTTAAGTGAAATGTTTCTGCATTTTACAGAATTAGCTTGCAATCTACAGAAATGTGGATAAAGTCATTGACAAATAGGGATGTGTGTTCACTTCAACTTGCAACCCAAGTCCCACTATGTGATCTAAACTTGCCCCATACACTGCAATTCATATGCAAAATGTCTGCATAAATTACACACAATGTTTAATTTTGGTCTCATTCTGCACTGTGCTTACCTACAACAGCTTGCAAATTCAATATCAAGGATAATAGCATTGCGATTTAACACAGCTTACAGATCTACATTGCAAGGATTTGTAAAATGCAATGGCATGTTAGAAGCCTTGCAATTTGCAGTAAAGGCAAGTCCCCCTACCTGCAAGACTTCCAAAATTGCAAGAATTTTAGGGTTAGACTGCATCGTGGGATGCGACCTTTAAGATCTTTATATTTAGATATTTTCCTTGCTTGCAATTTGCTTGCTTGCAATTTACAGAAATGTGGATAAAGTCATTGACAAATAGTGATTGCAACTCAAGTCCCACTATGCAATCTAAACTTGCCCCATACCCTGCAATTTGTATGCAAAATGTCTGAATAAATTACACACAGAGTTCAATTTCTGTCTCGTTCTGCACTGTGCTTACCTACAACAGCTTGCAAATTCAATATAAAGGAGAATGGCATTGCAATTCAACACAGCTTACAGATCTTCATTGCAAGGGTGAGAGGTCAGTTTAATTGCAACAGTAAAGGCAAGAGTTCCCAAATTGCAAGAACTCTCCAGGGTTAGATTGCATCGTGGTATTCGACCTATATACAGATAACCTCATAATTCCACTTTTTCCCTTTGCATTTTGGTCACATAATACCCATGTCTTCTTCAACAAAGCTTAATGCATAGACTTGCATTATTAGATATGCTGCAATTGCTTTAAAATCTAGTATAGCTTTTGTGCAACAAGACATATTGGAGTACATTGTGTACTAGATAAACATTCTCACTATTTCTATGAATACATTTTAAGCCGAAATAAATCATACCAATGTTATCATGTTCTTCTTGTTTATTTTGTATAGTGCATTGGGCTATCCTTTCTGTTTGCTAGTCCAACCCCTAACCTAAATAAACACAAGTAGAACAAAGGAGTTCTGCTAGCCATTTCTCAAACACTACAATCCTACCCCTCTCCCTCCGAGTTCAACCACCCCTACGATCCAGTCCAATCATAGTGATTGACCCTTGGTGATCATGTATTACCTATGATTGCCTATACAGGTGCATGCTTTTTCCCTCTGTATCTGTTGTAATCATAGTGATTGACCCTGTACAATGAAGAATTCCCTTCCAATCCTGGCCATGTCAGTACGATTTCAGAGTGCCCTTAACTTAGTGTCTGAGAAATGACTTCCAGGTAACGCAGCATTTTGCTGCCGCTGGTGTCGCGTAGTTGAGCTCAGGCTGATGCGAGGGCTCCACTAGGCGGCACAGGGTGGCAGCATCACAGGCAACACATGTTCTAGGTGACAGAGGTGCTTGAATGGCTCGATATTGACGCGAAATTGCCGCGACATTCACGCGAAATGCTGCGTTCCTGCATTAGCAGGCAGAAAGGATAACATGTGCCGCCTGTAATGCTGCCGCCCCATGCCGCCTAGTGGAGCTTGGGCTATTCCGAGTGAGCAGGTTGTCCCATGGGCGCCATCATTACTGGAGCTTGTTATCAGCAATTTCTACCGATAACACCTATCAGATGGGTACCAGTTGGCCCCCGAGAGGACCAGAGTGAATAGTTGGTGTCATTTCATTGGCTGATAATCAAACCAGCTAAGGCCGTATAGGTTTGGTATCAGAAAATTGCATGGGCGGTTTCCCCCTCAACACTTACCACCAATGTTAAATTTCAGTGAACATGAAGTCCTCCGAGGGGAGATCACTTTTCTATGCAAAGCGATGATAAGACTGTGCATTAGAAAAAAAGATGAGAGGAAAAGAAAAAAGGGGAAAGAAAAAACACCAATTTCACAACAACAAAAATAACCCATTAGTAGCCTATATACATAGGTACATAGGTACATAGGAGTGCCACCTACAGGTCTATATTTGGCACACCCGCCACATTTACTAACAGTTGAATCTTTAATGAATTAGCACAGATTCTAAAACTCACTCTTTCTATGGAATATACGCCACGGTCAATAGATGTAATAGAAAGTATTATAATATGATTACCTTTTCTATGCAATGGAATATCTAAAGCAGCCGAAAAATATTCTTACCTCAATGGGAATTATAGCCACAGACATAATATACATTTTAAGGCTGATTCGCCTGCATAGAGATCCAGTCCTCGATCATTGAGAAATACCATGCATATGGAAGGCTGAGGTGGGGAGACTGGAGTTCATTTTCCATGGGGTACAACTTCCAATTAAATCTCCAATTGATTTCAAATATCAGTTGATGTATGGTTTAAGCCAAACTAATGAATTGGAAATACCGACACGAGTGAATACTATATAAGGAAACTACCCTCTGTATTTTGGATTGTTTGCGTATCACAATGCCAGATTTTATGCTCGTGGAACTAGTAAACTGTCAGGAAACTTCTCTAATCCAATATTTATCTTTCAGACTTTGTCACATATATATGATCCATTCTATTGGCACTGCTGTCCATCCGAATGTACCTGAAAAGTCCTATTTGCTGAGTGTGCAGCATCATCATTACATGGACCAATCATCCCAAACACATTCAGTACCCACACTCTAAAAAATGTGTTTAGTTTTTAAACACTTTTGCCCATATTTTAAACACTTTCTTGTAACACTTTGTTTAACACTTTTTTGGGCAAAACACTTCAAAAATTCATATGTGTTTTGATTGATATGTGTTTTAGTTGAAAAAGTGTTTAAATGATTCTGAGAATAAAGTGTTTAGGTTCAGAAAGTGTTAAAAATGAGTTTCAGGCAAATTAATGTCATTGCTATTATTTAATTTTCTTAATAAAACCCATGGTCCCAGTATTAGGATTAGTGAGTCCTTCCTACCACACATTGCTACCTCTCTGCAGGTAGAAAACATCAAATTAATGTTGATAGCAAGTTGATGATTCTTGATCATCCATTAATTTCATCAACATTGATTCTGTGCTAACAAGGCCTATAGTCAAGATGAGTTCAAACACTTTGATGCACATAGTTAGTCAGTGAGTTGCTCGAATTTTATCTCACCTCGTGCCTTCCTTACGGCCGACACTCAAGGGTGAGAGGTCCCGCGGGTTGTATCCACACCGAAGTAAGATCCTAGTCTAGTGGGGAGGGGGGATGATGGTGACGGAATCTATGGGAAGATAGACAGCACACCCCTACACATTTACCGAGGCAATGGTTCTTGAACATCCGTCACTACATAGGCATAGTGAGAGATGGACAGGCCTGTTTTAAGTCATTTGTCTGCCACAAACGCCGAGAGACTTATTCAGTGAGTTTAGGACTGGGATGTATGTATTAATCCTGAATGTTACAAAATGGGTGTTTATCATGGGTTACATTGGAATCAAGGTAATGAGAAGGTCATTTTAGACATTTCTTTTACAAATCGGTTCTAAGATAAAGTGTCAATGTTGTGTTCTATCAGGATGTTGTGTATCATTACCATTTATGCTTAAATTCAGACATTTGTGTCCAGATGCATGCTACAGTAGTACCACCACAGGTGGCCACTGTCACCTAGTGAATTGGATTGGAACCAAGTATCAAAACACTTTTATAAACCTGAACACTTTTGCAGGAAAAGTGTAAAGGTGTTTTAAGAAAAGTGCTTAGATGATGAAAATGTGTTTTACCAAAAGGTGTTTAGGTAAAATGTGTTTTAGATTAAACGCATTTTTTAGCGTGTATAGATCCTGCCTATATGGGAACAGAGCCATTCTTGTATGGAGGTGGCCATCTTGAAATCAGTTATGTAACTGCCCCCGACGGCCATCTTGGATCTGGCAGAGGGTTGTGGGTAATCTATCTTCCCCTCCACCCAAAGAAAACAATGGGAATTGATAAGACTGATAAGCTGTCGAAGCCTCTACCTTAATCACCTTAACCTGTCCATTGTTTTAGATGTGAATGGAGGGGATTAGCCTGATAGGGAGACAATGGCTTGGTTTTACTCAGCCTGGATTATATGTGCCCTTTTAGAAAACTTTCAAAGTTTAATTTCTCTTCTATTTTAAGTACTTAGTCTATATGAAGCTTATATTGTTTAAGTTTAAAGTATTTGCTATCCAAATATATAGATTTTAGAATATAGCTATGTATAAACTATTAGTAAACTGTACAAAGAGGTCAACCGCTAATCTAGCCCCTGACTACAAGGGCCACCTAGCTAATTTGAATGGTACTAGCAATGGCCTAGTCCTGTATAGGGGTAACACTATGGCACCATAGTAGCAAACAGTGACTCTAATGGTCTGGTATTCAGCCTACCTATAGGGAGTAATGGTATGGGGGATTAAATGGGGGACAGAAATTGTGAGATAGACGTCAGTACACCCTGTACCTGGGAAACTGACAATGCATGACAAAGTGTCCATGATTGTGGCCACAATCACGGTCAGTCAACCTAAGGTAAATCGTTATTTCAACAGAGCTGATTTAAGGTATAAAAAGCCCACGTTTGCAATTTATGAATGAGGAAAATAGTCACAATTTTAAAGCTATGACTGTGTCCAGCCGAGGCAAAAGGGTCCCCCAAGTCAATTTCTAAATTCAGGTAATGAGCTTTTAAATGATGTTTTACATTAGAAAATATCTCTGTTAGTTTTTGAGTTATGGCTCTATGAATTTGGGTGGTCAGTAACATATCGATACACCAAATGAGCTCTAACTTGCATATTTCCCAAGATATCTTGAGATAAGTATAATTATGCATAGTTATGTAAATAAGCAAAATTATCACATACTTTAAAATCATTTTCTTATAGAATTTCACCTAAAAAAAGGATTTTTACCATTTTTAAAGTATATTCGTCCCTGTGAGTGGGACTATCAATGAGATTTTTTATTCCTCTATTTTGAGTGGAAATCTTGTTTCAATGGCAACACATATCATAAAATACACTGATTTATGCCCTGAAATGCCCTAAAATCGTTCTATTTGCATTCCATATTTGGAAGGTTTGAACAAAAAATGGAAATTTCCCTGTAGGACTGTTGAAATCCTCATGAAAAACTAATATAATACAATTTTCGGTCTAGTTTCCTCTTTTTAAGCCTTAGTGGTGTCCCCCTGGTGGCCAGAATTGGTACTAATCCGCCTTGGACGGTCCTTTTAGCTTGCTGGCTCACATTGCTGGCTAATTTTTACAACTTTTCCTTTTATTGACTCCATTTAAATGTCATTTTATGGCGCTGCCAGTGCCTGCCAATGTGAGCCAATCATGTTCATTACAGACTTGTATTGATATGTAGAAGAACTTTACCAAATTAGCAAACATGAACAGCTTTTAATACATGCTCCTAGTTCAGATACCCTTAAGAGGCCATTCAAATATCACATTATTAAATTCCGAGTTCTCATTAAAGGCCCCATGCCACCTATAAGTTAGAATAGAATTTGGAGAATATTTCAGAATGACATTTATATGGCAATGGCATCATACCCCACGTACGTACACATTGCTCATTTATGGCACATGCCGTGCTAGCCCCTATCTACCTTTGTAGCCTATTGGGGTGCTGGATTCTGTACATTGTCTATTGGGGGAGTGGGGGGGGGGGGGGTCACCAGTGAGCTGCTCCTGTGTGATTGACCTGCTACGTATTACTCGCTACCATACAGACCTGGTTGTGCAGCTGGCTGGTCAACATGAATGAGCTAGAGGAGAGAGGTGAGTTTACACTTATATAAGTAAGTGGGGTTATTAGAAGCTATTGTAATCATAATACTGAGTGGAGTATTCTGAAAAGGGGTTAATTTAAAACACAACATTTAGATTAATATGCGCCCTCCACTCCTAAACGCCAAAACCTCATTTAGGACATTATGAACAGTATGGAAATGCACAAGATTCCTAATTGATGGACACAAGCAAACGCTTAGGTATTAAAATGACGCTGAAATTGTGTTATTATAGGTAGGTTTAGCAACGACGACATACATCTTTCGTAGCTCATTTAACGCAGACGTACCAATGCTGTAGATATGCTGTGCGTCTGCGTTTTATTGCTCATGCAGTGGGTGCTTAACCTCCCTATTAGCATACAGTCGGTGCGTACAATGTTGAACGAGGCATTCGTATTTTACAATCAGACATATGATTAGGATAATGATAAATGAGTCTAGTGTTATCATTGTTATCATTGGTGTAACACACGAGCTAGTTAATCACGAAGACTACCGAAAATCCTGATAGCAGAGGAGAATATAAGAAATACAGTCTTCTGTTATGGAAATCATGTATGGAAGGCAGTATGTATGTTTATAGAGTATTTACTGCTCAATTTGTATTATTTTAGAAGTACAAAAAATACATTTTCTGGCATCATACCAATATAGTTTAGAAGAAGGGAAGAAAACTGTAGCGATAAACATGAGGCTTCTATGTCTCCTTGATTTGAAAGCCCCGAGAGCCCCCAGCTCAATATCACGTTCATCAAATATGTAGAGGGATATTGTTTAATATCCACTTGTGCTGCCTGTCTATCACAGACAAGCATTTGTGTGCTGCCATCACTTGTATTCGAGGTATCCCTAAAATTCACTCTCCAGTGGTTGCTGACCAGAAAATATTGAAAACGGAGTCAATATGTGTTGACTGTTGCTAAGCACAATATGGATGCATCAAATTATATAAAAACATGGCCTCAGAGGTGAAAATAATTAGCTCTTCGGAGATTCGATCTGTCAGCCCTGTTCCAATCTCTGAGCAAAGTCAGAATTGAGTTGGTGTTTACAGGAAGAAGTGATAGGTCAACATGTCTTCTCAGGTGACGTGGCCAATCAGCTAAGCAGTCTGAGATATTATGTGATTGGGGTATAGGTGCTTCAAGGTAGGATTGGAGATAAAGAGATGAATCCAGGACTACCATATACACAGAAAAAAAAATTAATTCCAAATGTTAGTCATATAAGAGTCGAATTGTCTAACTGTTGACTAACTTTCTAGCAATACTTAGTCAAAACACCATGCCTAAAATGTCTTTTTTTTCTTAGTCAAATATGACTAACCATTAGACAAAGTGGCCAACTTGCCTTGGCTTGCCTGATTTTGACTAGGATTCTTTGGTTGTTTTGACTAAGTACACTACCCAATAGTTTTGATTCAATTCAAATGGTGATTGTGTTAAGCTCTATGTAGGAATCACATCCAACAGATCAGAGCCTCCTCATTTAGGAAACATTTGAAATGTCTCACATCATATTCATTTCACCAGGCATCAAATTGTACAATTTTGCCAAGTGTAATGTTAGATTGAATTTTGAAAGCCCCAAATATATGTTGTCCTGAAAATCATCATAATTTAAACATCCATGGAACTATCTATGGTACTCCCACCAGAAAAGTCCTGTTTCAAACCACACTGCCATCTGGTGTTTAAAGGCAACACCATGTGCCAATCCCTTAGTCAAATTTACAAATGGATTTTGGTCAAAGTGACTAAGAGTTCTTAGTGAAAGTGACCAAGATAGGTTAGCTTGCCTGAAACTCCCAGCAGACACCCTGTTCAAGATTGTGCTTGGAGATTGAAACTGATTAGGATAGTCAATGTGACTAAGAAAACTTAGACGTTTTTGGTCTTTTGTTAGTCATAAGTACTAACTAGGAATAATAAGTCACTTTGACTACGTTTTTTTTTGTGTGTAGGAATGTTTACATATCTTGTTGTTGATCTTGTACAAATTGACTATTGTCATGTTTTGTGTTTTGTAGATGCTGTTCCTTATTTTGTTGTTGAAAAATCTAATAAAACTTGGTCTGCTCTATAGCTTCACTTAAATGAACATAACAGTTCGTTGATGCAATGAGCGAGTCAAAAAAAAATCTCTTAAAGTTATTAAATCCTTTATGAATGCTAATTTGATATAGGGAGGATTGCACGATAAATTATTTTAATTTATATTGAAATCTAATGCCTGGTTGGCAATCAATTTGACCTCATAAATATGTCTGTATGCAATAGGTAGTATTGTTTTAGTGACCAGAGGTATTGGTGGGCAGGGAGAGGCATAAGGGGGTAGGCCGACCACATTAGGCTACTCGGGTCTGATAGAGTACTGGCTGTGCGCTTTGGTGGGTGTAATGGATGTCATGAAATATTAAAACCCTGATTCACATCAGCCATTATCATGTTATGGTGGAACTAGAATATCAGCAATCTAGCCTGAAAGTGCAAAGTGCTTTTATTGCTAATATTTGGAATATTTTATTAGTATTCAAGTTTATCTGTTCGCAACTTTGAGTGGCTATTGGAATATTAAGTTCTCACAAACAAATTATGGAAAGTGATGTAACATCGGTTAAATCTTATGTATAGTAAGGCTAGGACGTCAAATCGTAAATACAGGGTCTCTTTAAGGTAGGAACGGACTGCATTATAGCGTCCACCTTCATCAGCAAACATAATGCAGATGGATAAAGTTAACTATAATGAGGTATCAATTTATCAATTCTAATCATAGATTCAGTCCTCTACCAAATGGGAAAAAGGCTGTCATACTACAAATAATGGTGAAAACAATATCAATTAATGTGAAATAACCCATGACCTAAATGGACACTATAGGTCATCCCATTAGAAAGCCAGACACCACACATTTAGATCAAAGCAAATATGGGATACGTCAGTCGTGACGAGGTCATCAACAATGTACATGTACACTGTGTGCATGACATTGTGTTGCCCTTCTCTGTACAATTTGACATTGTGACTCATTCATTTGCACTTGCAGTCAATAGATTATTTTTGCCCATGTATCAAATTGCCAAAAAGGTTAAGCTTTTCATCACCCCTTGCGCCTACCTACTGGCAGAACCGACAATAATGATATTGGTGCAGAACCCGGGGGACACTTGCCCATGAAATGGATACCGACTGCAGCCCAATTCCCGAGAGCGACGGCAGTGGATCCCCACATGATCCCATGAGATCTCTAATAGCAGGGTGGTGGAAATCCATTAGATCCCAAAAAGAGTGTATTATTTGTACACCATACATATGAGGGCATGGGAGTGATAAGAAAACTCAGTACTGGACAATAAAAAATACTCATCCATACAAATACATGAATACAAAAGGCAGCTTGGTGGTGGGTGTAGGATTGAAGGGGGGGGGGGTTTCGTCTAGTCAATATTTTTGGTTGTGGAAAAAGGGGGGCAGTCAATATCCAGCTTATCAGTCAAGTAGGGCAGTCAGATTTTAGATCACTGGGATATAGGGCGGTAGGGCAGCAGTTAAGGGTGACCTACATAGAGTCAGTGCCCCCCCCGGGGCGCAGAAGCATTGATGTCTCTATGGTGGAAGCGAAAGTGAAATAGAATTGACTTAACCAGGTATTATTTATTCAGCAAAACGTGCAAATGGATTGGAAAGCTTTAGAATATGGATCCAATAAAATCAAGATCAGAACTTTGATTAAAATACCAGATCAAATTCTCTCCACCTACACTGTTAGACTGCCCCAAGGGTTTTTGCAGTAGATTGCTTCTATTTTTGGAAAACAGTGTAAGTTGCTGTCAATACAAATCCTATGGCATGATGTGGGTTATTCTGTAGCTACAACAGTGGTATTTATGGCCCATTTACAATTAGGGCTGAGAGTGTACGATTTGTGGCTTCTTGTGCGTTTTACTTTCGTTCATGCATATTATCACTCAATGAAGCAGTGTTTATCAAAACCAGAAAATAAATTTAAAGATCCACAGCCCAATCCCTTACAACAATGATAAGAGTTGATGCATGCACTACTGTCTCGGCTGGTCAATATAATTATAAGGACCAAAAATCCTTCATCACCATTCTTTAAATAGATTCCGATAGTTACCTCAAGTGACCATTGCCCTCATAAGTCAGCTTTAACAGTATTGGAGTATTTCATCATATTAATTTATCACACATGACTCGTACAGATGGCAAAGGGAGGAAGCGGCATTTGGCGTATGAATTTACTCAGCAGACAACCCTTCATGGAGTTAGATATATCACAGAGGACACACCCTACCTCGTCAGAAGGTGAGTGATATCGTCACAGCCCCACGAGAATAATACTGGGTTAGGTCATAGACAATAGATCAAATATGAATAGAATTTGTATTATTAGTTGGTTGAGAAAAAGAACATGGTCCTGTGTTAGAGCTAATTACCTGTATAAAATGTGAGTTTGAATTTAAAAATATTTTCAAACTCAAACTGATCAGCTCAAGAGAATTTATGCATATACCATTTTGTGCAGATCATTTAAATCCGACTTTCATTATGACTATAAAAGAAATTAGACCAATGTAGCAAAATAGGGTGGCCTCATTAAGAAAAGATATTGTTTCATTCCATCAGACAAATTGAACGTTACAGGTCCCCCGTATAGGCAAACATCTTAGGGTAGGGTAACCTAAAGACGTCCCCATACTATGAGACGTCCACCCCACAAGTTGGTCATAAAAATTGATTTACTCATGAATCAACATTGTCAAATCATTGACAATCATTGAATCTCCCAAGTGGTAATGCTGATTCAGCAACAACCCCAATGATATGGCTATTTTCTTGGGTAGACGTCTCAAGGTATGTGGACGTCTTTAGGTTAAGGGGGCATCCATTAATTATGAACGCATCTAGGCGGGGGTAGGGGGGGGTCAGGCCAAATGCATACAGATGCGTACAGGGTAGGGGAGGGGGGTCAGAGGCTATGAGTATGTACGCATAGGGCCTAATGAATTAGGAGGAATTGAGGCATTTTTGGGGGGTAGAGGGAGGTTAATGGTAGGTCTCTTGGTACAAAATATGGTGACTGTAAGAGAACAATCCCTCATTCAAGTATTCAATAAGGCTACAAAAATAAGGGGAATACTTACAAAGTATGCATACCATTTTACATTTACCAGAGGGTAAAGAAAATTTTCCTGCACGAAGGAAAGGGGGGGGGGTAGGCCAAATGCATACAGGGTGCAACATGGGGGTGGGGGGTCAATTTTCGGCAAATTTGTGCGTACATAATTAATGGAAGCCCCCTAACCTACCCTACCCTATGATAATATTTCTATACTGATATGTAATGCTGTACATGTATGTCACTCTTTCTTAGGTTACTCTGGGTATTGATACTAGCAGCCTGCATATCAGCGTTCGTCTACATCATTGTGGCTCGTCTTATCTTCCTACTTGACTTCCCCAAAGCCGTCAATGTCGAAGTCATCCATTCACCTCAGCTAACCTTCCCAGCAGTTACCATCTGCAACCAGAACTTCTTCAGGTATACAGGGAAACAAAATAACATGACATTTTTAAACTGTATAGATCTGCTTGGTCAGCAGCAATTGAAATTGTTTAACGAAGGTCGTCGTTCAGAATAGAACACTGGATGTTAATTCAAAAGTCCCTGCAGTCGCTACCCCTGCGATTGTAGCAATTTTTCTGCCTTATTCCTTTTAGCGATGGTAAGGTGAGACTCCTTTCCTTTCCCATAGCCAGCCCTATCTTTTCAGTGGTGTTAGCCTCAGCCCTGCATACACTATTCCAAGCAGAACACACTGTGCACAGGGGCAAGAGGCCCACAGTAAAAGAATAGCAGTGGAAACACTCCTTCTCACAAGAGTGATTACACAAGTGTTCCCCTTTCCTATATGAGCAACTTATAGAGTGAAGGGTGCAGTTGACCCCGAACAGTATTCAAGTGCTTAATGCATGAGTAGCCTCAAGGGCCCTCGAGGACTCTCAGCAGGCACATTCACTTGTAGGAGGAGTGTCCCCCACAGGTGCACTTGCACTTTGGGAAAACCACTATTCCATTCTTTTTGAGTAACATCAGGTGATGGTAGGGCTGGAACAGGAATAGTGAATGACTGCACAGGATTTGCAATGCCTGACTGGGCTACCATCACTATAAAATTTAGGGTAGACTGACTAGGTCTTATAAGATGTGCCTATGCTACCATCATGACCTTTTGAATTGACCTCCAGACACACTATGCTGCAATTCATTTATAGGCCCCGAGGAAAGCTCAGATCATTGCATTTCACAGTAGGGATAGTTTAAAGGCAATTCTGTTTAAAATATGATGTGTAATAAATAAATATATTTGGAACCTTACTCTTATCATTAACAGAAAGTCGAAGACGTTTTACAGTGGACACTATGACAGAGTAGAGGACCGCTTTCGTCATGGAGTGAGATCAACTCGTGACAAAGATGCATTTGGTAAGGCTTATTGTTGGAGCCTAGACGGTCTTAGGTGCCAGCCTTATTTTAGTTTGCAGAAGCTCAAAGGTTATGATTGCAATACAAAATAAACCCTCTATTTTGAGGAATCGAGGCTTGACACATTGATTCCATTTTGTTCTTCTTTTGCGCCATTAATGGCAGGCGGTTGTAGCTGAATTTAATTGGAATTGTTCTATTTACATGGTACAGAATTGGAAGAAATCAAAATGACACAGACCTTAATCTTTATACACAGATCCTAACTAAATATAGATTTCATAATAATTATTCATAGGCGAGACTGTCAACAATCTCTGGCATACATTATACATCAATGAAAATTATGATGAGATAACCTCGAAGTACTGAAATCACTGTATCAACATTTCAGGATGTACCGATAGATTTGAAACGGTCAAAGAGACTTTCTTTGCCTGGGAGTTAGAGAACAGTAGATATCCAATGTATAGGTCCCTTGATGGAGTCCCTCAGGATGCCCTACAGGTTGTTTTCCTGGTGGTAGGGAAGTACGTAGGGGTCAGTATCCGGGTGTGCCAAGAGCTGTGTCTAAAGCACCATGATGCCCTGTGTAACTCAGTGGTCTATAACCTCACAAGTAAGACCTGCTTCACCAGCAAACTGTCATATGCAACAGACCAGATGGATAGAGTGCAGACCAACGAAGTAACCACCTTCATGAGGAGGCGATGTGATGGTATGGCCAATTCCTTCTTACCATGTTTTGGTAATTATTGAGTGTTTAGTGTCTCAATTGAGGATAGAACTGCTATTGTGAGAGTAAAAGTATTACATATATGAGCTTTCAATAATAAGTAGAAAGAATGTTCAGTTAATGAATAATTGTTCCTTTTCCCTTCTTATGGATAATCATAGCCACTAGCAAGGAATCTCCAGTCCTGTGCATCCCATCAATGTATTTCAGATCGTAAGTATGAGCTCTAATCTCCGATTGTACTCCCATAGGTGTGACAGTGAAAAGATGCACATTTGAAGATGGTACCTGCCCATTTTACCAGCCGACTGACACCACCTATGCGTGGGTGAAACATTCTGGGCATGACCATACACTTTCTCATGGTGAGTAGTATACAGGCAAAACTAGATAAGGAATAGTTTAACAGAGAATGGCTGATTGGAAAATGTAAAATATGGCAGGGGGCAGGCACACTCTGCCCTTGCAGGCTGCTGTGGTGTGTTATTATAATGTTGTAATCCACACAATTAGTTGTATATGTGATATTGACCAAGCAGGGAACTAGTTAGCATCTCAGCTTTTGAGTTGCTAGGGCCTGGGTAGGGTCTTCTGTGCATTGCATAGGTGTATTTGCAGTAACTACAATATCCGCAGTAATTCGACATTCTTGACCCCCAGAGTTATCATGGGGCAGTATTCAGACATTTAAGGGTACTTCAAAAAATGTTGATTAAGGTTATATTGATAATCAATAATTATAGTAAATTACAAAGTAGATGTTTTCTCTTTTCAACAGGGCATTACATGACGACACAAGCGTATAGCAACACACGAGATAATTACGATGTTACACTACTAAGTCCATTTATTGATGCTGATAGACCTTACTGTCTGATGTTCTACTACAATATACAAGGATCTGACACTGTTTTAGAGGCAGGTATCTTTGGATTATAATTAAAATATGATGCATATTAAACCCGATGAGCCAAGAATTATTATCTGAGTGCACATTCTGTACAGTAAGTCTAGCAATGCTTTTTGAATTTCAACCCAAATCACTTTGCTAGACATCTGGGATCAAAACAAGATATACACCAGCATCAGAAATATAATATAGGAAATGATTGTATTAATAATAGTTTAGATTTCTAACACCAGGTGGTAACAGCATACAGAGAGGTCACAGCTCATTTTTATCACCTCCCCATAAGACTAGCACTACTAATGGTATTACTTTACTATGTGTCCTCCTATAGTTATACTAAGCTGAGTAACCCAAATGTCTGATAAAGTTACCGTATTGGCCTGATGGATTTTAATCTGGCTCTACCCCCGGCCACTTGGGTTTCCTAGACATGTAGCAACCCACTTGGCATAAAAACGTGTTTTTTACGTTAAGAATGTTTTTCTTGGTGTCTCTATTGGCGATTTGGTTGAAAATTGGTTGAAAAAACGTTTAAACGTTTCTTTCCCAAGTGGGAATACAAAAAAGCATTACTAGACATTCTACGCAACATCGGTACTCAGACACAAATTAGTCCAATGACATTACTGATAGTGGCGAAACTTCTTTATAGGTCGCAATTCTTAATGAGAATGGTGATGGTGACACAAAGGTCATACTACACAATGCTCCCAACTCTACTGGAATGCCATTCTGGAGAGAACAATTTGTAAAACTTGGACGTGGTGTATTCCAAGTGCAGATCAGGTCACCAATTGGTCAAGGAACGTCTGCCATAGATGACTTAACCCTTGGTTCTTGCTCAGAGTTAGGTAGGTCTGGTTCTTGCAATAATGTTAAAAGAGACGGGAGAGTTAATCATTAAAGTTTGTTAACTTCGAACTAGAAACAATATTGCCAAAATTAAGGTATAGTGAAATCGAAAGGCTTAGTTATAACTGTACGTTGGAATGAGCAAAAATAAGATTTTATTTGTCTAGAACAATAATGTAGCTTATGTTATATATTTAGTAATTAAGTCAAGAAAGATTGAGGTGTGTCCATGAATAAAGAATGAGGTGTGTGTTTGAATAAAGGTGCATTGTCCGTGGTTCATCTACCTTCATGACCAGCCATGGTCCATCGTTAATATAGGGAGGACTCTCTTATATGGGGGCCACTAAATTTTACATGGTGACATAGCTATTTCTTAAAGCCGACATGTGACATGGGCTTTAGTGACATGAGGTCAAAAATTAGTGACATGACATAGAATCGACATGTGATATGCCCCCCCCCATCCACACCCCTTTCTCCACCCCCAGCCCCCCCCTCTTGCAACATTATTGTGAATGAAATAACGTTAAACATTACAGTAAGCTCATGCCTCAAAGACGTAGATGGTCGAGGCTACATGGGCCAGCTATCGGTGACGAGAACAGGTCAGAATTGTGTGCAGTGGGCATCTGTAACTGGAACCAACAACTTAAACTTCCCAGGTAGCAGTGTTGGGGAGGCTGAAAACTTCTGCAGAAACCCCGACGGTAGCAGTGCTGGCCCCTGGTGTTGGGTAAAGGACTCTACCACAGGACTATTGTACAGGGAGGACTGCCTCGTCCAAGTCTGTGGTGTGTATGCGACTAATTTGCTTATAAAGAGTTTTAAGGATATATATGTGACATGTACTGGGAAAGAGGCCCTTATTCCCCCCCCCCCCTGCACCAAGGGCTTTTTTTGCAGATCGTGTCACATATAATAGTAGCTTGTTCTTTTCAACTATGTCTGTAGTGCCCTCATGTGTGCGTGCCAATTTCTGCATAAAATCTCCCAAAGTTGATATTGATATCAGTTAATTCCTTCATTTTAGAATGCCAGGAGGATCAATTTGACTGTGGGAATGGACTGTGTATAAACCGACTATTCACATGTGACTCTCACACGGATTGCCCAGATGGAAGTGATGAAGGAAACATCTGTCGTAAGTAGGAGGTTATATTGATTAAGACTACTGATTAATGTGTTGGGCTGGTTAAACCTGATAATCAGCTTTGCAGACATCCTTTCAAAAGCGGCGAGGGAGGGTCTTTTAATCTCATATCTATATTCTTAGTGAGAAGGGAGGTAGCCTTCTTTTTCACAATATCTTAAGGACGAGATTGCCCACACACCTTGTAGAATTTTAAATTTATATGATTTTACCATCAGTCCGACCAACGTTAGCAATACCAAGAAATTTTAGGCAAAGAACGAGGATATCCTGGAATGTCCTAAGTTGTGTAAAGTAAGAAAACCGACCAAATAAACCCCTAACGGTCGAATCCTACATGGCGAAATAGGGCTTCAATATCTTTGCGAATTTGTCTGTTGCATTGCATGGCCCTTGTTGGGGCCATAAAACGCAAGGATTGATCAACTCATTCTGAGTCCCACAGTGGACTATGTAGCTATACCCCTTGCGAATTTGGGATAGGCCACAAAATCGCAACAGATTCAAAATCGCAGAGATATTTGAGCCATTTTTCGCCATGTGGGATTCGACCTTTTGTGTGGCTTATAAGAGGAGCAAAGTGAATAGCAGCAGACATCAGTAGTAGGTGCAGCATGGAACACAAGCGTGAAATCCATACAAAAATAAGGCAATAAAGTATAATGTACATGTTAGCCCACAGGTACCTAGCCTGCTGGCAAATTGTCAGAAGTCATATCTTCACTAGGTATGACATCCCTGCACCTCTGGCTCGACACGGATATACATCTCTACACATTTAGTTGAGGTGTTTAGTTCTGCCTTTTACATGCTGCGCAGCATACCACTGCTGAGCAGGTAAAGGTCACACCCACACACACACACACACACCCACACACACACACACACACACACACACACACACACACACATATATATATATATATATATATATATATATATATATATATATATATATATATATATATATATATGATGCATCCATCTAAACGTTCAGTGCCCATCATACTGCATCAATGTACTACCAGTGATTCTACTTGCCAGCAGTGCATTGAGGTACCATTCCAATTCTAATCGAGTCAACTTTGTTAGTTAGGTTTTATGGTAGTTCATCAATCTGGTAGGGCCATCTGGTGAGTCCGACCTGAGCTAAAGGCCAGTTAGGTCTATCAAGTGAAGAAGGAATCCCTGAAAACCCTCCAGATCTTTAAACTCGTCAGATTGAGGACCTATGGTCATCAGAAGAGGTACAGAGAGAGGGCAGCACCTTACAGGGAGTGAAATCCTTTGGTCTACATCTCCCCAGTATGAGTCTATGGCATTCTGTTGACAATATGTAACAAATACACAAGGTGGCAGGTATGTGCCACTCATGTTTGATGATTAGGCCTTCAGTTTTCAACTGAAGGTCTTCACTGCTGAGGACTTTGGGTGCTCAAGTTGACGATACCCAAATCTACAGCTTTGGGTAGTCAGATTGAGGACCCAAGGTAGTCAGCACCAAGGATGTCACTCTAACAACATTATGTAATCAGTTTGACTACCTTGGATGAGTGTGTTGACCTAAACCCCTCAGGTTTACTACCCTGGGTGCTCAATCTGATGAACCTAGGTTGTAGATTTGGGTATCGTCAGTCTGACGACCTTGGGGCTTTCAGTGAAGGCCACCTGCAGAATTATTATGGAAGCTCTTCCAGGGAGATTAATTGTTAGTTGGGTTGTACGGTTGTTCATCAATCTGGTGAGTAATATCTGAGCTAAAGGCCAGTTAGGCCACCTGCTGAATTATTATGGAAGCTCTTTCAGGGAGATTAATTGTTAGTTATATCATGGCTGTCGACATTTTGGGTTCATAGTTGTAGCTAAAAGAAGTGTATTTAACCATGGCTCGAAAGAACGATGTTGACACTGGAATGAAACCTACCTTGACAGTGAGTTGATTGCAAAGACAAGCCAGGCATAAGGCCAAGAAAACCATGAATTTCACCCATGTTAATGATCAATACTTAGAATTAATGGTGGAAACCATGATATAAAGGCCATAATATTATGTGACAGTTAACGGTGCACTTGTTGATAGCACCTTGATAAATCCACACAGCTGACGCCTCGTGGATCGTATCTAAAATCCCCTAAATGGTCCGAACCATTTGGGGCTTTATCAACTCCGTTTGTCTGCCTGTATGGTTATTCATCAATCTGGTAGCTTCATCTGGTGAGTACTACCTCAACAAAAGAGCGGTAGGCTCAGGTTATAGACTGCGGAAGGCCACCTGGTGTGTTATTGTGGATGCACTCCTTCCTGAGAGATAGCACATCAAATTCCGTGGGTTAAGATTTGGTCCATATAACATTGGGATTTCTTTGCCAAGTGTTAAAAATAACTCAGTCTTGCTCTGAATTAGTAAATCTCATTACTGTGGATTTTACATCTGCATTAAGTGTGACCTACCCGGTACATAGATAACATTTTTACTATCTATATACATGTGTAGTACCTTAACAAGAAATGCAATCTGGCAGCATAGTATATATGCCACATAGTCAACAAATATATTTCTGAGAGGTAACTGCATGTTATTTTATTTTTCAAATAATCACTCTAAATGTGGGTTTCATGAGTACATCCACAGGCACTGCATTGGTGGTGCATCTTGATGACAAAGGAAAATAAATCTGCAAGCAAAGTTTAGTGTGCTAGCAAGAGCCTCAGACACATGCAGCTATCTCCATATTTCTCACACATCACAAAATATTGATACTAGTATTCCTACTTGCCAACAGTCCTTATTGGTGTATCCTGCCAAACTTTGGGGGTTCTCAATTCTGGCTGTTCATCAATCTAGTAGTGACTCGCTATAGCCATCTGGTGATTGATGTATGAACTAAAAGATAGGTCTATAGACACTGGAAGGTCACCTGGTGTGTGATTATGGCAGCACTTCTTTCCACAATTATCTAATATTCACCAATTTGTTTTGCACAGCTCTGTTTATACCAATGACCCATCAATGCGATAGGATCCCC